>BLBF01000040.1:16092129-16220836 GCA_015471245.1 Laticauda colubrina
TAGAGTAGATATAATAGAAGTAAAATAGGAGTAGAGCAGATATAATAAGAGTAGAGCAGAGCAGAGCAGAGCAGAACAGAAGTAGAGTACAAAAGAGTAGAGAAGAATCCTTTATCGGCCAAGTGTGATTGGATACACAAGGAATCTGTCTTGGGTGCAGAAGCTCCCATTGCACATCAGAGTTACAAGTGACAAATTATTCCCACAACTAGCTCACGTCGCCAGTGCTAGCTAGTAAAGGAGCCATCAGCAGACCAGCCCAGCCGAAGACCCTCTAAGCCCGGCACAGTCAGGCACAGTCAGCAGAAGACGGAAGCAGACAGCGAACAGCGCTCCTTACTTGCCCTGAGCTCGTTATAGGGTAAAAAGGAAATTTGTCGCCTGCAAGCTCAGAGGGCCCTCAACAGCCTTTCCCAACGCGACAGGCCGGCTGCCTGTGGGGGCGAAAGCAGGAGGAGAAAGGGAACCCTCTTGACTCAAAGGCCGGGCACCTAACCGTATAGCCCATATCCAGGGGTCTCGAACCTTGTCCGCTTTAAGCCTGGAGGACCGAAGTCCAAGACTGGGGAGACCCCCCTCCCCCCCGCCTCCCGCCCTCGTTCTCCCGCGCTGACGAGAAACGCAGCGGCGTCTCCGGTCGCGTGTCCCGCGAAACCAGGGGAGGTTGCTTTGGGATAGGGCGGGGGGTGGGGGTGGGGGTGGTGTCGTTGAGGTTGGGCCGGGGCTCTTCCGACTCGGCAGCTTTTCAGGCTCGTGGACTTCAACTCTTCGGTCAACTGTTCGCGGAGGAATTCCGGGAGGTTGAAGTCCACCCAAGCCTTCAGCTCGCCGACTTTGAAAACCACCTGGGTGAGGTCGTCGCTGGTGCCATCCCCAACGCCGGGGTTCTGGCGGGTGGTTTGGGAAGGAAAGCAGCTAAAAAGAAAAAGGGGAAGAAAAAGAAGAAAAAGAAAAAGAAAAAGAAAAGAAAAGAAAAGAAAAGAAAAGAAAAGAAAGAGCCCACCCCCCACACCTCCCACCCACCCACCCCGGCCCTTTGCAGGCCTTCCTGAAAGCTTGGCTTGGCTTGGCTCTCTCTCTCTCTCTCTCTCTCTCTCATGGGGATGGGCAGCCTCCCGCTCCCGGCCCTGAGCCGCCGGATCACGTGGCGGCGGGAGCAGGTGGGAAGAAGAGAAGGCAGAAAGAGCGCCGAATGATTGCGGGACTGCGGCGCGGCGCCGGCCTCGGGCTGCTTTGCTTTTTTCCCAAGCGCAACAGCACAGCAGGCAGGCAGGCAGGCGGTGGCGAGGCGAGCATCTCCCGAGCCCCTCCCCAGCGGCCCCCAGCCCCTCCTTGGTGCGGACCGGAGAGACGCCTTCCTCCCCTTCCTCCTCCTCCTCCTCCTCCTCCTCCTCCTCTTCTTACCGCTCCATCCCACTGGAGAGCGAGAGCGGCCGGGTCGAGCCGGGCTTCCCGAGCCTCGCTTCCACCCCGCTCGGTTGTCTCCAGAGGGGGGAAAGCCGCCCAGAAGCGGCAGGTGCGGCCGAGATCCGCAGCCCGCGCGTCCTTGGCCAGGACCTGACGCCACCCGCGGCTTCCTCGGCCCTTCGCCCGCTCCCGTCGCCCGTGCGGTAAGCGAAAGTGTATGCGTGGGGAAGGGAGGGGGGCGGGCGGAGAGCTGTCTCCAAGGCTCCCGGTTCTTAGTTTCGGTCAATTATTCGGGGAGGGGGGGACGAAATTTATTTATTTTTTTTTTTTTAAATAAAAGATGCAATGAAGATGCAATAAGAAGATGTTGCATCTCCCTCTCCCCACCCCACCCCCCACCCCCAGTTTCCCAGTTTTGGAGACGCAACCCCCTTTCTGTGTGTGTGCGGGACAGGCTGAGTCAAGCAGGGGGAAGCCGGGGTCCCCGGGGAGTTTTTAAGAGTTGCCGAGGAAGCGGGGAGGGGGCGGGGTGGGGTGGGGTGAGGAGGCATGCTTGGTTCCCTTCCCCGCGCCTGTCTTCCGGCACCTCCCCTCCCTCTGCGATCTCTAATGCGGGATGGAGGAAGGGTCGTTTAGAAAAAGGATGGGGAGAGGCCCGGGATCCTCCCCTCCCCCTTCAAAACCGTTCCCCCCCCTCTCTTCCAAAACCGGCAGGTGAAGAAGAAGCAAGTCTGTTTTTACGTGGATTCGTTGCAGTCCAGTACACAGGTCAAGGCAGCCCAAAATGTAGAATTTTTCCTTAGCCTCTCTCTCCCTCCCTCCCTTCCTCCCACTCGCTCTCCTCCTCCTCTCCCTCCTTCCTCCATCTGTCTTTCTCTCTCTCTTCTTCCCTCCATCCTTCCCCCACCTTTGCTACCTTCTCTTGTACCACCACTCTCTGCGTTTATGTAAGATGTTGTGAAGGCTCTAGCTGGTCGCTTCTGGTGGTGTATTTTTCAACTTCAGAAGTCTCCCGGCGCCAGCTTCTGTGGAAATGAGCTGGTTGGGGTATTTTCTGTCTGTTTACTTGCCGCTGATACTATTCAAAGAGAGAGAGTTGTGTTTCATTTTTAATCCATGTTCTTGGAATTCTTGCTTGCTTCATATTAACTCATCAACCATTGTGCAAAGAAGGGAGTACACCATGTGTTCATATAGGGATAATGACAAAGGCCACGGTAATAAAAGGATGGTGTCCACAAGCGCTGTTGGTTTGTTGGTTTTGTTACATTACGCAGCAGGAAAGTGTAATGCTGTTCAGAAAAGGGCAGTTGAACGATTTCCCCCATTACAGAGGGAAAATACACAGGATATTTTTTTGCAGCAGCATTAAAATAAAAAAAGTCCTAGATTAAATGTACAGATGGCATAAAATTTATCAGCGATTACCAAGAGAGACAAATCATATGAAAAGCAGATGTTGGAAATGCTACAACAGAGAAGGCACATTCTACCACATGTGCCCAATGCAAAAAAAAAAAAAAAAGCCTCAAAATAATTGGAAGGAAATATTTTGAAATGTTTTTTTTTTTTAAATCAAAATGTAAAATGTGAACTGAAAGCTGAAATATTTTTATTAAAAATAATTCCAGGAAACAAAGATGGAACAGGATCACTCATTTGCTAAGGTATCGGTTGACAGCTGTAAGAACAAATTTGGCACCATGTTGGAAAAATGAAACTTTCATAATTAAATTCATGCTGGAATTCATCTATTATAAATGTCATATGATACAGCAAGGCAAATTTAGGTGGAATATAGTTTTTAGGGGGGAAAAAGAGATTAGTCAAAAACAATAGTTGAAATGACTTAAACAGGTACCAGCAATAACCTTCAATGTTTAATGGACAATGCACTTTTTGGGGGTAGCATTTTAGTGGGTAGTAGAATAAATGGAAGGGAAATATAGTACCAACATTTTTTTTCCCACAATCATTTTATTTTTCAATTGTTTATCATCTAAAACAAAAGTCAATCCAAATTAATGGAATCTGTGAATTGCAGCCCAGTCCCTTTCATTCTGTGGAGTGTGTGTGTGTGTGTGGAGAGAGAAGGAGGGAGGGAGGGAGAGAGAGAGAGAGAGAGAGAGAGAGAGAGAGAGATCTCCAAGGAAGGGAAAAAAAATTCATGTATGGGCCAGAACACTTTGACACTGGTAGGAATATGTTAGCATGCAGATAAATAGCGATTCAAGATTAATGAGGTTGATTGATTGATTGATTGATTGAAAGGACTTATAGCTCATCCCTCTCTAGAAGATGCTTCCGCACTTAGATTGGGAGATCTATATTGTGTAGTATTTACTCAAGAGATTTGTCTCAAGCCCTGTAGTATATGACTAATAAGAGTATTTTTCCCCCAGCATCATTGCCACTCCTAACTGCCTTAAGGAAGATGTTTTCTGCTTCTAAGTAATCAAAATAATAATAATAATTTTGAGTTTGCCCCAACATCTTTGTCTAACCAGTGTTTGGCGAGTTGTTTGGACTGTCTAGGGAATTCTGGGAGGCTTAAAATAGCCAAGTTTAAGAAAGGCTTGTCTAACCAATCCTTGAGAAGTTCAGGATGGGGAGTTGTTTCATAAAGTGCCCAACCACCTGCATTGGCAAAGAGGGCAGAAGGCACAAGAGCTTTAAAGAAGGATGTGCTAAAGATGAATAGAAGCCAAGACTGAGGGTTGGTAGATAAATAAAGGTACATCTTACTAAATTGAATATTTCCTTTCTATGATTCCTCCCTGTTCTGACTCAAGCCTCGTTCAAAGCAAACAAACACCGAACAGAGATAAAAGCAAAACCTTTTAAATGCTTCTCTGTGAATTCCGTTCATTCACAGTAAAACGCTATTAAAAACTCATTGTCCCAGATAAGAACAAGCCTTGCCAAGGTTGTGCAAGGCAGCCAAGAAAGTTCACAGTTATGACCATTGCATCATTCCCCTGGTCATGTGATCAATATCCAGGCATTTGACAAATAGCATGTATTTATGATGGTTGCAATATCCCAGGGTTATATGATCACCTTTTGCCACCTTCTGACAGGTTAACTACCAAGTTACTAGCTTAACAACTGCTTTGATCCACTTAACAACTGTGGCCAGAAAATGGGGCAAAATTCATTATACAATTGTCTTGCTTAGCAATGGAAATTTTGGGCTCAATTTGGTTCATAAGTTGAGAGTAAGGGTTATATGTGAGGAATCAGGTTACTGTATCAGGTTATGAAACCAAATGAGAAATAGCAAAGCAAGAAATCCTGGAGGAAATAAAAATAATGGATGTATACCATCGATTACAATTGGGAGAATGAATGAAAATAAAAATGAAAGGGGAGAGAGGAGAAAGAAAGAGAAATGTAAGATATCTGACAATCCACCAATACATCTTCTAAGATTGAGACAATCAAGTAGGTTTGATGTTAAAAACAGCTGGATCTACCATGCTAAAACCAGGCACTAATTCTCAGAAAACAGCCAGCTGTATTTTTAGTAATGTGTTTACTCCAGAACTCTAATTGTCAGGCTGAAGAGTGTTCCCATTGGATTTATATCTGAGTAGAGATACACAAGCGTTAAATATTCAGTTCCTCATTGGCTCCATTTATTCCAGGCAAACTTATTTCTAATCACAAATTGGATCCTCTTGCTTTTCATATTTCGTCTTATTTGTAACATGCACCAAATAAATGGGAACAATACATCTTCCCAAGATAAGTATATAGTAAAATCTGAATCCATGGGTTTTTGCCTCTCTAAAATGGAGCTTCTAATGTGCAAAAGTGTTCAAGATCATGTGAAGTGTTAGTACTGCTTTATCATGCTTTTGTAAGACCACACTTGGAATATTAAATTTCAGTGTTGGTCGCCACAATATAGAAAAAATGTTGAGACTCTATAAAGAGTACAGAGAAGAGCAAGAAGAATGATTAGAGGGCTGGAGGCTAAAACATATCAGGTATGGGCATGGCTAGTCTAGCAAAAAGAAGGACTGGGACAACATGATAAGAGTGTTCCAATATCTAAGGCACTGGTGACTAACCTTTTTGAGCTCCTGTGCCAAAAATTGTGTGCGCACTTCCATGCTCGCGCTCACGTGTCAGTACCCAGAAGACAATGTGCACCCCCCTGTGCATGCACGTGCAATCCACATCCACCCACCGCCACCCCCTTACCTGCACTGTGTCTCACAGCTGATTTTTGGCAGGTTTGAGGCCTTTTTCAGCCTCCCAGGAGCTTGAGGAAGGCTTCTGCAGGCTTTTCAGGCTGAAAACTCGGCCCGTTTCGTCACTTCCGGTATTTCCAGAAAAAAAGGAAGTGATGAAATGGGCCTAGATTTCATCCTGAAAAACCTGCAGAAGCCTTCCTCAAACCACTGGGAGTCTGAAAAAGGCCTCAAACCCGCCAAAAATCATCTATGAGGCACGCACAGACGCAGTGCGGTAAGTTTGCCTGCAGCTCGCATGCTGGTACAAATGGTTCTGCGTGTCATAGGTTTGTCATCACAGGTCTAAGGGGTTGCTACAAAGATGAGGAGCTCAACCTACTCTCCAAAGCACTTGAAGGTAAGACAAGAAACAAACTAATCAAGGAGAAAACCAACCTAGATCTGAGGAGAAATTTCCTGATAGTGGGAACAATTAACCAGTGGAACAGCTTGCCTTTAGAAATTATGGGCACTCCATCATTGAAGGCTTTTAAGAAAATACTGGACAGCCATTTGTATGAAATGGTATAGAGTTTGTTGCTTGAGCACGGAGTTGAACTAGAAGGCCCCAAGGTCTCTTCCTCCTCTGTTATTCTGTTATGTTATGAGGAAAGATGTTTTGAACTGTCTTAGATGTCACATGCAGGGACATGGTGGCTCAATCGGTAAGATACTGAGCTTGTCGATCAGAAAGGTCAGCAGCTCAGCGGTTTGAATTCCTAGCACTGTGTAACAGAGTGAGCTCCTGTTACTTGTCCCACATTCTGCCAACCTAGCAGTTCAAAAGCATGTAAAATGCAAGTAGAAAAATAGGGACCACTTTGGTGGGAAGTCTTCTGTGCGCCTTCGGCGTTTAGTCATACCAGCCACATGACCACGGAGATGTCTTTGGAGAGTGTAACAGTCCAAAGTCTTCTTCAGCTTTGTAACAGAGAGGAGCACTGCCCCTTAAAGCTGGAAACGACTAGCACGTATGTGCAAGGGGAACCTTTACCTTTACTTTACATGTCATATATTAAAATGTACTCCAACATGTGCAACCGCATAATGTAATGAACAATTCTTCGTCTGTGCATTATGCAGGTAGATTCCCAAGGAGATTGATATTAGATTTCCACCCATCAGTTGTTCCAACTTTCACTTATGCTCTCTCTGCCACTCTAGTCTTGTCTGTTAAAAGCCCTCAAGTGAGTGCATTGCTATTTCATTTGAAAGATTACGACTTCACTTAAAATCAAGGAATGGAGCCATTATCTGGGAGTACAAGTACGCTGAAGTACAGTATATTTAAAAAAGGATATAAAACTAACACAAGCTAGTACAGAATGAAAAGAATAAAAAAGGAAAAAAAGACGTAAGACAAAAGTGCAGAAAGAAAAGATTAAAACAAATAGAAAGAATCTTCCAATTTCCTTTGTAGCAAAACATTACAATTATGATTATAAAAAAAGCTCACTTTATATTATCCAGGATTTTCCCCCTAATCATCATCATCATAAATGCATTTTTTTCTGTTTCATAAGCAAATGTCCATAATATCAGCTATAAATATATATATTCTCTTTTCTCTAGTCAAGGAAATCAATTTAGCCATGTCTGCAAGTTCCATCACCATTCTTCTATTGTGGATAGTGGCAAACCTAACCTTGTGGGGTTACAGTATTTTAATGGATGATTTTTGTAGACAAGTTTTCTTGCATGCAGTATGAAGGTGGGTTTTTTTTCATAGCAAAAGGCTCATGATATCCATTAAGCCCCTGTCCCACTGCACTAACGGATGCAAAGAGGATGTAAAAAGTTAAAAAAAGCTTGCCATCTGTTGGAAAACGCGATGCATCCGTTGTGTACTCACTGCATATGTGTTTCATACGCTCTATCCGTCAAGTATCCGTCCACTGCAATTTCATCCGCCCAAGAAGTTTTGAGCTGCACAAAACTTTGTGAACGGATGAACTTTCCGCTGTGTACGATGTAAATCCGTGACATCTGAGCAACAAATGTTCTATGTCCGTTTATCATCCGTTAAACGTCCGCTGTATCCTCTTTGCATCCTCTGGGCATCCTCGCAACTCACATCCGCTGCAGCTGAAAACGGAAAGAGGGAGGAAACAAAAGGGACACGGAACGTCTACACAGCGTTAGTAGCACGGAAATAGAAAGGATGAGCAGTGAACGGTTTGCATCTGATATACATCCTCTAGGCTTCCTATGAACATCCGTTTAACATCCCCGCTACATACTACCCACGTCCATTCTTTTCCATTCTGTTTATGCAAATTTTCACCACTTTTTGGAGTGGATGACAACGAATGGAGCCACCCCTGAAATTTTGCTCTTCCGCTGTGTCCTTTATGCATACGTTTTGCGTCCGTCGGCCAGTGGGACCTAGCCTTTAGTTGGTTGGTTAGTAAAAATAAAAAAATAAAAAGAGATAAGCCAATGTATGAAGGATAAGTAGACATAAGAATTCTTTAGAAACATAACAACCAAATTAAATCTCCATGCCCCAAGTCAGAATATTTCTGCTTCAACAAGGACAGAATGTTGATATCTCTGCCAATAGGCCCTGCTCTGGTTCACCAGGCTGTTTTATCTGGTTTGTGGCAGGAAAGTGGTGATGCTGTACATCTTTAATGATATTCTCTTAATAACATTCCGAGAAACATTCTGTGATAGAATGGACCTTTGTTGTAAGACAGCAAGAGGTTTTATTTTTTCCTATCTAGAATCTGAGGGATGGTTCAGGTTTACCTGTTCCATTGGTAAAATTTAGTAATTAAGATATTTCTATGGTATCTGTTTGGATTAAAATGTTGATGTCTTAGTTATATGTTTCAACTATTCAGGAACAAAAGGCACATTTATATGGGGGAACTTCTTTCCTTTTATTTCCAGAAAGATCCTGTGAAATGAATGGAATGGAAGAAGAAAAAGAGGGAGAGAGGGGAGGAAGGAGGGATGGAGGAAGGAAGGATTTCAAAGAGAGTCCTTAACTACTACATCAGACTGTTCATTCTAATTTCCTTTTAGACTTCGTACATTGTCCAATGATGTTATATATATAATAATCTGTGATGTTTAATTTGGCTAAAGCACTTTTTTCTTACTTGGACTTTTGGAAAGCACAATTAAATGCAGAATCAATTTATTTATGACATGTGGTGCCATTTCCAAGTCCTTTGTATGCTATTGGATTAACACTATTTTTCAACAGCTGCATGAATTAGAGTTTTCTTGATTTTTTTTTTTTTGTTCCCCTTCTCCCTTTTCATCTAAGGATCTTTTATATAAATGTGGTTCAATAGAAACATTAATGTGTTGGGGGTTTTTTCCCCTTGGCATGAAAGAAAGAGCCATAAATTCCTGATTAATCACATCGTTTGTTGGCATGAAAAATTTCAGTTATCAGCATCTCCATAGAGGGCTGGGAAATACTTAACACCTGAAATTCAGCAAAGCTGCTGCAATCTATAGAACTAAAAGGAACAATGGTATAAATTGTTGCACAGTAGCTGCTTATGTTCATCTTATAAGAGCAAAAACTGGCTTGCTCAGGAACACTATAATATTGCTATTGTTACCAAGTGAATGCTGAGAATGTATTTAGTATATTTATTTAGTAAAACAGTTCTAGACTCCCTAATGGACCTCAGTGTAGAGTACAGCATAATAAAAATGCCAGGTGATTATTCCTCACATAACATAATACCAAGCAGCAGCACAAACATGATACTGTACAGAGTGGCAATAAAAAAGTTTAAAATGTTTGGCAAGTCAAAGTGCCTCGTGTTTAAATGCCTGCCGTTTTGGAAGTCACACAAAGATTTGTAGCCTATGAATTCTGTGCTCAGTTTGCACAATATGCCAAACTAAGCCGAAGTGAAGATGGATAATTTATGATTCATCTTATGGAAAGACACCCACTTCTGTGGTATGTGATGTGAATTATGCCAGCATATTAAGCCATAACCTGGTTATCCATTTGAAAAAAGCAAGTTACAGCCATGCAGCCCCCCAGATTTTGGGTTTAACAATGTTGTATGAACTCAACATTTGTGAGTTATACGAAAATATAAACCCTAATATTTGAGTCTGCATTCAGAGAAATCACATTATGCATTATCACATTAACATATTAACAGAGTTGGAAGGAATCTTGTAGGTCATCTAGTCCAACCCGCCGCCCAAGCAGGAGACCCTACACCATTTCTGAAAGATGGTCATTGATTCTGAATAAGTCCAAATGGCTGCATTCAAAAAGGGATTTGGTCATCTATTTAAGTGTAAATCTCAGGTGTTGTTTTTATTACTTACCATGTCATATTAAACCATCTTATTCTGTTAGTTTGATATATTAAACAATATGCATCCAGAAAATGAATTAATTTAATAATTAGATGAAGTAGTAGTAGTGTGTTTTATTCCAGAAAGCATTTGTTGGAATAATGTCAACTTCAGTGGTGCTGTCCAAGGTGCTGCAGGCCAGCATATTAAGCCATAACCTGGTTATCCATTTGAAAAAAGCAAGTTACAGCCATGCAGCCCCCCAGATTTTGGGTTTAACAATGTTGTATGAACTCAACATTTGTGAGTTATACGAAAATATAAACCCTAATATTTGAGTCTGCATTCAAAGAAATCACATTACGCATTATCACATTAACATGAAGTTGTTATTCCGATGACTTGGATAAGACTTCGAGAGCATTCATGATTTTTTTTCCCATCTACTATATTAATCCTGTTTTTTTTCCACAAATAAACTAAAATCTCAGAAACTAAATAAAGATGGTTACTATCCATTATTATTATTATTGGCACATATGATTTGAGACTTTGACAGAAGGGAATTTGTGCTAGGTTTTTCTTCCATATTTCTGATCGTGGTATGGAAGAAAGAATTGCTAAATTCCTTACTTCCTTTATGATATTGTATCAATAATTTATTGGGCAATGAAATATGATGAATTCAATCAACCGAGTAGGATGACAAAATGAAGCAAACACGCTGTGCATAACATATTCAGTTATTTAAGTCAGATGCATTAATAAAATTATGAAGCTAGGCAGGTCTTCCTCCAGACAGTCACAGCCTACCAGTATGATTGCTTGCAGAAAAGGGACTATGCTATTAAGGCATTCTTAATGTATTCTGAGAAGAGTATGAAGATGGTAAAAGGCCCAGAGGCTGAATCCTATGAAGAGCAGCAAAAAGAACTTAGTATGTTTAGTATAAAGGAGGGATAGCTAAAGGGAGAGATGATAGCAGTCTTTCAGTATCTGAAGGGATATCAATAAAGAAGAGGATGTGGATGATAAATTATGCAGACCAGTCTCAGTGTGCTTGCTTATTTCCTAGCATTTATTCATGCTTCTGTTGAAGCTATGAACATGGAAAATATATTGAAATATAAAATGAGTTATGGACATGAGCAAAGTTGGAAATTGGAACTTTGTCTTCCAATTTAAAAAAAGAGTAAAAGAAATGAAAAAGTTTAATTGTATATTTCTAATTGTGGGGGCAGGTTTCTGTCTCTCGATACATACTGGAAATATACATATATTTTTTAAAATTTACAGACTTCATTGTTTGGTTTCTTTGTATTTGCTTTGCTTTTTTGAGATCCCTTATTTTTGGTCAATAAAACAACAAGGCGTATCATCCATTGTTGTACAGGGAATCCTCAACTTATGACCATAATTGAGCTCAACATTTATGAGAAATTTGTTAAGTGAGTTTTGGCGCATTTTACAACTTTTCTTGCCACATTTATTAAGTGAATCACTGCAGTTGTTAAATTAGTAATATGGTTGTTAAATGAATCTGACCTCCCCATTGTCTTTGTTTGTCAGAAGGTTGCAAAAAGGGATCATGTGACCCCAAGACACTGCAATCGTCATAAATATGAGTCAGTTGTCAAGCATCCAAATGTTATTCACGTGACCATGGGAATGCAACAACAGTCGTAAGTGTGAAAAATGTTCAAAAGTAACTTTTTTGAGCTCCATTGTAACTTTGAGTAGTCACTAAACGAACTGTTATAAATTGAGGTCTACCTGTATAAATAATGGCAGACTTTGATCAGATAAATCAAAGCAGTTTCTGTCACAAAGGGGCCTCCCTCATTTCCAGAACAGCTACGTGTATTTGTTGGGAGATTTTCATTTATACCTTCCCTAAATAAAAGTTTTGGAAATGCTGTGAGGCCACTGAAACAGAAAGAGATTTTCCCAATAAGAAAAACCTTATATCTATGTCAGGGGTGTCAAACTTGATTTCATTGAGGGCTGCATCAGGGTTGTGTTTGATCTCAGGGGGCTGGGGGGGGGCATGGCCAAGGTGGATGTGGCCAGCTTGACATCACTTGTGTCGGGGGTGCCTGTAGTGGCCCAAGCGATCTGCCAATGAAAACAAGCTCCCAGGATGTGTTTTTACTGGCAGAGGCACTGCAGGCCGGTCCTTCGTTGTTTCCAGGGTGGCCTGGTGGGCCAGATCTAAGCACTCTTCAGGCCAGATCTAGCCCCCTGTCCTTGAGATTGACCCCCTCCCCAATCTATGTAATCCATGGTTAGTTACTGAAAGAGAAAGTTGTAGGACTCAACCCACTACTATTAAAAATAAAGAATTATTGGCATTTTATCCAGGCAAGACAAAATGATGCCTAAATGAGAGGCAAGACCCTGTAGTGGGATTCAAAAATTGTTACTACCAATTCTGTGGATGTGGCTTGGTGGGCATGGCAGGAGAAGGATACTACAAAATCCCCATTCCCTCCCCACCTAACTAACCTGCTTTCCAGCTCCATTCTCCTATCCTGGGCAACAAAAGAAGACCCAGCCGATCAGCTGGGACTCAGGAGGCAGAGAATAGATGGGGACGGGGCCAGTCAGGGGTGGTATTTGCTGGTTCTCCGAACTACTCAACATTTCCACTACTGGTTCTCCAGAACTGGTCAGAACCTGCTAAATACCACCTCTGGCAAGACCTCCAGCACATAGTTCTTCCTTTCCTCAGAAAAACCCAAATTCAATTCTTCTCAGTTAAAGCAGGGATGATCAGAATAATAGCTTTACATGCAATCCCTAGGAGCTATTCCAAAATTACTCAAAATATCATTCTTGAATACTGTAATGTTAGCTTTTAAACAGCAGGGCAAGATAACCAAATACAGGGGAAGTAATCCTCTTAACTATATTGACATAATTATTTCCTAATTCCGTGACAATGAGAATTAGAGTTTTCTCCTGGTCCTCTGTCCATTTCTTCTTCTTTTTTTTTTTTTCCTGCTGTAGCAGTTTCTGGCATAGTCCACAAGAGCTAAGCATAACCCTGAGATAGAGAAAATAAAATGTGTTCCAGCACCTCCAAAAGGACAGGTAGAAGGAAATCAAGATTGAGAATTTATTTTCCTTTTTTGTAAAGTTTCTAAGGGTATAAAAGAGAACCCTAGATTAGGATTTCTAGCACAGATGGGTAATGATCACTGATGGTTATCCAAGTATTAAATACTGAATCAAATCACATTTTAAATACACCTGAGAGACATTGATAGCTGGATGAGTCTCCTGCGATGACAGTACTTCACATTTCCTCCAGGGACTGTTATCTGAAAAAAGTTAAAGGTTTTCCTTGTTCAGTTCTTTTCTGACTCTAGAGGGAATGCTCATCTCCGTTTCTCAGCCAAGGGAGCAAGGCAGTACGGCCTGAAGACATTTCCATGGTCATGTGACCAGCATGATTATACCCCAAGGTACATGGAGAGCTGTTATCTTCCCAACAAAATAATGCCTATTTATCTATTCGCATTTGCATGCTTTCGAACTGCTAGATTGGCAGGAACTAGAGGAAGAATGGGAGCTCACTCTGTCACACAGTCTTTGGGTTTCCGATTGCCAATCTTCCGGTCAACAAGCCCAGCATCTTAACTGCTAAACCACCACACCACTGTTCCCAGAAATTTGGCTTATTTAATTTTACTGGTGACCCAGTGAAAAGTATATGTGATACCATTCCTACACTAGAAAAACTAAGGAAACCGAACTAGCAGACTTAGTATGTGCAGTCATTTTAACAAAGATCCTGGAGCTACATTTATGATCAATTGTTTTTGCTAAGTTAAGTTGTATAAGCCCACTATATTTGATTAGCTTGGGATTTAGTCTGCCATGCAAATTGGGTTTATTGAGTCATCAGATTGGTCTTAAGTCACTGGTTTCCCAGATGAGATTCTATACATCAAGAGAGCAAAGTCCCCACAAAGGGTAAACCACAGCCATACCTGAGAATGAAAATATATTGAATATTTGGCTAAAACATTGATAAGCTTTCATAGTGTCCTCGCAGGAATCCAGAATGTTTTCCTAGATAAAAACATCTTTTTAGTGTCTGTTTCTAGCACTGATAACAAGTTGTGCTGTAGATATATCTGCTACTCCTTAAGCAAATTGCATTCACTTCAATCAGGGTCTCCCAATCTTGGCAACTTTAAACAAAGGGACTTTAACTCCCAGAATTCCCCAGCCAGAACAGCTGGCTAGGAAATTCTGGGAGTTGCTTTCCACATGTCTAAAAGATTCTAAGATTGAGAAACTGTGACTTAGATAAATGAACTAATCGTCTGAATTAGTGTAAGTCAACATCAGGTGCTTAACTCAAGTTCACAAAAACCGGAATCTTATGTCTTAAAAAGAATTATTTAAGTATATGTTGGTATATAGCAAACATCTAAGAATGTGACTGGGGCTGCCTAGAGTCCCCATTCCATATGAGACATTGATTAAGCATTCTGTTGTGTCCTCTTGTTCTGGAAATCCTTACCCCCAGCATTTTATGCATCCTCCTCCTCTAAATAGTAAATTTCACAAAGCCACCAAAGATAATCCTATTCCACTGTGGTTTCGAGCAGAACTGAATGTTTATGGTAGCTTATTTAGCCGCAGGATAAAAAGGAAGATCAAAATCACTCAGCACTGATTCTTGCACTGTGCTCATAAAAATAATGTTTAAAGTTGAAATCAGAAAGACCATCACTTTTCCACTGACAAAAAGCAATGTAATGCAAGCTAGATCTGTGTAGTGGAATGCAATATGCCACATGATCCTTTTTCTCTCCATATAATTCCTATTTGTAAGGCCACAATATATCTTATTTCAAGGATATAGCTTTAAAGTCAATCATCTCTTGCTTACCTTAGCATCCAACCCTGTTCTATCTAGTCAAAGATTAGCTACCAATAAGTGACCACATTCTTTTGATATAGATTTCTCCTGATTCCCTTCTTTTTCATCTTCTGCTTTTATAAGCAAAATTCCAGGCTCTCCAACACCAGCTGCCACATCCCTGAATTCTGTAGACAGACCTGCAGATTTTCCTTGTCTATACAGGATCAGAAAATTCTATTTATTTGCATAGCACATTATTCTCACTAGTGGTGCTGAAAAGCATCTTCCCTAACTGTGATAGATCTATTTTCTGCAGGATCTTTACACTGAGTTCAGTCATACACACACACCCATTCTTCCTCTTGTGCCATATCTGTCGGCGATTATGTTGGCAATCCTATTTTTATCAACAGCTGCACAAAAAAGTAATGTTGAGTTTTGTCCAAACCAGTCCTTTAGATTTTGAAGCCATGATATTCTTCTTCCACTCACCATTGTAAAATTAAAACATCTCAAGTGAACCTGAATTCCAACTTCTACTCCTGTTACCTTCTTTCCTGGGACATCCACAATAAATTTAGGACTTTTCCAAACCTGCGTCAAAGTATTCTATGGAAAAAGCCCATGTATGCAAATACAGCACAGAAGTAGAGTTTTGTTTGGTATGAGATGGAGAGTCGAAAAGAAGATGATTATCCAAGATTGCTGATGAGGTGTGTGTGTGTGTGTGTGTGTGTGTGTGTGTGTGTGTGTGTGTGAGAGAGAGAGAGAGAGAGAGAGAGAGAGAGAGAGAGAGAGAGAGAGAGAGAGAGAGAGAGAGAGAGAGAGAGAGAATGAATATGTGATTTAGTGCCTAGGATTGCAACAGGTACGATGGAAGCCTCAGGATGAGGTAGACCTCCCAAAGCTGATATTCTCTGAATGTGATACATCTTTTTATATAATTTAGGCTTGGAGCAATGAGATAAATTAGAAATATTTGTTTTAAACTATGTACATTCTGGCTGATGAGTTTCCCAACTTTATTTAAACTGTTGTGCATCCATTCTACTCAGTAAGAGCAATTTTGGTAGACATTAAGGTAGGAATAGTACTTTTAAATCTCACTTATGAGAAGCCTTTAATTTATTTTAACAAATACCCTCCTGTCTGAAGCTGTAGCCCAGAAAACTACCATAGAAGACAGAGGAAAGATGGGATGGGAATCAACTGGGAAACCAATTGTTTTCAGGATCAGGGAATTTTTGGAAATATAAACAGATGCAACACTCTATCTAATTAAATATATCCAGTGTCTCCTATCAATCAAGCTAGAAGCCAAAGTAGCTTTAAGACAGCCATGGCAACAGAGCAAATCTTTATGAATAATGCAGGATATTTTCATAGTTGAAGATGATTTGTGCTTGTAAATATCCAGTTTTATACAACTTGTGTTATGATTGCTGTTGTAGTTCAATTTTCCCTAATGAAGAGCACTGTTGTAGTACAAGCAGCCTTGCTAATGAACCCACCATTAGCATTTATTGGTAAATCGTTGGTGTATAGGAGACACAAGGGAAAATCTTGTGAGACATTTTTCAAGAAGTGGCTGGTTTCTTAAGGCCCTGTCACACTGCCCAACGGATGCAAAATGTGAGTAAAAAGGACACAACGGACGAGAAAAATGTTCCATCCGTTGTTATCCACTCTCAGAAGGGGCAAAAATTTGCATAACCGGAGCGGAAAACACGGAAAGGAACGGACGCGGGGAGGACGCAGAGCGGATGGAAAGCGGATGCGGAACGGAAGCCCAGCGGATGGAAGCGGATGAAAGCGGATGGCACATCCGCAAGGCTTCTGGGGGACCTCAGCAAAGCGGACGCGGAACGGATGAAGCGGATGCACAGCGGATGCACAGCTGATGAAGTGGATGCACAGCGGAAGCCTAGCGGATGCACAGCGGAAGCCTAACGGATGCCGAGCGTTAATTGCGCATGTGGGGAGGAAGCATTGCGTAAGCCCCGCGGATATAAGGGAAGCACCTCGGAAGCAGGTCACCATTCAGAGGAAAGACCTGCTGCCGGATGGATTGACAGCCTTGCCTGCCCTGCCTGCATGCCTGCCTGCAAGCCTTGCTGCAAGCCTTGCTGCCAGCCTCCCTGCCAGCCTTGCTGCCTGCCTGCCTGCCAGCCTCCCTGCAAGCCTTGCTGTCTGCCTGCCTGCCAGACTTGCTGCCTGCCTTCCTGCCAGCCTTGGTGCCAGCCTGCCTGCCAGCCTTGGTGCCAGCCTGCCTGCAAGCCTTGGTGCCAGCCTTCCTGCCAGCCTTGGTGCCTGCCAGCCTGCCAGCCTTCCTGCCAGCCTTGGTGCCAGCCAGCAACCCCACAACCATGCGGAAGAACAGCAAGCCTCAGCCATCTGCTGCCAGCCCTTGCAAGAGGGACAGGGCTACCATCCCGCCCCCTGGCCCTCACTCTGGTTCTGCTGGGGCTTCTGCAGTACGGGCTCGCTCTTCTGGGGCTGGGGCTTCTGCTGCTTCTGCCTCTGGAGGAGCTGATGACAAGCACTCCAGCACCAGCCACCTCCACAGCACCTGGACCCTTCACCCCTGAGACTGAGCGACCAAGAGGAGTGCCAGAGAATCATTTTTGTTTTATAGCTTGTTGTTAATAAAGTCTATTTTTGATTCACACACTTGCTTCATTTCTTTTTTTTAATAAAGTCTTGGTGGAAACTTTTAGAAATGGTTTAAGCCTTTGCATGGTTGTGGGATGGGTTAAGATAGCAGTGGGATGGGTTAAGATAGCAGTGGGATGGGCAGGGATACCTTTGGGATTGGTAATAGCTGTGGGATAGATAAACCTCCAGTGCAAGCATAGTGGGACTGGATGGTCCACCCTCCCAGGTGCCACAACTATGGCCCTTCATTATCAATACTAATGTAATCATTGATCCACACATTTCAACAAAAACACAACTCTTTATTAAATGCCCTGTTCATTGTAGGCCCACCCAACATACATGGCCCAATCTCATCTGTGTGATGAGACAGCCTCAAGGAAGCATCCATTAATCATCTATCATCCTGTCTTGCCACTCCACTGCTCCAGCTGGGGAGTTGCACCAGTGTTTCAGGAGGTTGCACTGCTTCTTCCCGTCACGTGAGGCTCTGTTGGGGCCTTGCACATCCTTAGTGTCTATCAGGTTTCGCCCTTGCCTCCATTCCCCAGGCTCCATGTCCCCATTGCCTTGCTGGAGGTCCACGAGCCTGTTCTGCAAGACTGGGTAGCGGGTGCGCATGGGATTGTGCAGGATGCAGCAAGCTTTCATGATGTTCCTCAGGTCTCTGGGCGATGCTGCATGGTGGTGAGAAGTACCTGGAACCTGTTGGCCAGGATGCCAAAGGCGTTCTCCACCACTCGCCTTGCCCTGGACAGCCTGTAGTTGAAGATCCTCTCTTCACGGGTGTAGGGCATTTGGAGGTGTAGGGCTTCATGAGGTAGGTTGTGAGGGAGAAGGCATCATCCCCCACGATGAAGTAGGGCACATCTTGCGTGTCGTTGGGCAAGGGGTCTGGATCTGGGAAGCCCACAATGAGGTTGCGTTCCAGCCCCTCCTTGAGATGACTGGCGTTGTATACCTGGGCATCTGAAGATGAGCCGTTGCCTGAAGCATCAATGTACATGAACTTGTAGTCAGCATCGACCATGGCGAAGAGGATGATGCTGAAGAAGCCCTTGTAGTTGTGATAAGAGGACCCTGAGTTGGCTGGTGCTTTGCAGGCCACGTGCTTGCCATCGATGGCTCCAATGGTGTGTGGGAAGTTCCACCTCTGATACCACTGCTCTGCAACTTTCTTCCATCCTTCTTCAGTGGAGGGGCACTGGAGGAGCTCCTCCATGTATTCTTCGATGATGGCCTGCACCACTTCTCTGACCACAATGCTGATGGTGTTGTGTGGCACCCTCCAGCTGTACTGCATGCTTCTGTAGGTGGTCCCTGAGGCCAGGTGGTGCAGAGTGAGTGTCACCTTGAGCCCAGGTTCCAGGCTGGACCGGAAGTTGGTGTTTGCCTTGGTCAACATGGGTGTCAGCCGCTGCACAACTTCATCAAACATGGCTGGCGGCATCCTCATGAAGTTCTGGAATGCCGGAGTGTCTTCGTTCCTGAGCTCCACCATCAGCTTGTTGTACAGTCCGTCCCCTGCTCTTCTGGTGAACCATCTTCGTACCCAGACGCTTCTTGGCCGCCTCTTTTTCTTCCTGTAGTAGAGTTCACAGAGCCTGTAGATGGCTTCGCACTGTTGCAGAAGGATGGTGGCTGCCAAAAGGACTTTGTTACGATCCACAGTGGACATGACTGGATGCTGTGGAAGAGGAAGAGTCAGATGAAGGCTGCAGAGGTCTGCACCGCAGGGCTGCTGTTCTGAAAGTGAGATCCAGATGTGTTGCTCCCCCTTTTTATAGGCAGTATAGGTGTCCCTTTGCATCCTCTAGGCATCCTCTAGACATCCTTAATATCCGAGATAGGTCCCCTTTGCGAACGTTTTTTCTGTTTTAAATGCTTTGTTTCCGTTCTGCATCTGCTAGGCATCCGTTCTGCATCCGTTCCGCTTCCTCCCTGCGTCCGAGCGGATGCGAGTTGCGCGGATGCGGAACGGATGCCTAGCGGATATAGCGGATGCGTAACGGATGCAGAACGGATGCCTAGCGGATGCCTAGCGGATGCAGAATGGACGAATTGGATACATTTTCCGCTCAAAAGTTTTGAGCAGCTCAAAACTTTCTGAGCAGATGAAACATCCATAAACGGATGCTGGATGGATAGAGAGGATGCAAAACGGAGGCAGTGAGTACAGAACAGATACATTGTGTTAACCAATGGATGGCAAGCTTTTTTGTCCATTTTACATCCTCTTTGCATCCGTTGGTGCAGTGTGACATGGGCTTTAGTGTGAAATGTCCGTATTTGGATTCACATGAAGGTGCTAAAATGTTTAAAAATGTTTCTAGCAAATGTTGAACTGTAATCAAAAGATGGGCACATTTTATCACATGTGGTGGACTTGTGCTAGAACAAAAAAAAAATTGGGCAAAGATATACAGTTGGCTAGAAAAGATGATAGGGAAACATGTAGATTTTAAACCTGAACTGTTTTTATTAGGTATAATATCAGAAAAATTAGATAAGGAAAGTATGTATTTAATATTACATGTTGTAACAGCAGCGAGGATTATATTCACACAATATTGGAAAAATGAAGAAACACTGCAGGATGAAGAGATAATTAAGATACTAGATTGTGCAGAAATGGATAGATTGACATTGAAAATTAAGCAGAAAGAAGACACAGAATACTATCAAACGTGGAATCTACTTTACCAGTGGTTGGGGAAAAAAAGAATATCATCAGAATTGTTCAGCAAATTAAATACCCAGACAACACAGTGTTTAATAAACACTGAGAAATGTAATTAATAAAAATCAACACAATTTGGGGAGAAAAGGATTTTTATTCTGTCATTACCTATCCTTTCTGGAGATGGGTTGTGGAAAGGTAGACAGCTTATAACTTTAGATGGCCCTGGGAGAAGGGGATTTCTGGACAACCTGGATGGAGAGGAACTAGCTCAAGGTCAGCTTCAGCTACACTGAGTAGCTATGGTTTTGGGACCTACCATCTTTGGTTCTGAATGGGATACCAGTTCCTTATGCAGAAATAATGTACAATGGAAGAATCCTCTTAGATTCTCAGTACCATTTGAGGAGCCATGCCTGAAAGGGCCTTTGCACAGATAATCAGGAGTAACAATTGCATCATTCTTAGTCCAGAAGATCCTATTACTGCTACTCATACTTTGATCATCACTTGTATAGATAATTGTTCTGTGTTACCTTTGAAGAACTCTCAGAAGCTGGAGCTGGTACAGAATGGAGGAATATGAATAGTTATGGGCATACCACAGTGTATTCTTGCAACAATTCAACTTCATCAACTGTATTGGGTTTCAGTGGATTCCAGGTATAGTTCAAGATTAAGTTTATTGACTATAAAGATCTTCACACTACCAAAAGGGTAACTTGTATGTCCATCATCTCCAATCCTATGGAGATTCTCAGTCATGCAGGTTATGATTGTCCCAAAGGTGCTTTTTCAGGAGGCAACTGGACTTTCTTGGGGGTTTTTTCAAGATGTTTCGCTTCTCATCCAAGAAGCTTCTTCAACTCTGACTGGATGGTGGGGAATGGAAGGATTTATATCAGCTGAAGTAACTTGACCTGGATGACCTGGATCTCCATAGACTTTCAGCTATGCACATTGGGATGAACACCCTTCGAATGGAATGGGAGTATGAACGGATTTCCAGAAAAATTGCAGATTCTGTGAACCATTTGCACGTGTTTGAGATGTAGACAACACAGACTCATGCTCAACAGCCTGCAGCTGACTTCAACAGTGAAGGGACACAGGGTAGGAAACATCCTGCATCCAAGAAGGTTCCACACCCATTTGCTGTACTCAGGTGACTCTGAGCTCACAGATAAACTTCCTAGAGGCCTCAACCACTGTCTAAAACAATGCAAATGACCAGCTGTTTGCAAGGAATATGAATCCTTCCATTCCCCACGACCCAGTCAGAGATAAAGAAGCTTCTTGGATAAGAAGTGAAACAGCTTCAAAGAAAAAACAAGAAAGTCCAGTTGCCTCCTGAAAAAGTACCTTTGGGATGATCATCTCCAATCATTTTCTCATCCCTGCCAGAATGACAGGATAGGTGTGCAGCAGGTCCTCTGTATTAAATATTGTTCTCTGATAGAACCCAAGCAGCATGCCTTCTCTGTCACAGATTCTGCCTGAAGGAACAGCATACACCCAATAATTCAGACGGCCCCGATCCTTGCCAATTTATGTATATAAAAGCAAAATACCACTCATCACAAAATGTCCAGAACCGTAAAGCCTATAAACTTGAAATTTGGCAGGTATATCGCTCTTGGCTTCTAGGTGCTCACTAAGGAATGATTTTTCAAAATGACCATCAGAGCATTAGTAGTTAGTATATTATTATTATTGACACGCTCTGATGCTAAGGAGTTCTACTCCCCCTCCCCACCTGAAAAGAAATCTGTTCCAAATGCAAAACACAAGCAGAGGAGAGGAGTTTCAGTTTTATTTTCACAGCACCAAGCAGCTTTAGGACAGAACAGTTGAGCTAAGCCATGCCTAGACTCCTTGCTGTCTCCTTCTTGCTTACACAGCAAATACTCTTTCACTTTCCAAACAGCCCTCAACTCTCTCACACACTGACAGGACGTCAGCCAGATGAATACTGATGGATGCTGGTAGGCAGAGGCAGAATTTTTTTCCCCTTATTTTCCTCCCAAAAACTAAGCCCGACCACATAGCATGGGTATCGAACTAGTATGCTATATATCTGTTTTTCCCCCCTGGGTATGATGTTAGTTGGTTGAGTGAGTCCATCTTAATACTGTGGTTATGTGTTATTTTTAAATTGTCTTTGTCTTTTGTTTCTTATTTTAATTGATTATTAGTTTGAAAACTTGTTAAACTGTTTACATTAATTAAATAAAGAAATAAAGAAACTGGCTTCTATAATTTTGGGGACTTAGTATGATATATGAAATTTATAGAAACAGGAATGTATTGAATTAGGTATATCAGGCATGAGCTATTAGGTTCACACATGAAGGATTAATTAAACTAATTTATTGTTAAAAGCCTCTGCACAGAAATCTTCTCAGTTAATAGTTGGTACCTGCTTAGAGTTAGATAAGGTTCAACAGCACTCAACTAAGTTGAGTGCTTAGTTCAACTAAGCCCAATGGGGTTGGGTTTAGTTCGCTTGTGGCTACATAGAGATTCTAGACTGATCCCCCTTTTCACTCCACACCCAAGATTTGCCATCCCTTCCCCTACAGATGGAGGACTAGTGAGATTTTGCTCTATGCTCAAAAATTTGTATTTGTATTTCTATTTAGCTAAACTTTATCAGATATATGCTGTTTTTAGAAGTGTGTGATAAAACTTTTCTGGAATATTATCTCCCAAGATCAGGATTACTTTTGAAGCAAAGACAATCTTAGTATGTTTTCTAAAACTTAAAAAGGCAAATGTAGAATCCAAAAATCACAAAGATACCTTATTACCATTCCCATCATTACTTTTATGTCCAAGGTAGCAAACGTAATTGCTTTCCAAACCTAACTAAGCAATATCAAAGTAAGGGGGGAAAAACATGTTAACTTTCTGACAGCTAAAATGACTTTTGCATAGATACCCTTTCATATTTTTTCATGTCCAACATTACCTTAATAATTAACTGCTCAAGCCTGACAGATGATCGAAGATAACATTCTCTTTTCCAACTCAAAAATATTCTTGCGTAAAACATTTTTATTGACATACTATATATATTCTTCAGGAAGATTAATGTAGGGAAGTCATCCCCCTTATTCTTCAAAACCATATTCATCCTTTTCTAGCATTTTCTGTTGGCCAGTTAAGAAAGAACGATGAATTTTAATGGACATCTTACATTTTATGAGCCTGCCTTGTGCTGGTGTCACTGATATAGTCCTGCCATTCACAAGACAGAGGAACATAGGATTCTTTCTGTTATGGATATCGATATATAGATAGTTTTTGATTTACGACCACAATTGAGACCAAAACTTCCATTGCTAAGCAAGATGGTTGATAAGTGAGTTTCCCTCATTTTACAACCTTTCTTGCCACTGTTGTTAAGTGAATCACTGCAGTTTTTAAGTTATTAACACAGTTGTTAAGTGGATCTGGCTTTCCCATTGTCTTTGTCAGCGTTCCAGAAAACCTCCACTCCAACAAATAACTCTGAGACAGACATCCTCTCTAAGGTTCTTTTTATTAGAGTAGTAAACTGGCACATCTGGGAAATCCTGAATCTGAAAGTTCCGGGTTTCCTTACAATAAGTAAAAAATTACAAATCCACCCCCTGCACCCATCATTGCATCACATGCCCCAATCACCATCTGTCCCAACTTGAGACTTCCCCACACCCAGGTGCAGAAATAACATGACCTTGATTTAGAAGAAAAATTCTATTATGTATAACCACATATACTCCAAGAAATTCCCCCTCCCATTTTCCCAGGCTCAAGAATGTGGCCTTGTGGAAGCGTCTGGTGCTAATATGGCTTCCAAAGCTGACAAACATTGCAAGAGGCGATCACATAACCCCAGGACATTGCAACTGTCATAAGTCCATGCCAGTTGCCAAGCCTCTGAATTTTGATCATGTGACTGTGGGGGGGGGGGGTGTCGTGGATGCTGCAATGGTCATAAGCATGAAAAAATGATCATATAAGTCACTTTTTTCAGTGCCTCTATAACTTTGGTCACCAAATGAATCATTCTAAGTTGAGGAATACCTGTACCCATGTCCACCTCACCAACCATGGTCAAACTCTTGTCACCCTTTTGCTAAAAGGTTTTCCTGAACTTTATAGGTGACCACATGCAGTTTGTATGGAGAATGCTTGCATTTCATTCAGTCAACTGCTTCCTCTGTCCTGGATTGTGCAAGAATTTTTCCCAGTTTTCTGATTCATGCCCCTGAAATATTGGCTGTTCTTTGCTGATGGATTCCAATAGGAAGCCACACTTGCATGATTTCTGAAGTACAGTGAAGAGAGGGCTCCAGAGCACTCAGAAAAGCATAGTTGGAGATGGCCTGCAGTATGCAGACTAATTGACAGAAGTTATAGGATTTCAGGCAGAAGCTTAATCAGGTTGAAATTGGACCTTCTGGAATTTTCTGGATGCAGAGCGTGTTCCAGCTCTCCTGTTATTATAGCAACTAATGTTAGCAACAACCATTTCCAAGAATTCTTTCAAGAGAGTCATAATAATAGAGGGGCAAAATGTACCAATATAAACATGCACCAATTAAATAGTATATTTATATACTTTAAAAGATTGGTACTAAGTGTTTCCCATTCATTATCACAGCACTGTAGTTCTGGAACAAGAAATGTTTCTTCTTTTAGCAGTCTATAAAGGTCTGACATATTTATTTGATATACATGCATTGGATCTCGTTTCAGAAACAGCCAAACTGTGAATAGAGCCCTTTCTTTGAAACTCCATTTGAAAAACAGAACCGAGCAAGATTTTGCCCATGTCTTCTATCTGTCTCTCATCTATCTTATCTGTCTGTCTGTCTGTCTGTCTGTCTGTCTGTCTGTCTGTCTGTCTATCTATCTACCCACCTACCCACCCACCCACCCATCTATCTGTCATCTATCTAATCCAAAGCACCTGAAGTCAGGACAAGAAACAATGTATGGAAACTAATCAGGGAGAGAAGCAACCTAGAACTAAGGAGAAATTTCCTGACAGAACAACTAATCAGTGGAACAACTTGGCTTTAGAAGTTGTGAATGCTCCAACACTGGAGGTTTCTAAGGAAATATTGGGCCACCATTTGTCTGAAATGGTATAGGGTTTCCTCCTGATGGGGTTGGACTAGAAGAATGCAAAGGTCCCTTCCAACTCTGTTATTCTATTAATCAGTCAGGTATTCTGCCCTTAATTTATTTAATAAATTTGGTTCTCAAAGTCTTTATGGTGTTTTGTTCTTTTTACTATGCAAGAAGCAATCAGCAGAGTGAATGATACTTGTGGCATTTAAGCCCTAAGGAACATTATGCTTCCTTGAGTTTTTTTTTAATGGCTCCACAGTGGGGTACTTATAAGTAGAGTTAGATATTGACAGTTTAATTAGACAGCTCTCAATGACAAATGTTCCAGATGTTTAAATGTTGCTGTGATATTTATGAAAGATGTATGCTTAGGCAGTCTGAGAGTTTGCCCCACTTTATGAGGGGAAATAACATCCAAACTTCAAATTGTTTGCTGCCATACACCAATGCTCATTATCTAATCTTGGTCACAACCATCCAAGACTTTCTGAGGGACTGACCACAAACAGTGAGGGCTGGGTCTGTCACATCCACCTCCTTGAAGCTTAGCACTGGCTCCCCACACGGGTGTGCGCTCAGTCCCTACCTGTACTCACTGTACACACATGATTGTGTATGTCTGACCCATCCACTTTGATCATTACTCAGATGATACAACCGTATTGAGTCTCATTACAGGTGGAGATGAAACAGTGTACAGGGGAGAGGTTCAAAAATTATCCTCATGGTGACTAGAAAACAACCTGTACCTAAACATCAGCAAGACAAAGGAGATGATGTTAGACCTCTGGAAGAAGAGAGAGGAACCCGCCCCACTTTACATCGAGGGGGGCTATGTGAAGAGAGTTTCCACCTTCAAATTCCTGCAAGTCTACCTCAGTGAAGATCTTACCTGGAAAATCAACACAACCCAGGTGGCCAGAAAGGCCCAACAGAGACTCCATTTCCTTCCACAATAGAAAGCATCCTCACATAATACATTACAGTGTGGTATACTGGCTTGACAGCCATGGATAGAAAAATTACAGAGGGAGGTGAGCACAGCACAAAACATTGTGGGCTGTTCCCTGATACTACTATATGACATTGCTCGCTGCCTGAGAAGAGTGAGGAAAATTCTCAGGGACAACTCACATCCCGGTCAGCACTTCTTCACACTCCTACCATCAGGTAGGAAATATAGAAGTATAGCCAGCCATACCAACAGGCTGAAGAACAGTTTCTACCTATCAGACTTCTCAATGGAAAATAGGTTTATGTCAACATAGTATGATAGACTTGCGGAGCTGGTGCGTTGTGCAACAAGGTCACATAATGTAATAAGATTGGGACTGGGTTAGGGACTTCTGTCCTCACTGGGAGTTGTGGGGTGGTTGAATGCACGAAGGGAGGCTCAACAGGGATGGGATTCAAATTTTTTAACAACTGGTTCTGTGGGCATGGCTTAGGTGGTGGACGGGGTTTGGTGGTCATGAGACTGGATGGACATGGCTTAGTGGTCATGTTATTGGCTGGGTGTGGCCAAGTCAATATCACTCACATCGAGGCACCCATTCCTCGCCTGGCCTCTCATGACTGGGGATGCTGCAACAGTCATAAGTGTGAAAAATGGTCATAAGTCACTTTTTTCAGTGCCATTGTAACATTGAATGGTCACTCCACACAAGCAAAGTATCAGCAAAAAAGGGGGAAAAAACTCCAGAGACGTTTCTGAGACAGGAAGTTTCATCCTGCCAGGAATGTAATGGTTAATAGAGAGGCAGTTTCTGTAAGCAACACCAGAATGTTTCCTTCCTGCCTTCCTTACAGGATTAGACCAGTAATTTCTTCTAACAACCAGTTCTCCGAACTGCTTAGAATGTTAACAACCAGTTTTAGTGAATAGGTGGGAACTGGTAGAATCCCACCCCTGAGGCTGAGCCAATCTCATTGTACACATATTGTACTCTGACAGTAAAGGTAATAATAAAAATTGATTGAAATGCTGGTGGAAAAAATGAGAGAGTAAGAGCCCACAACTCAGTGACCATCCTTTTGCAGCCAAGGGCTACATGTAGTCCTTGGATTGGTCTACCATTATCTACTCTGTTATAAATTATTTGTGCCTTCAAATCAGACCTCTGGTGACTAGTCAATTCCATGCATCTTTTTTGGTGAGATTTTGAAAGTGGTTTGCCCTTCCATCTCCTTCTTAGAGATGAAAGAGACTGATTGGCCCAAGATCACCCAGCTGACTTTTGTGGCTAAGGCGGGGCTTGAACTCACAATGTTCTGCTTTCTAGCCTGGTGCTTTAACCACGAGACCAATCAAGAGTATTCCTAGATCAGATAATTTTATTGCTTGCCTTTGACATTGCCTTTTGGTTTTTTTTTAAAATGAACCTCTTATTTTTGTTTCCCATGCTAGCAATTATTGATTGTATTAGAATTTTTTATGAAGATTGTTGTTGGTATTTTCTTGTAAAGCAATCTGGGATCTTGGAGGAAGAAGAGTGAGACAGAAATGCAAATAATCCAGAAGATCCTGGTGGGAGGAAAGATGAAACTCCCAAAATGGCAGCCATCACCGTGTGATTGAAGCTGCCATCGTGATTTTTTTACTCCTCTGCAGATACCCATCATTATTATCAATGTAGCAATTGCAATAGCACTTAAACTTATCTACCCCTTTGTGGTGCTTTATACTACTCTCTAAGTGGTTTATACAGAGTTGGCATATTGCCCCAACAATCTGGGTCCTCATTTTACTAACCTTGGAAAGATGAAAGGCTGAGTCAACCTTGAGCCAGTCGGGATCAAATTCTTGGCAGTGGGCAGAATTAGCCTGCAATGCTGCATTGTAACGACTGCACCACCAAAACTTCTCATCATGATCAGCATGTATAAATCAAACATTGTTTTGTACCCACATCTTACAAAGGTATTCTGAATATCCTTTGTCTTGCCTAAGAACGACAGAAACGTTTTGGCAAAAGTTACTTCTGAAATTGCCACCAGCAAATCTACACTGTAAATCTGTAACTTAAGTAGATTGGATTGTAAGAAGTGCCTGGTCTTAAGACACTATTTCAATCCAACTGGACTAGGCGTTCTCCAGGATTTAGAATTTGACTTGTTTCCAATTCTCTTTGAGAATATGAGCATCACATTCCAATTTAGATCCCTGGAATTTCCAAAAAGAATTCTATGTGCTCTACTATGATAGGGTCCCTCCCTTGCCAAATTACACTTTCTTATACTGAAATACTGTCACACCTTACTGTGATCATTCCACAGGATTAGCAATTTTATTGATAATCTGTCATTTATTGAGTTCTCCCCCTTTTGAGCCTGTTCTCTGTATCTTTCCATTCACTGTTTTCTTCTTCCTTTTCCTTCTTGCAGGAGCTTACAAGGAAGAAGTGACCACAGAAGAATTAGAAAAGCTCCTCTTCAGATTCACAAGGATGTGCCTTTGAATTGCCCTGGACTTTTGGCGAAGGAGATTGTTTATCTTTCAAAATTCATGCTGTGCAGTTTTGTTCCTGGAACTAATTGACCTTTGCAAGTCTACCTGGTGTGTTTCCTCTTGCTGTTGTTCTCACAATGAGTGGTATTTTCTCATACTTGGACCCCCGGCGGATCCAGTGGGGTGCCACATGGTATGCCATGCACTCAAGAATCCTTCGCACCAAACCAGTAGAATCCATGCTGGAAGGCACGGGCACCACCACCCATGGAACAAAACTGGCCCAGGTACTCACAACCCTGGATTTGGTTTCTTTAGGTGTTGGAAGTTGTGTGGGGACTGGCATGTATGTAGTTTCTGGCCTTGTTGCTAAGGAGATGGCAGGCCCTGGAGTCATCGTTTCCTTCATCATTGCTGCTGTAGCCTCCATCTTGTCTGGTGAGTTTTTCCTAAATTATACTATATACTATACTATAACTTACTGCACCTCTGTATGGTTTGCCAATTGCACAGTGACAGATAGGACAGCACTCCAGAGGTTTAACATCATTGCCCAGAAGATAATTGGTTGCCCTCTACCCTCTTTGGAAGAGCTTTATAGCTCCCGCTGCCTGAAGAAAGTTGAAAACATTCTCAAAGATCCATCTCATCCTGGGAACCCTTTTGTTGAACTACAGTATTACCAACTGGCAGACAGTACAGGATACTAAAAACAATTACAAATAAGGCTGAAAAACAGTTTCTATCTCAGGGCACCAACTCCATTGAATTCTACTGTATAGTGCAATATTAATGCAATATCAGGGGTTTTCAATTCAATGTGTGGAGTGTGGCGGATGTTTGGTTGTGTTTATTTTCATTGTCATAATGTACACTGAAGATGGTATTTAATTTCGTTGTTCGAGGTGCGTGACAATAAAGTAAACTGAAACTATACTATGCTAGATTTACAGCAGAAGTGTCAAACTCATGCCCCCTGGGCTGGATGTATCACATACTGGCCACACCTACCCCCATTTCAGCAAAAGGGGGAAAGTTGTGGTACGTCATGTGATGACAATGTATCATCATGAGTTTGACATCCCTGATTTAGGCCTTTATACTTTTTCCAATGCAATTATTCTATCTTTCTGTGACAGAGACACTTCTTGAGGCCTCTTATATTATTTTTGAAAATTAGTTTATATATTGTATTCTTTTGATGATACATAGTTTGAAGGAGGTGTATCATTGCTCTTCTTTACTAATTTATTTAATTAGAAATATTATAGGCCACTTATCTTAAATGTGTACCTATAAAGGCTCCCTGCCTCGAGTCTTTCTAACTAAATAGCCTACCACAGTGATGGCTAACCTTTTCGTTGTTACACACTGAAAGTGTGTGCACATGCACCTACGCATGCCAGCACCCACAATGTGATGCATGCATGACACCCCCCCATCCCCTATGCATTCATGAGCAACCCTCCCACACACATTGTGTGCCTCTGCATATGCACGTATGGCCTCCCGTGCATGTGTGGCAGATACCCAACAATCAGCTGGCTGTTGGAAGGCGTATGTGCATGCTCAATGGCTCTGTTCTGGGTGATGGCTCGCGTGCCGGCAGAAGTGGTTCTGTGTGCCAGTTCCAGCCCGTGTGCCAAGGGTTCACCATCATGGGCCTGCCATCACCTTTATCATTATCATTATCAACATCATCACTTTAATCTTCTCCCTTTCTCAGGGGTGGGATTCAAATTTTTAACAACCGGTTCTGTGGGCATGACTTGGGTGGTGGGCATGGCTTGGTGGTCATGTGACTGGGCGAGCATGGCTTGTGGTCATGTTATTGGCTGGGCATAGCCAACTCAATATCACTCACATCGAGGCAAGCATCTCCTCGCCTGGCCTCTCATGACTGTGGGGATGCTGCAACAATCATAAGTGTGAAAAATGGTCATAAGTCACTTTTTTCAGTGCCATTGTAACTTTGAATGGTCACTCCACACCAGCAAAGTACCAGCAAAGGAGGGGAAAAAAACTCCAGAGAAGTTCCTGAGGCAGGACATCTAGTCTTGCCAAGAATGTAATTAGGGTTAATGGAGAGGCAGTTTCTGTAAGCAACACCAGAATGTTTCCTTTCTGCCTTTCTTACAGGATTAGACCAGTAATTTCTTCTAACAACCAGTTCTCCGAACTGCTTAGAATGTTAACAGCCCAGTTCTAGCGAATAGGTGCGAACTGGTAAAAATCCCACCCCTGCCCTTTCTCTATTCTACGCTTCTGGGATCTCTCAATTATGAGATATTTTTTCTAAAAACTTGCCCTAAAGTCCTAAAGTCCAAGGACACCTGCACCCAATCCCCTTTTTATTTATTTTTTATTTTATTTTATTTGGTTTGTCAATTGCTTACAAGATAATAGGTATAAGTAAAAACATCGCTATGAATACATGGATACATATAAGAAAAATAAAAGAAACGATAGGACAGGGACGGTAGGCATGTTGTTGCGCTTATGCACGCTCTGCTCCACCCCACTGCCAAATTTGCTGTTCTTGGGGCAGTTAGGTAAATGTTCTACAAGTACACTTCAGATAATGCACTTGATTTACTAAATGTCTGGCTTGGTGCTGAGATGTGCTTAGACCTCCTCTTCCAGATAGAATCAACAAGTCCGATAAAGCCATTCTAATAGTGAGTGCTTGGAATTTCTCCAATCTTAAAATGGGGGGGGGGCTGCAATCAGAAGGAGGGGTCCTCTTGCTGTAGAAACCCTACTCCTTGCCAATCAGACTTGTGCTGTTCCCTATTAGCTTTTTGGGGAAGTAAATCAAGATTGATCTTCCCAAAAGCCTTCGTGGCTACTCCAGTTTAGGTTAAAGCTGACTAATGATTCCAAAGGCTTACAATACGATTTGAATTGAAATATGATATTTTATTCATACATATACCATCAAGAATCATATACTGTAATTGCAATAGCATTAATCTCGAATGAATAAATAAATGAATGATATATCCTGGTTCTAATCCCCTAGATATAAGTCTTAACCTTCCTGCCCTGTCCTTCTGTCACTGAAATTCTGCTCTATTTAGCTGAAAATTCTGCTTTATTTAGCTGAATGTTCTTCTCCAGTATCTTAAAAAAGAAGAACAGGAGCAGAAGTTCTCAACCTTTTCTTCACCAGGGACACCCTTTAAAATACCAAAATTTTGTGGCCAGGGGTCCCCAAGACATAAGATTTAAATCATAATATTTTTTCCAGCTTTTGTGGATCCCCTGTAATGATATCATGTCCCCCTCCCAGGGTCCAGGGACCACAGGTTGAGAAACACTGCTCTGGAGCAAGGTTGTTGAACTCAAGGCCCATGGGCTGAATACCGCCCATGGCAGTGGTGGTATTCTATCAGTTTGGCCCAGTTCTGGTGAGCCGGTAGCAGCGATGAGCAGCAGAGACCAAACCGGTTCTCTCTACCGCTCTGCTGTTGGGCCCACCTGCCCGTCCGGACTCCCATATTCACCTTTATCTGCTGAATTTGAAGTGCAGCTGCTATGCGCAGCACAGAAGAGTGTCGCATGGCAGCTGCTGAAGCAACTAGGATCACGCAGGCTTGCAGGAGGTGAGTTGGAACACCTCTGTGCCTACACAAAGTGCGTGTTTGGTGCATGTGTATACACAAAGTGTGTGCACGTGCACAAAGCGCGCCCACCAAACCACTCCCACTGAACCAATCGCAAATAATTTTGAATCCCACCACTGGCCCACAGGTTGCTTAGATCTGGCCCTGGAAAAAGCAAAGGACCACCACCACCACAGCTCCATTTCCACTAGCAGAGGGCTAGCAAAACAAACACAAAACAAAAGGAGAAATATTTCCTCTTTTGCATTTGGACATGCAAGAAGGGACAGGAAAGGGGAAGGGAAAAGAGGAAAGGCAAAGTAAAAGAAGGAAAGATGGGAAGAGAGCAAGGAAGGAAAAATAAGGAAAGGGGGTAGGAAGAAGAATGAAGAGGGAAAGAAAAAGGAAGGAAGGAGGAAGGAAGGAAGGAAGGAAGGAAGGAAGGAAGGAAGGAAGGAAGGAAGGAAGGAAGGAAGGAAGGAAGGAAGGAAGGAAGGAAGGAAGGAAGGAAGGAAGATTATAATGAGAGTGAGGGAAGGGTCTGAAGGAAGTCCTGCCTTAGCACTTGGCCACCATAGGTGTCCCTGACATGAGTGATGTCGAGTTCACCCCACTCAACATGGCCATGCCCACCCTGGCCCCTCTGAGATCAAACACAACCCTGATGTGGTCCTCAGTGATATCGAGTTTGACACCTCTGCTACAGATGTTCTTCTAGACTGTCTATCAGAACAAGCATGCAGAAAAAAATTAAAATTGTGTACTCTCCTTTACGTGGGTCAGTTCAGGTTTCATAATCCAGTCCCACGTTAAAATCAATATTAAAAAAAAAAAACTTTCCATAGCCAAAAGGGAAGTTTCCCACCAATCAGAGTCATGCTCAGCAATTGACTGGATGTGTATACTGTTGTTGGATCTATCAACAGTTATTTGCAATGGAAAATATAGGTTTATCAAAGACATACCAAGTGAAGGACTGTGATAGAATGCATACCTTGAACTTCTAGCCATCCAGCTGCACTTCTGGTCGAATCCAACAAGTTTACACTGTTTAGGTGTCCCAGATTGGGGGGTATACAATGCCTTCATCTTCAAACCATGATTAAATGTTAAAGGGCGTGGCAATGTATTTCTGCTACTCATACAGGTCAAAAAAAAGAAAGCCACACTGAACAGAGCTTTTATATAGTATGATACCGACTACTATTGCATTGCATCTATCAATAAAATGCTAATGATAACCACTATAATAAAATGTTTCATCTAATGTTGGGTTTTTTTTTTTTTTAATAAATTAATTTTTTTATTTTTAAATAAATAAAGCGTGGTGTGCTATGAAAAATCCATTCATTTTTCTATTTATTTATTTTTTTCCTGTCTTTGTGCATGGAAATGGATTTTACACTCTTTTTTGAGGCTAGAATTCTCAGTAGAAATTAACTGGGGTAGCTGACAAGACTACGAAGCAAAATTAGGTAGAAACTTCATCTGGCAGATTTGCTTTTTTGCACTTGTTCCAAATGGTACTTCTTTGCACATCTGCTTTTTGTAGGAAAGTCAATTGATTTCTCAGTTTCTCATTAATAGGTGACCCTGTGGTATATAAGAGTCCAGATGTTACATAAGGGAAACAGTTGTGCCATCAAGCTAGGCTGGTGATAAAGACAAGAAAATTCTAAACCCTGGAAAAGATAATGCCCTTCTTGAGGCATTATCAGTCTGAATTTTCTTCTTCTTCTTTTTCCTCCTCCTCCTCTCCCTCCTCCTCCTCCTCCTCCTCCTCCTCTTCTTCTTCTTCTTCTTCTTCTTCTTCATCTCCTCCTCCTTTTTCTAATTAATTCTTCTAATTATTCACCCTCTTCTTTTTACAGTGTTATTAGGATAGATCTCATGATATGCTGTCATATTGAGTAAAAAAATATGGATTTGGAGATTAAGGATTTTAAAGATAGAAGTGGGCATGTTAAGCCTCACAAAGGCTTAGAGACTTAACACGTCCATTTTGTCTATTCATTCTAGGCAAAATAAACTCAATCCCAGCATTGATTTTGCCCCTGAATTTTAGAGTCACAGCAATCTCAGGCTGTTGCTCAAGGCCACAACATGAAGACTTATACCTAGCATGAATTATAAAGTACAAAGCACAGTGACAGACCAACACCACTTCTTAATTCAAAACTAAAAAGAAAAAAAGGAAGAGCAGAATTATGTGAGTCCGGCTACAATAAAGAGTACAAGCAAGAATAAGACAATCCTGTCTTGTAGTTACTAAAACACATGATAGCTGGGTTGTTTTAACCAATGTATATTCAGCTTCACTATAAAGACACACTTACTTGTATATCATTTGAGCAAAAGTTTTTTTTTTTTTAATCTGAACTTCACAGACTTCAGTTCTCAATGAGCAAACCTTTTTCAGGTTGATACTGAGTACATATCTGGGGGAAGTTCATGGCTGATCCTTGCAACCACATCTGTCTATCTCTGTATCTTGTTATATTTGTATACCAACCAGTGGTGGGATTCAAAAAATTTTATTCCCGGTTCTGTGGGCATGGTTTGGTGGGTGTGGTGTGGGTTGGTGGGCGGGGAAGGATACTGTACAATCTCCATTCTCTCCCCCCCCCCACTAGCCTGCTTTCCAGCTCCGTGCTCCTGTGCAGGGCAACAAAAGAAGACCCAGCCGATCATCTGGGACTCGGGAGGCAGAGAATAGATGGGGGCAGGGGTGGTACTTGCCAGTTCTCCAAACTACTCAAAATTTCTGCTGCTGGTTCTCCAGAACTGGTCAGAACCTGCTGAATACCATCGCTGATGCCAACCATTCTATAAAGACATGAAATTTAAAACATTGTTAAAACAATGTTTCAAGTGTATTGGAGATTAAAAAATCTCCAATACACTTGAAACATTCACAGCTGCTTCAAAATATCCCTGATATAGTCAGTATCAAATCGTCACAACATAGGTGATGACAACAATAACTGAAGAACCTCATAACAATAGGACTGTCAACCAACTGATAGCAAGAAACGACATACAATACTGTCTTTCTTCTGATTCTTGGAAGAATTAATGGAATCTCCATCCATTTCAGACCATCACATTCCCTTTTTTTATCCACTAGATCGAAAGCATAGCTGTGAACTGTATTGTTAGATTTTAAGAGGCATCCCAAAATCAAAATGAAATGTCATAATCAAACTTTTAATTCCAAATTTAAAGCTGCTTTTACTGAGAGGGGATTGTAGTGAAATGTATGGTGAAGGTGTACTGTTTTTCTGATTAACCACGGGGTTGTTCTATAGCAGGGGTGTGAAACTCAAGGTATGCGGGCTGGATGCAGCCCACAGGGTGCTTAGATCTGGCTCGTGGGGCCACCCTGGAAACAGTGTAGGATTGGCCCATGGTGACTCTGCTGACAAAAACATTTTCACTGGCAGAGTGCTTGGGCCACCACAGGCGCCCCCAACATGAGTGATGTCACGCTAGCCACATCCATCTGGTCCCCGGAGGTGAAACACAACCCTGATGTGGCTCTCAATGAAATCAAGTTTGACACCCTTGTTCTATAGGAAGCAAAAGTGCTAAGAGGAAGCTTCATTGATCTTAGAACAAGTGCAGATTTTATATACATTCAGTTACAATTTACATAAAAAACTAAATACGTAGCTAACTTTCAAAACCGATACAACACCTTATGCCGACAGATAAAGGCAGAATGCACTTATTACCACTGCAAGCAAGAGGAAAATCTTCTATGCACAAAATCCACCCGTGCCTTCTATAACTTTGTAAACACCAAACTTAAAAGACTCAAAAACCATCCCACCCCTCAAAGGTCCTAATGGGAGAGACTATAGTGATGAAGCCATGAAGGCAAACCTCTTCAACACATTCTTCAGTTCAGTCTTTGCAAACAGTAATGGCTCATGCCCCACATTTCCTAATTGTATGACAACTAACAGCAACGATCTACAAATTGACTTTACTGAAAATAATGTAGAAAATGCACTATGCCACCTTAAACCATCCTTATCTATTGGCCCTGATGGCTTATGTGCATTCTTCTTAAAAAAAGCTCTCCACTACTACAGCAGAACCCCTAAACATAACATACGAGATATCATTCAGAACCATCTCCATATCAAACCTATGGTCTTTAGCAACGGTCATCCCTATTTTCAAAAAAGGTGACCCCTACCTGGTTGAAAAGTACAGACCAATCTCATTGTGCTGTGTCACGTGCAAACTTATGGAATCAATTATTAATCAATGCATTACCTTCCACATAGAGTCAAACAACTTACTCTCCAATAAACAATTTGGTTTCAGATTAAAAAATCCTGCAATTTGCAACTTCTACACTGCAAAACATATGGACTACACTACTTGACCAGGGTAAAGCAATAGATGTAATTTATATTGACTTCTGCAAAGCCTTTGATTCAGTGGTACATGACAAACTACTATTAAAATTAAATTCTTACAGCATTTCCGGATCCCTTCACAAGTGGATTACTTACTGCCTTCCTGTCAAACAGGCAACAAACAGTAAAAATAGGAAATGCCCTATCAAATCCTGCACCAGTTATCAGCGGTGTCCCCAACGGAACATTCTATGACCCACACTCTTGAAACTATATAAATGACCTGTATGATCATCTTATTAGCAACTGCATCCTCTTCACTGATGATGTAAAACTATTCAACACCACCATCAATGCTATCATCATTCAAAAAGACCTTAATTATGTGTCTGAGTGGTCTAACAGTTGGCAACTCCAAATCTCTACCAACAAATGCTCTGTCCTACACATTGGTTAAAAAAAATCTATACACCAAATACAAGCTAGGTGGATATGACCTTGTGATGACCTTCACTTTGTCAAGGACCTTGGAATTCTCATATCGAATGACCTAAGCGCCAAAGCTCACTGCAACAGTACTGCCAGAAAGGCTTTAAGAGTTGCAACTTTAGGCCCTGTCACACTGCCCAACGGATGCAAAACGTTTGTAAAAAGGACACAGCGGACGAGAAAAATATTCCATCCGTTGTTATCCACTTTCAAAAGGGGCAAAAATATGCATAACCAGAGCGGATAACACAGAAAGGAACGGACGGGGGGAGGACGCAGAGCGGATGGAAAGCGGATGCGGAACGGAAGCCGAGTGGATGGAAGCGGATGGGAGTGGGTGGGAGTGGATGGCACATCCGCTAGGCTTCCGGGGGGGCTCAGCAAAGCGGACACAGAACGGATGAAGCGGATGCACAGCGGATGAAGCGGATGCAGAGCGGAAGCCTAGCGGATGCACAGCGGATGCACAGCAGATGTGCTAGCATTAATTGCGCATGCAGGGAGGATGCATTGCGTAAGCCCCGCGGATATAAGGGAAGCAGCTCAGAGCAGGTCACCATTCAGAGGAAAGACCTGCTGCCGGACGGATTGGCAGCCTTGCCTGCCCTGCCTGCATGCCTGCCTGCAAGCCTTGCTGCAAGCCTTGCTGCCAGCCTCCCTGCCAGCCTTGCTGTCTGCCTGCCTGCCAGCCTCCCTGCCAGCCTTTCTGTCTGCCTGCCTGCCAGCCTTGCTGCCAGCCAGTCTGCCTGCCAGCCTTGGTGCCTGCCTTCATGCCAGCCTTGGAGCCTGCCTTCCTGCCAGCCTTGGTTCATGCCTGCCTGCCAGCCTTGGTGCCTGCCTTCCTGCCAGCCTTGCTGTCTGCCTACATGCCAGCCTTGCTGCCAGCCTCCCTGCCAGCCTTGCTGCCTGCCTGCCTGCCAGCCTTGCTGCCAGCCTCCCTGCCAGCCTTGCTGCCTGCCTTCATGCCAGCCTTGGTGCCTGCCTTCCTGCCAGCCTTGGTTCATGCCTGCCTGCCAGACTTGGTGCTTGCCTTCCTGCCAGCCTTGCTGTCTGCATGCCAGCCTTGCTGCCTGCCTCCCTGCCAGCCTTGCTGTCTGCCTGTCTGCCAGCCTTGCTGCCAGCCTCCCTGCCAGCCTTGCTGTCTGCCTGCCTGCCAGCCTTGCTGCCAGCCAGTCTGCCTGCCAGCCTTGCTGCCAGCCTTCCTGCCAGCCTTCCTTCCAGACTTGGTGCCTGCCTGCCTGCCTGCCAGACTTGGTGCCAGCCTTCCTGTCAGACTTGGTGCCTGCCTGCCAGCCTTCCTGCCAGCCTTGGTTCCTGCCAGCCTCCCTGCCAGCCAGCAACCCCACAACCATGGGGAAGCAGATGGCCTCAGCATCTGCTGCCAGCCCTGGCAAGAGGGACAGGGCCACCATCCCACCCCCTGGCCCTCACTCTGGTTCTGCTGGGGCTTCTGTAGCACGGGCTCGCTCTTCTGGGGCTGGAGCTTCTGCTGCTTCTGCTTCTGGAGGTGCTGATGATGTGGGGGATCAGACAAGCACTCCAGCACCAGCCACCTCCACAGCACCTGGACCCTTCACTCCTGAGACTGAACGACCAAGAGGAGTGCCAGAGAATCATTTTTGTTTTATAGCTTCTTGTTAATAAAGTCTATCTTTGATTCACACACTTGCTTCATTTCTTTTTTTTAATAAAGTCTTGGTGGAAACTTTTAGAAATGGTTTAAGCCTTTGCAGGCTTGAGGGATGGGTTAAGATAGCTGTGGGATGGGTTGAAATAGCTGTGGGATGGGCAGGGATACCTGTGGGATGTGTAATAGCTGTGGGATGGGTAAGGATAGCAGTGGGATGGGCAGGGATACCTTTGGGTTGGGTTAAGGTAGCTGTAGGATAGATAAACCTCCGGTGCAAGCATAGTGAGACTGTATGGTCCACCCTCCCAGCTGCCACACATATGGCCCTTTATTATCAATACTAATGTAATCATTCATCCACACATGTCAACATAAACACAACTCTTTATTAAATGCCCTGTTCATTGTAGGCCCACCCAACATACATGGCCCAATCTCATCAGTGTGATCAGACAGGCTGAAGGAAGCATCCATTAGTCATCTGTCATCCTGTCTTGCCACTCCACTGCTCCAGCTGGGGAGTTGCACCAGTGTCTCAGGAGGTTGCGCTGCTTCTTCCCTTCACGTGAGGCTCTGTTGGGACCTTGCACATCCTCAGTGTCGATCAAGTTTTGCTCTTGCCTCCATTCCCCAGGCTCCATGTGCCCATTGCCTTGTTGGAGGTCCACGAGCCTGTTCTGCAAGACTGGGTAGCGGGTGCGCATGAGATTGTGCAGGATGCAGCAAGCCTCCATGATCCTCCTCACGGTCTCTGGGTGATGCTGCATGGTGGTGAGAAGTACCTGGAACCTGTTGGCCAGGATGCCAAAGGCGTTCTCCACCACCTGCCTTGCCCTGGACAGCCTGTAGTTGATGCCTCTCTTCACGGGTGAGGCATTTGGAGGTGTAGGGCTTCATGAGGTAGGTTCTGAAGGAGAAGGCGTCATCCCCCACGATGAAGAAGGGCACATCTTGCGTGTCATTGGGCAGGGGTTCTGGATCTGGGAAGCCCACAATGAGGTTGCGTTCCAGTCCCTCCTTGAGGTCACTGGCGTTGTATACCTGGGCATCTGAAGATGAACCATTGCCTGAAGCATCGATGTACATGAACTTGTAGTCAGCATCGACCATGGCGAAGAGGATGATGCTGAAGAAGCCCTTGGAGTTGAAATAAGTGGACCCCGACTTGGTTGGCGCTTTGCAGGCCACGTGCTTGCCATCGATGGCTCCAATGGTGTGTGGGAAGTTCCACCTCTGATACCACTGCTCTGCAACTTTCTTCCATCCTTCTTCAGTGGAGGGGCACTGGAGGAGCTCCTCCATGTATTCTTCGATGATGGCCTGTACCACTTCTCTGACCACAATGCTGATGGTGTTGTGTGGCACCCTCCAGCCGTACTGCATGCTTCTGTAGGTGGTCCCTGAGGCCAGGTGGCACAGAGTGAGTGCCACCTTGAGCCCAGGTTCCAGGCTGGGCCGGAAGTTGGTGTTTGCCTTGGTCAACCTGGGTGTCAGGCGCTGCATAACTTCGTCAAACATGGCTGGCGGCATCCTCATGAAGTTCTGGAATGCCCGAGTGTCTTCGTTCCTGAGCTCCACCATCAGCTTGTTGTACAGTCCGTCCTCTGCTCTTCTGGTGAACCATCTTCGTACCCAGACGCTTCTTGGCCACCTCTTTTTCTTCCTGTAGTAGAGTTCACAGAGCCTGTAGATGGCTTCGCACTGTTGAAGAAGGATGGTGGCTGCCAAAAGGACTTTGTTACGATCCATAGTGGACATGACTGGATGCTGTGGAAGAGGAAGAGTCAGATGAAGGCTGCAGAGGTCTGCACCGCAGGGCTGCTGTTCTGAAAGTGAGATCCAGGTGAGTTGCTCCCCCTTTTTATAGGCAGTATAAGTTTTCCCCTCGGTGTCCCTTTGCATCCTCTAGGCATCCTCTAGACATCCTTAATATCCAAGATAGGTCCCCTCTGCGAACGTTTTTTCCATTTTAAATGCTTTGTTTCCGTTCTGCAACCGCTAGGCATCCGTTCTGCATCCGTTCCGCATCCGTTCTGCTTCCTCCCTGCATCCGTTTACTGCTGGAGCGGATGGAGTTGCGCGGATGCGCAGCGGATGCCTAGTGGATATAGCGGATGCGTAACAGATGCAGAACGGATGCCTAGCAGATGCCTAGCAGATGCCTAGCGGATGCAGAACGGACGCATTGGATACATTTTCCGCTCAAAAGTTTTGAGCAGTTCAAAACTTCTGAGCGGATGAAATGTCAATAGACGGATGCTGGACGGATAGAGAGGATGAAAAATGGACGCAGTGAGTACAGAACGGATGCATCGCGTTAATCAATGAATGACAAGTGTTTTTCTCCGTTTTACATCCTCTTTCCATCCATTGGTGCTGTGTGACAGGGGCTTTTAATTTTATGAAGCTTCTCCTCTGGTAATATTGATTTGCAAACTAGGGCATTCAAAACCTTTGCTAGACCAATACTTGAATTCAGATCTGCTGTCTGGAATCTGCACTGTATATCAGACATAAATACAATTGAGCGAGTCCAGAAGTATTTTACCAGAAGAGTACTACATTCTTCTGTTCACAACAGAATACCCTACAGCACCAGATTTGAGATTCTAGGCTTAGACAATCTTGAACTAAGATTGGACTTAAACATAGAACACAAAATCATATGTTACAATGTCTTACTAGTTAATGAATATTTCAGCTTTAACAACAGCAACACAAGAGCACACAACAGATATAAAGTAAATTTAAACCACTCCAAACTCGATTGCAGGAAGTACAATTTCAGCAATAGAGTGGTCAATGTCTGGAATTCACTATCTAATTCTGTTGTCACCTGCTCAAACCCCCACTAACTTTACTCTCAAACTAACCTCTATTGACCTCACCCCATTCCTAAGAGGTCTGTAAGGGGCGTGCATAAGCGCACAATTGTGCCTACCATCCCTGTCCCCAATTATTAGTTCTTATTCTTGTATTTAAACTTATGTTTATTCTTGTTTCTGTTGTATTGTAAGCTTTTGACAAAATAAATGAATACAAAAGAAATACAAATACGAAATACATCTGTCCAGTTCCCAAATGTATATGCAGAAAAAGGAAAGGAGACAACTTCTCAGAGGAAGAAACTGAAATTTTCCATAAGAAATGTTTAAAAAGTGTTGCATGTTCAACACTAGGAATAATGAGTAAGTGAAAAGAGGCCTTTACTTATTATTTTACAGCAGCTACTTCAAGTGTCAGATGTGAAATACAAATAAAAATTAGAAGAGACTATTTGTAGCTCCAAGTTGAAATGTAGAATCCTTGGTAATCTTTGAGCTTGATTCTTTTCTTGTGGACGTTTCATTACTGAAGTAGGTAACTTCTAGCACTGATGATGTTACTTAGTTGGGTAATGAAACGTCTGCAAAACAACCAGCCCCAGAGAGCACTGAAAAACCCCAAAATAAAGGTTACTTTTGACTGAGCCTCAAATGCAATTCTTACAAAGAAGATGCATTTAGAAAGAGTATTTGTCTAACAATGAGCATTAATAACTAATCAAGAATTTGATTAATTGCAAAGTAGCTTTTTGAAGATTTTAGAGACTGGAGACACACAGTATTTGCAGAAGATGTGATAATTATTTTTGAGTTGGTTTGAAAGCACCTCTGAAGAAGAAATCAGATTCTAAGAGTCATAGTTTTGAATGTTAACTATAAAAACAACTCTTGGATGGTTTCCGCAGGGAACCTAAAACATATTATTGTTCTTTCACCTGATTTTGAACAAATAAATTATTGGATGTCATATTCAACTCAATTTGTCATGATGAAGGTACTTAATTCATAGGATCAGGTGAAGGGGTAGCTTATATTCTCTCTCTCTGAAAGACTAAAATATTGAGGTGCACTGGCTGTGGAAAAGAAATATGATGGAGAATAATCCATTATGATGTTTCTGGTGTTCTCTGTGCTGTTTTGTGCATTATCCCCATCAAACCATCAAAATTGACATGCAGACAACAGCTTGCCTGGCCCCTTCATCCTGCAATTGTGAAAAGAAAAACACCCATTGTGCATATATCATATATTCCAGTATATTCTTTGAAAAGCCATGTCAGGTTTCTTCCCCATCCATTTGTCTAGAGAAAATGCTAATGGGAAATATGAAATATGTGAATAGTCAAGAGAGAACTACTACGAAAAGGAAAGAAAGCAACATATTTTCCCCATCTAGGTGGCTGTCATACAGCGGGGATCTTTATTCATCATGCATGGGCAAATCTGCTTTATTTAGGATAGACTAAATAATTGGTGACCCACTGGGTCATCGTTTCAGAGATATTTCATTATTTACACAAAGAATCACAATGATCAAGGGCAAAAAAGGGTGTGATTTTCCTCTGGCAGCCAATGAAGGGACTCGTCTATTTGTCTCCAGAGCAGTGGTCTCCAACCTTAGCTACTGAGAGCTGAAGTCCACAAGTCTTAAAGTTGCCTAGCCCTCTGCTCCAGAGGGCGAGAGCCGAACCAGTCTATCTGATCTCCAGAAACCAAAGGAAAAGTTGATCTACCCAACCTCCAGAGGTCTAGGAGGAGACCAATATATTGAACTTCTATGTGATGGCCCCTGAAACATCCACAACATTGCCAAATTTCAATCCCATGGGGTCTCAGATACTTGGCCACCTAAAATGGAGTCTAAATCAGCGGTCAGTAACTAACTAGTAGTCCAACGGGTAGAATAAGGTGTGGGCTTCAAATTTGTTAGCAAGGGGCTCTCTGCCCTAATGACTGCATAGGTGGGAGTGGTTGGGTTGGCATGGCCAACTCAAAGCCACTCCCACCCAGTCACATGACCCCCCAGCCACGCCTACCCAGGGTTTTGTTGCTCCTGGTGTTTTCTGTGGGAAATGGGTCTCTCTTTTTCTCTTTCTCTCTCTCTCTCTCTCTCTCTCTCTCTCTCTCTCTCTCTCTCTCTCCCTCTCTCCCTCTCTCTCTCTCTCCCTCTCTCTCTCTCTCCCTCTCTCTTTCTCCCCCTTCCTCCCTCCCTCTCATTTCTGTTTTTCTCTCTTTTTTCCCTTTCCCTCTCTTCATTCTTTCTTTTTCTTCTTTCTTTCCCCATCTCTCATTTATTTCCCTCTGTTTCATTCTCTCCCTCCATCATTTCCCCATTTCTCTTTCTTTTTCTCCCCTTTTCTCTCCCTCATTTCTTTTTCTCCCCCTCTTTGTTTTTTTCTTTTTCCTCTCTCTGTTTCTTTCTTTTCTTTCTTTCCCTTCTCTCTCTCATTTGTTTCCCTCTCTTTTCCCTCTCTCTCATTCTCTCCCTCCAGCTCTCTCTCTCATTTCTGTGTCCCTCTCCCCCTTCTCTCTCTCTCTCTCATTTGTTTCTCTCTTTTCTTTCTCTCCCTCCATCATTTTCTCATTTTTCTCTCTCACCTGAGCCGATACGAAGGGGACCCTGATTGATACTGAGCTGCCCACAAAGGACACAGAATGACAAAAACCATCCAGTTGCATGCAGTGCATTTGCTTTTTCTCTTTCTTTCTTTATAAAAATTTTATTTGGATTTTCACAAAACATCATACAAGTAAAATTTCTTTTTTTGAGAATAGCATGGTCCCGGGCTATCACTTCTCCATACAGACATAAATTCAATTTCATATTCATCTTTGTGTTCTATTCCATATCTTATTACTTCAGCTTCCTTCGGGTATTATCCCACGTCATTGTAGTGCTTTTAAAGTTGTAGCAATGTTTCAGCAGAATCTCATCTGCCATCATCAGGCTTCGGTATGGAGTTTGTATGTGGGTCAGAGTCTCACAGTCTTTGGTTTTAAATTTGAGGCTAGCCTATGCTGTGCCAGGATGTTTTTTTTCTTCATCCTGATTAGTTGGGAGTCTTGGTCTGTGTTTATTGGACTTGGAGTTTGATTGATTGGTATTTCTGGTTTCTTCTGTCTGTTTTGTGGCTTTGATTGGCTGGCAACACTCTGCTCCTGCACTAGAGGCTTTCAGTGCAGCTTGGCTTCACATGAAAGGACGGCTATTATCTATTAGGAAGCTAGGTTTCATCTGGGTGCCTGGTGGGGGTGTGTTTGAGCTGGAGGTATCAGAGGGAGTCTGTTTGTGCCCAGGTGTTTGCCTGGCTTGTGGTGTGGAGATCTTTCTATTTGAGAGTGCGGGCTTCCAAATGATTGACAGTCTGGTGGAATCATCTCTTCTATTCATGCTTTCAGGTCTTTTTTCAATCTCTATGGCTTCTCTGATGATTCTGTGGCTGGGGTTTTCTATAGTAGCTAGGGTTTTGGTGCCATTGAAGTTGATGTTGTGACTTGTGGCTTTCATGTGTTGGACTAGTGAGGAGGTGTGTTCCAGCTTTTTTACTGCATTTTTGTGTTCATTCAGGCAGGTACTTATTCTTCTATTGGTCTGTCCAATGTATGTGGCCGGGCATGATGCACAAGGAACTTCGTATATGCCTTAGTTTTCCAGGTCAATTTTGTCTTTGGGGTTTTTAAGAATGGCTGCTATTTTTTTGTCTGTTTTGAAGGCAGTCTTGATGTGATGCCTGTGTAGTATCTTACTGATTTTGTCTGTGGTACCTCTTTTGTAGGGCAGGACAGCTGTTCCATAGGTCTGTTGATCTTCTAGGTCTCTGTTATATATTGGTGTGTTTTTATGGATCAAGCTGGTGATTTTGTTTTTGTGGAAGCCGTTGGCTGTCAATACTTTAGTCAGGGTGCATAGTTCAGTCTTTATATGTGTCTTGTCTGCCAGGCGTTTGGTTCTGGTAATTAGTGTTTTAGCCACGGAATTTATCTGTGCTGGGTGATGGTGGGATTGGGCGTTGAGGTAGCGGTTGGTGTGTGTTTTCTTCTGGTATACGGTGTGTCCCAGTGTGCCATCTGTTCTTTTGTAGATTAGTACATCTAGGAATGGTAGTTGTTTGTTTATTTCCGTTTCCATGGTGAACTTGATTTTGGGGTGTGTGTTGTTTAGGTGTGTTAGGAAATTGTTTAGGTTTTCTTTTCCATGGGGCCAAATCACAAATGTGTCATCGATGTATCTTAGCCATAGTTTGGGTTTGTGGGTGGCATTAGCCAGGGCTCTGGATTCGAATTCTTCCATGAACAGGTTTGCAATGATGGGTGACAGTGGTGATCCCATAGGGGCTCCTTCAATTTGCTTGTATCTTTGTCTTTTGTATGTGAAATATGTGTTGGTAAGGCAGTGTTCTGTTAGTTCCATGAGGTCTTTAGCTGGTTGGTATTTATTTTTGAAGATTTCAAGAGTTTCTTTTATCAGGACTTGAGTGAATAGTGAAACCATGTCAAAACTTACAAGCTGATCTTCTTGTTCCACGTGTAGATCTTTGATCATTTCTAAGAAGTGGTATGAATTTTGTACATATGAAGCTGCGGTTTCAGCATGGGGCTGTAGTTGTTTTGCTAAGTGTTTAGCTAGGTTTTGTAATGGTGCTCCTTTGGAGCTGACTATGGGTCTGAGAGGTATGCCTTCTTCTTCTTCTCTCTTCTGTTCTTTTCTAATGTTATAATTACTTTTAATTACTTTCAAACTATTCTTTTTTTGGGTTGTTTTTTCGGATCTTAATTTTTTCACTCTTCCCCCCCCCCCCTTTCCTTTCTTTTCCCTACATAGAAATACACTGAAGATGGCTTCTTCTTTTTCTCACCCTTCTTATTCTACAGGCATTTCTTCTTGTTTCTCATAGTTCAGGATCTCCATTTCTAAAAATTGAAATACAAAGCCAAAAAACCCTCTTCCTTCTTGTGCATCTTCTTTCTGTGTTCCAAGTTCCATTCTCAATTTTTCCAAGAATGATACCATTTTAAAAACTTTTAAACAACCACCCAATTAATTTTAGTCCTTTAGATCCAATAGCCAAAAATCCAAAAATCACCAAGTAATCCAAATAATCCAAAACTATTTCTTCTTGTTTCTTTTTTCCACTTTCTCTTCCTGGGACTCTCTTATCTTGTTGCAAAGTTTCAGTTAAAATGTATCTTTTAGGAATCTTGTTAAAGTGTCACTGTTAATTCCTTTTACTTCCAGGTGGTCTCCTCCTTTTTGTCCAGATCCCACCCCTTTTGTTTTTTTCCTTCTTTTAAAAGTTTTTGAGAATCCAGAAATCTTTACTATCCCTTTGACATTTTATTTTCAGCTTAAATACCTGTTACTGTCAAAGTGGATTTTTGCCGATTTCTTGCTTAAATCTCTTAGTTGTCAATATGGGGAAGAAAAGAAAAAAAGCCGAATCCTTTCCCTTCCCTCTCTCATTGGCAGCTTCAAAGTCTTCTTTGGGAACAATGTTGCTCTTTATAATTCAAATTTGGGTACCTTGTATTGTTGTTTTTCCAGTTCGACCCAGTCAGCCAAAAATTTTCTTTTCTTATCTTCCTCCTGCACATTCTTTTCCAGTCGAGTTCTTCTTTGAGGTGGCCATTTATGACCACCGCTGCAACTGCCTTTGAGAAAGGGAGTAATGGCCATCTGGGGAAGAGAGATGCGGCTCTCCTTGACCCTGCTGGCAGTCTCCCCCCTCTTCACCACCTCTACGGGGTGGCTTAGCCCTGAAATCAGCCAGCTCAGGGTGCTCCAGCAGCGAGCATAGATCAAAACTGCACACAATCACAGATTTCGGTCTGTCACCAAAGAAGCTCAAACCGGATCTGGCGCTTTTTCTCTTTCTGAGATTACATCAGAAGAAGTAACTGCTGATTTTGTTTTGTCTTATCCAACTCCTCATGTTTAATTGGTGGCTGCCCACAATATGATAAAGCCCCAGTAGAGTTCCTTTATTATCTGTTCCTTGAGATTAAATAGTCCTGTAGAAATTCAAAGAGGCCACTGACTTGCAAAGAGATGCTTATTTCATGAAACCTAAGGCATTCTTTGCCTGTCTTGAAACCCTAAAGGTATAAGAACATATCAGTCCACCCAGGATGATTTTACCAAAAGGATCCTTCTCCCTTTTGAAAAATATTTGTCTGTTACTTGTTTGTTTGCTTTATATGGTCTCCTATCTCACAATGTGAATTCTGGGTGGTGTGAAAAAATTAAAATCCAACAATAACCCAGGTGCCTCAGAGGAATGACAGTCATAAAATATATCAAGCACCTTCTACAGAGAAGATACAATTTGTGGGTCCTACAAGATGACATTATTTAATTGAGCAGAACATGCTGTCTGTGCTCGATCTGATGAGTGAATAAAAAATATAACTAAAAAAAGGCAGCTCTATATGTAGTTTGGCCCTATTGAATTAATCAGGAATTAATATTCTCTTTTTGCAATAATATTTAATGTATTCAAGGAAAGTTAAAATATAAAAGCCCAAAATATTAAAAAAAAAAACTTGGGGGAGAAACACCACAAGCAAGACATTGAAAAGATAAAAATGTCTTGGAAAAAAAAGATTAACACATGTACACATAACATCCATTAATATTGTATTGTATTAATCAGCATTCAACCAGGGAAGATATTACGTAAATTAATTTCAATTAAATCCTCTTTCATCAAATTGAAGGGAACTGCTGGAAAATACTGTAAACTACAGGGGTTTATTAATGCGTACATGCAATGCACAAGAGAAACTATAAAATAGCAAGTGCCCCATCCAAAGAAATTGGCAAACCACGTGTTCCTTTAATAGCTGACAAATGTGGATGGAATTGGAAGTCCCTATCTTCCTACCTTGTAGTTTGTCTAAGATGAATCTTGCAGAGGAAAGAAACTGAAAAATGTGGACAAGTGGCTCTAAGAGTGGAAGAAATATAAATAAACACTAACATTTGGAACATAGCTGCATGATAAGATGTTATGATCAATATTCAATAAAGCACCTTTTGCCAAATAAGGTGAAATTTTAGATGCATATAGAACCAGGGGGTGAAAAATGGGGAAAAAAATGCTTTAAGGAGCTAAAGAGCCAGGGCTTTTTAAAGTTATAGCCAGCTTGATAAAAAAGAAAAGAAATACACAGCTGTGTTTATTGTTCCCAAATATTATAACATTGATTATCATACCAGCCATGTTTTGTTATTGCTTATTATTTGAGACAGGAAAAGAATCTAAATGGTCCGATTTCCATTTCCAGCCAATTGATCTAAGAGTCTATTTTGATTTTGTTAAAAAAGAAAAAAGAATTATGCCAAATTGAGCAAATCTGCTCCTAATTCGAAAGAACATTGCAGAATCACATTAAGGCCTCTTGTTGAAAGCTCTGCTGTTTTTTAATAAAATGGAATAAACCTTCACAGCCCACATGAATGCTAAATAAACCAATAATCAACAGCTGTATTATTTTCTCATAACACCAAATGACTTGGTTGCAGAATAATTGGATTTCTTGCAGATAATGCCAGGCCTTCGGGTATCAAAATGCATAGATCTACTGTTTTACACAGCAAGGGGAGAAAAGAGGAAAACTAGACATCTTCCAAGGGAGGTCAAAGCATATTTTTTGCTGTGTTAAAAGATAATTGTTTTAAATACATTGCACCTTCTCTAAACATAACTGTTAATTTGGCTTCTTAGTAATAGACAACAGAATTTTTCACAAATGAAGGCAACATGTCCCAGGATAGTGTTGCAGAATCTAGTCTGGATTGGTTACCAGGACCAGAGGTTCAGTCTTCAAAGCTTTCAGATTGGTGTTGGAGCCCATCCTCAGGGAACTTCTCTCTAGCAGAATGTATGCTTTGAGCTATTCTTTGGGCTATTCTTTATATGGTAAATTATTCATTGCAAAGATTGCTTGGAGGTAGGAGATACTTCCAATGTAATCTATCAGATCCCCTGTGTAGAAAGTTAGCACCCACCCCTCTCCTAGAAGAATGAAATATTTTGAGAAATATGAAAAAGGCAGAATATTATATTTCCCTGGATGAGAAATTGAGATACATGCTCTTGGAGACAGAAAGCAGCCCCCATCTTTCTTGAGGTCCTCAGCAGATGTCAGCACTTAAGAGATAAAGAGCTTATTGAGATCTAGGTAGCTCTATGCATAAGCAAATTCCGTGCAGCGAGGTCTGAACAAAGGTAGGTTTAGCCCTCAGGCACAATAGGAATTGCCCAACAAGCCCTTTTATTGCATCAACAGACTGAGCTTGGCTCAGACAACCTCTAGAGCCAACTCTGACCTCTACAACAGCCAATAGAATACATGTTCTTGAACAGGAACAGGAAGCTCAAGTTCAAAGCCCAAGAGAAGATATAAATACCCCTCACTCTCAACTCCATGTGGTCAGCTGCCCAGAACCATCCATGTGCTTCTGCTTCATCAATAAATGGACCCTCTTTCCAATCAGCCTCCAGCCCTCATTTTGTCTCCAGTGCCTTTCTCCCAGCTTGAAACTGGACCTGGATATTTCTTCCAACACCTGCATGGATTGCCCCTGTGAGCATATAGGACAGACAGGGGAGTTAACCATCAGACTGCAAGAACACAAGCAAGCTGTCAGATGAAGCGACCCAAAATCATTAGTAGCCTCACATTGCAATGAATAAGGACATAATTTCAATTTTACAAGATTGTTGGATGAGTAGGCACAAAAACAGCTGAGGAAGTGATTGAAGCCTGGGAAAGGGGCCACTCAACAGTCAACAGGAATGTTGACTGCTTCTCAGGTACTTAGGAGGAAAGGCAGCACAAGGAAACAACAGTCAATAGCCAGCCATCAACACTCCTGTTATGTATGGAACTTAGTAGGCTCCAAGTTCCCTATTCTGATTGACTGAAAAGGCCGTTCTCGGATTGGCCATTAGAGAACCAATCCAATTGGCCCACCAGACGGCGGGAACACTTAAAGTGGTGTCATTGGCCACAAGCCGCGAGCAAGCCGCTATATAAAGGGCTGCCGCGGCTTGGGCTGTTGTTCTGTTACCATTGCTTTACTGAATTAAATAAAGAGTTTGTTGTTGGAACCCGGTCTCATGCAACTTATTTCCGGAGGGAACACTGGCGATGAAGGTGGGATCGTCATAGAAGAGCGAGACCGAAGCACGCGATGATCTGAACCGAGCAAGAGAGATGGCCGGTAACAACGCACCGCCCACACCATTCAATCCTGATGAGGAGGATTGGTAGTCATATATCGATCGCTTTCTTATGTTTTTGGAAAGCAACAAACTGCAGGAAATATCTGATCAAAGGAAGAGGGCTGTCTTCCTTACACACTGTGGACCAGCCGTCTTTAAAATGGCGAAGGCGCTGGCTAAACCAAGAGATGTCAAACAGATGACTTGGCCTGAGCTGAACAGAATGTTCAGAGCACATTACACACGCATGGTCTCCAACTTGATAAAGAGACACGAGTTCCACAAGAGAGACCAGAAAGAAGATGAAACCGTCGGAGATTTTGTCGCAGCCCTGAGACACATCGGAGGAGCCTGCGAGTTCCAGAACATGGACGAGGCCATGAGGGATCGCGTGGTCCTCGGTTTGAAGGACACTACACTTCAGAGTAAGCTGCTGAATAGACCAAACATAACCGTGGCTAAGGCTATTGCAGAAGCAACTGCTGCTGAAGAAGCAAAGAAATCCACAGTCACCATGCGCCAAATGAATGCGATTCCAGATCCGCCAAACCAAGTCAGAGAAAAAAAGGCAGAGGGAAGCAAGAAACAACCCACAGCGACCGCCCACTACGAAGATCTCAAATCCCAGAGCGACACTGATGACGAAAATGAAGATGTCCATAGACTTCATTCAGACAAGAAATGGCGGAAAAAGAGAAGAAACAGGCAGGAGTTTCAGTGTGCAGGATACGGGGGCAACCACCCGCGAGCTGAATGCAGGTTCCTAGATGCAATCTTTAGGGCTTGCAACAAACGGGGCCATATCGAAAAGGTCTGCTGAAACAAAAAGAGCTATAGTCCTAAAAGGCGCGGCAGCACCCCCACCCCCCAGACATGATGAGAGACAAGCCGGAAGCAGATGAAACCGAAGCAAAAGAACCAGTGACAGAGAGGAAATGCATCAGACAGTCACCATCAGAAATGCCAGGGCAGAAAATGAAAAGAAGGTCCGGATAGAGGTGAGCATCAAAGGGAAGCCCTGTGAGATGGAAGTCAACTCAGGGTCTTTTCTATCTATGGTATCTTGGAATAACATCCGGCACCTGATACCGGACATTAAACAAAAAGAACTACAAAAACAAAGACTGATTTTAAAAGACTACCAGGGAAATTGAATCCCGGTAGTGGGCCTTGGAAATTTCCTCATCGAATTTAAAAATCATGCTGAAATGTTGCCTCTGACCATCGTCGACTGTGATCGCCCTAGCCTGCTGGGGATCAAATGGTTCGCACCCTGGGAATCGGGATGACCGGGATAAATCGCATTGTTGCAGCCAACTGGGAGGAGAGCCTGCTACAAGAATTCCAAGATGTTTTCGATGGGACCCTAGGCAAGTACAAGGGGACCCCAATTTCATTTAGCCTAGACCCGAAAATAGCCCCCATCCGATTAAAAGCCAGACGTGTCCCGTTTGCCTAAAAACCAAAAATTGATGAACAATTAAACAAATTAATAGCACAAGGGTTGTTAGAGCCAATCGACCATGCCAGGTGGGAAACACCCATCATGACTCCTGTAAAACCAGATGGGTCAGTGCGCATCTGCAGAGACTATAAGGCAACCCAAACCATGCACTCCAATAAAGCGCATACCCAGTACCGGTAGTGCAACACTTATTGCACTCCCTAGGGGGAGGAAAAAATTTTGTGAAGCTTGATCTCGCACAGGCATACCAACAGCTAACAGTTGACCCCACTACCGCAGAGGCACAGACTATTGTGACACATAGAGGGTCACTCAAGTATAACCGTCTCCAGTTCAGCGTTAGCGTCGCCCCATGCATGTTCCAAAGCCTTATGAGTATCTGTTAAACAGAATCAAGGGAGTCGTCCCTTATTTTGACGACGTTCTGGTCTCAGTAAAAAACGCCAACCAACTAGAGAGCAGATTAAGGGAAGTTTTAAGAAGATTTAGAGATGCAGGCCTTAAGGTAAAGCAAGAGAAATGTAATCTAGCCACAAGCCAGGTTGAATTTCTGGGCTACCAAATAGATGAACAAGGAATACACCCTACTGAAAAAAAGATAAAGGCAATCAAAGACGCACCTAGACCTAGGAACAAAACTGACCTTCAAGCATTCCTAGGTCTCATAAATTTCTACAATGTGTTCCTGCCCCATAAGGCAACCATAGCAGAACCTTTACATCGGTGGTTCGACAAAAAAACTACCTGGAAATAGGGCCACCGGGAACAAGCAGCATTTCAGGGTATCAAAGACCTATTAACATCTAACACTGTTTTAATCCAGTATAGCAATACCCTGCCTTTGACGGTCACCTGTGATGCATCGCCTTTTGGAATCGGCACCATCCTGAGCCACAAGCTACTAGATGGCAGAGTGGCACTGACTGCTTTCTATTCAAAAATGCTTTCCAAGTAAGAACACAATTACAGCCAACTCGACCAAGAAGCCCTCACAATCATCGCCGGAGTCAAAAGATTCCATGAGTACCTTTACGGCAGAACTTTTTCGATCATCACCGATCACAAACCCCTGTTAGAAATCCTGACAGGAAACAAGCCAACCCCGAACATTCTGTCACCTAGAATGACGAGGTGGTCTGAATTCCTCACTGCCTACACCTACATGTTGATTCACTGCCCAGGAAAGACCATCACCCATGCCGACGCCCTGAGCCATTTCCCGCTGCCCATCACAGAAGAGGACCCAGCTCCCAACATCTCCACACTTCAACTCGAGACCTGCCCAAACCTGCCGCTAACCACAGCGGACGTCGCGAGAGCCACCGCGAAAGACCCTTTGACAGCTCGCATCCTGAATTGGGTAGGTAAGGACTGGCCGGAGGAGAACAAAACTGAGACTTTTAAGTCATTTTGCACCCGACAGACTGAACTGTCTATCGAAAAGGACTGTATTTTCTGGGGTGACAGGGTGGTGATACCAAACAGACTCCAGGAAGATGTTTTGTGCATGTTACACAAGGGGCACCCGGGCATAGACAAAATGAAAGCCCTAGCCAGGAGTTATGTCTGGTGGCCAGGGCTGGACAAGGACATTGAACATTAGGTGGCAACATGCCATGACTATCAAAAATCGAGGCTTACCCCCCTACAGGCACCAGTTAGGGAATGGGAAACTCTCTGGGGTCCATGGTCTAGACCAGCGGTCCCCAACCAGCGGGCCCTGGACCGGTACTGGTCCGTGGATCATTTTGTACCAGGCCGCAAAGAATGAATAATCGTGATTAAAATAGATATATAAATATGTTTTTAGTAAAGAAAGAGTAAAGAAGCCCTTTACTATTGGGGAAGAATTGATTTTGCCAGTCCTTGAAAAAGTGTTTCTGATGAAACTGGTCCCTGGAACAAAAAAGGTTGGGGACCACTGGTCTAGACTACATATTGACTTTGCTGGACCGACAAAAGGCAATACCTTTTTAATAGTTGTGGATGTCTACTTGAACCGGTTAGAGGTCATCCTCATGGCTTCCACAACCACTGAGGCAGTCATGAAACAACTAGACAAACTTCACCACTCATGGATTGCCTGATGTACTGGTGTCAGACAATGGGCCTCAGTGTACTGCGTTAGCGTTCGAGCAGTATTTAGCTGCCAAAGGCATCCGACATGCTTTAATGGCGCCAGCACATCCTGCTGCAAACGGCAGGGCTGAACGCATGGTTCAGTACACTAAGGAGGGCCTGGATAGAATGGACAAGGGGGATGTGCAAGAAAAACTAAACCGATTACTAACCCTACAGCATATTACCCCTAGCAGCACAACCAACAAAAGCCCAGCAGAACTCCTAATGGGTAGGAAATTGCGTTCCTACCTCGACAGACTGCACCCCACTTACACCTGGGATAAACCCCCCGACTCCTCCAGCAAATACCGTGCTTTTGAAATAGGCCTGGTCTATGCGAAAAACCTCACTGGGGACCCATTATGGCTTCCAGCCACGATCACCCAGATCACAGGCCCCCGGTCTTACCAACTACTCCTAGACGATGGAAGAGAATGGAAGCGGCACATCGACCAGCCGCTCGGGGGGGGGGGAATACAAAATAATAAAAAAGGGAGAGACGAACCTCCCATAACAAGACAACAAACACTACACAAAGACTATCAAACAAATCAAAAAGAGCACTCATGGTTAGATGAACCCCAAATGAGAAGTCCAGGAGCAGGAGAGCGAAGCGAGGCCTTCCTGAAAGGAGACAGCCAGGCCAGCTCGACCAACCCGGACAAACCAGGCGGGAGCGGCAAGGCCGCTCTTCCAGGAGTTTCCATGTGGGGTGGTTCCAAGGGTGTTCTTCCAACCTCCTTGGAATCACCAGGAGGTTCCAAGGGTGTTCCATGAACACCCTTCCAGGAGGTTCCATGGAGAAGGAACAGAGAGACAGCGATCCCAACCAAACCGCTGGAAGACCATGCCAAGACTGAGCTGCACAGGTCAACCAAGACTTGAAAAAGCCCCACCTACCTGCATGACTACGTGACACGTGTTGGACTGAACCAAGGGGGGGAGGGGTGTTATGTATGGAATTGGTAGGCTCCAAGTTCCCTATTCTGATTGGCCGAAAATGCCGTTCTCGGATTGGCCATTAGAGAACCAATCCGATTGGCCCGCTGGACGGTGGGAACACTTAAAGTGGTGTCATTGGCCACAAGCCGCGAGCAAGCCGCTAGATAAAGGGCTGCCACGGCTTGGGCTGTTGTTCTGTTACCATTGCTTTACTGAATTAAATAAAGAGTTTGTTGTAGTAACCCAGTCTCGCACAACTTATTTCCAGATGGAACAACTCCAGCTACTAAAAAGCCACACATAGATAGGCCCCATATAAATACCACACACAGCACATTGCTAGAGAGAAATTCCCTGAGGATGGACTCCAGCACAAGTCTGAAAACTCAGAAGACTAAACCTTTGGTTCCAGTGACCGACCCAGATTGGAATCTACAAAACAATTTTTTCTTTTCCCCTGTTATTTCAGTCTAGTTTTTTGGACCTCTTTTTAGAAGTGTTGCTATTTGTTGAATGGCATTTATGGCTGGTGGCTACCGACTGAAAAGATTTGTGACCCTGGCCAATGTAGGTGAATGACAGATATAGAAAAGGGACATTTAAGAAAGACTGCCTTGTTTTCTCCTTCTCTTCTTTCTACCATGATCACAGCAGGGCCTCCAGCTCTGTCTTGTTCTTGCCTACTTCTAATGGACTCATGATTCAATTTTTAAATTTACATCTGAAGGCATCCAGTGGAAATCTGCTTTATTTTTTTTTCATTTGTCATTAGGCTCACATGATGTCATGCCTCTTACTAATTTTAGATCTCTGCTCAAAAGCTACTTTTCAAGGGCAACCTCCTCACATTTATTTTGTTTTGTTTTATTTATTTATTTTTTTGGTGACAGAGAGGAAAATGTTTCTGTTCTGTTACTTCTGCTGGCTTGAATTTTTGACCAAAAGCTTCTCAGGTCTTTCCACTTTTATGGCCATGTGCATTGTTAGTAATGGTGATGGAAATGATATCAACACCTTTAATTGGACATGCACAAAATTAGTCCAAAATGGTCAACATCTTCCAGATGCCAAGTATTTACTAAAATATGTGTTGGGTCTGATTATTTCAAGTGGAATGCATTGATTCCATCTCTATTTATATGTATCTGGTAAATTAGTTTAATTGCTTATTCATTACTTGTGCAACATATGGACTTTGAATAATTGTTGGGTGAGATGAAAGGTCTTTGCAGCTTTCCTTTCAGGGTCCCTTTCCAAAAGGATTGAATATCAGGGTTCCGGTGCTTGCCCTAATTAAATTATGAGCCTCGAATCAAAAGAATCCAAAAGATTTATTTGGAGCAACATGTCAGCATTATCCCAGTTGAACCCAACTTTGACATATGTGATTTATGGCCACCTGTGACCCTGTTTCCTCCCTCCTTCCTGGGTGTGTCATCAATCAGATTCTCCAATGAAGGATTTTCATGGGCAGAAGATCTGGTAGTCTAGCTACAATCTTTGTGAGATATGCATGGAATGTACTTCTGGTTTCCTCCACCCTCCTGCTTATGGCAACTCGAAAACAGACCTAGAAATTCTTTATGTTGACATTGATCAGGCATGGATTTTCTCCTGGAGCCCATTTCTTGTGCCTTTTGGAATAGAACTTTGGAGGAAGAGAAGGTTACAGGTAGTCCTCAACATACAACAATTCATTTAGTGATCATTCAGAATTATAACAGCGCTGAAAAAAGTGACTTATGACCATTTTTTCACACTTATGACAGTTGCAGCATCCTTATGGCCATGTGATCAAAATTTGGACATTTGGCAACTTGGCATGTACTGTATTTATGACAGTTTCAATATCCTGGGATCTTGTGGTCATCCTTAGATCTTCTGATGAGCAAAGTCAAGGCAGATTCACTCAACAACCATGTTACTAACTTAACTACTGCAGCGATTCACTTAACAATTCTTGGCAAGAAAGGTCCTAAAATGGGGAAAATGCACCAGGCAAATCAGGAGATCCAAGCAGTTCAAAATTTCAAGTTCAAGATTAATTGTAAGCTTAAGCTCTCTATAAGAACCTGAATACTAAAGGTCAGAGCAACTTGGTGGTAGATAAGGAATTCATGGTGGGCTGGACTTAGATCTGTTGGGGGATGTGAAGGGATTCATGGCTGATGATGCATTTGACCCCTCCCTTAGGCTCACCCTAATTATCTCCTACATGAAACTCACTTAAGCAACTGTCTTAGCAACAGAAATTTTGGACTCAATGGTGATCATAAGTTGAGGACTGCTTGTATGCAAATGTTTCATACAAAAAACTATAACCAGCTAGTTAGTTTCTTTTTAATGAGCACTCAATTTTAATAACTGCATCATCCACACAATATTTTCAGCAACATTGCAGAAGGAGCTTGGTAACCTTACTCCCATGGGTTCCTTTCTTCTTTTTTCCCAATCCCCCCCAAAAAAAACTTTAACCTGCAGTTCTACATTTTTTATAGTCTTCCAAGTACACCAACCAGATCCAAACCTGTTTAGATCATATAATCCAGATAAGGTACATCTTTCATTAAACCTTATTTCCCCACAGGCAAAAATCAGTAGCCAACTTCATTTTGAATCACAAGACCAAGCCTGGAACTAAACACCCATGGCATCTGTTTCATAAATCTTTCAGAGAGTGTTCCTCTCTTGCATTTGTAGACAGCATGCATTTTTAATCAGCTTTGAATATTACTTTATATGCAAGCCAGGGTTTGAAGAGTCAGCTGCGGTTGAGGGATGGTGTGAATTGGTGGGGTTTTTTTTTAATTTCTTTTGTTTCTTCATCAAACTCCCTTGTCCCTGAACACCATTGATAGGAATAAAAGTCTCAAATATCCCTTTGAAAGCTGTTGTTTCCAAGAGTACATTTAAAAAGAGATTGAAATGTACCAGATCTTTAACAATACAAACTTGTACCATAAGGATCCATTAACGTCTGCCCCATTTAACACATTCAATGGCTTTATTGCAAAAATGGGTAAAATAAAATGGCTACAATTCCATCTTATTGTGGGAGAAAACTCCCAAAAACTAATTTGGAGAGCAATGGGGCAGTGGAGAGTATTATCAGAAGAGTAGATATAACATAATTTAGCATAATCATCACACTTTAAACATTTATGGCATTATTTTGTATGAGAAATGGTTATTTATTACCCCGTGTTCTTTTAAATGTAAAATTGTATTTAGGGGCATATTTGCAGGCCAATGATGTGCAGACAGTGGTGTATTAACCATTAAGCAGACTAAGCACATGCTTAAGGCACCACCAGGCCAAAGGGAGCATGATAAAAACTTTTATGTAGCTTAAGCTTGGCTTCATTTGTACAGTATGTACAAAGGAGAGCGGCACCAAGATTTATTGGTGCTGAGGGCACCAGTAAGCCTTAATCCGCCACTGTGTGCAGAAGATATGTTTGGAAGACAACACTCCCCAACTCTTTAAAATTTAATTCATCCTACTGCTTCACCCCACTTGCATTACTGGAGCATTCCAGTTATATGAAAGAAAAGCAAAATAGCAGAATTTACATTCAAAATAATCCAGATTAAGATGAGAAAGTCCCGACTGATCCTCCCTATATGTGATTATCACTTCCTTTTCATTACAAGAATTTAAAACTTCATTTAAGAATGCCATGTACAAAATCTAATTACTTTGCAATATATATTTTAGATTTGAGGATACTTGATAGGATTTGAGTTTTGTTTGCTTTATTCCATCTGCATTCTAATTATTGATGATTGTCTCTATTTCTTGTCTCCATTCAGGGGTTTGTTATGCTGAATTTGGGGTACGGGTACCAAAAACAACAGGCTCGGCTTATACCTACAGCTATGTGACAGTGGGAGAGTTTGTGGCTTTTTTTATTGGATGGAACCTAATCCTCGAATATCTGATTGGTACAGCAGCTGGTGCCAGTGCTCTCAGTAGCATGTTTGACTCCCTGGCCAATCACACCATCAGTCACTGGATGATTGACAGCATTGGAACTTTGAATGGATTGGGTGAGAATGTCCTGAATGTAAACTATTTTTCTTTTATGCCCGATTATGCGAGTTGGACTCTAAAAAGCAACTGAATTCTTGCTGGAAAGTAAACATGCCAGAATGTTATTAATAATCTCAGGGGTTCAATTTCAATGTTTGCAGATCCCAAATTAATATGCAATATATAGGGTTCTACTACTGGGCAGAATGAGACAGGTGCTTCAGATGGCAAGGCTTGGGATTCAGAAAGTATACACCACACATGGTGTATCTGCGCCTGTCAACATAGTCTTTTGATTTTTTCAGGAACAGAAAGAATATTAGTCTATCACTAGTGTTGGAGAAAGATTCAATTTCTACTCTGACCCACATGGTATGGGAAGGGCATCACTTTTCTGTCCTTTCCTCTAGAAAAATAAAATCATTAAAGAACAATTCAAGTTTGGGCATGTGGTGTTTTTTTTTTAAGTTTAATGAAAAGAAGGACTAGTGGTGACATGATAGTAGTGTTCCGATATCTCAAGGGGCTGCCACAAAGAAGAGAGAGTCAAGCTATTCTCCAAAGCACCTGAGAGCAGGACAAGAAACAATGGATGAAAACTAAATAAGAAGAGAAACAACCTAGAACGAAGGAGAAATTTTCTGACAGTTAGAACAATTGATCAATGGAACAACTTGCCAGCGAAGTTGTGAATGCTCCAACACTGGAAGAGATTGGACAACATTTGTCTGAAGTGGTATATAGGGTTTCCTGCCTGAGCATGGGGTTGGATTAGAAGACCTCCAAGGTCCCTTCCAACTCTGTTATTCTATAGTCTAAGTTTTCTTATGGTCCCACAGAAAGATGAGAAAAAAACACAGAGAAGCTATGAAGATAACTATGTGATATCATTGTCATATAGCTGTCCTGTTAAATATGAATGAGCATAGCCTAGCATGGGAGTAAAAGCCTAGAAGGAAACCTCAGAAGTTATTTTCTCTGCCATTATATTGATTCTGTTTAGATTTCTGGAATCACTTATCATTTTTTTTCCACAGGTAAAGGGGAAGAGTCTTACCCTGATCTACTAGCTTTGGTTATTGCAGTGATTGTAACTATCGTAGTTGCTTTGGGAGTGAAAAACTCAGTAGGACTGAACAATGTGTTGAATGTGATCAATTTGGCTGTATGGATCTTCATCATGATTGCAGGATTTACCTTTGTGAATGGAGAATACTGGGCTGAGGGACGGTTCCTGCCGTTTGGATGGTCAGGGGTGAGTGAACATTTTATGACAAATTAATAGAATTGGGAAATGGCGATAGAGCCCTAGAACAACATTTCTCAACCTTGGTAATGTTAGGTTATGTGAACTTTAGATCCCAGAATTCCACATTCAATTGCTCTAGGTAGTTGACAGTATATTATCAGTGATTTTGATTAGATGAAACCCACTTAACCCACTTAAATACACTTTGCTACAAAACTCATCATTCTTCATTAGAAAGATCCACAAAAACTGGTGTCCTTTTGAGATGTTAATGTAAAGTTACGTTGTCTGAATTTGGAATTTAAGGAGAATTCTTACTGGCTAGTATATCAGTGAGAGACAACCAGAAAATTCCAGGAATATGGAAAAAGTAGGAATTTGAAAAACATCCCTCATAATAGCACAGTAAATTCTTTTGTAATTTTTGTCCAGAAAACTCTGGGCATATAGAATAGACTTTATTGGCCAAGTATGATTAGACACACAAGGAATTTGTCTCTGGTGCATAAGCTCTGGTGCATCAGTGTACATACAACAATAGGGATAGATCATTATCATAGTCATTGTAAAAACACATTCATCATAAAACATTAGATACAACACTTAGTGATAGTAATTGATACTAAATAAGCAATCAACATAAATCGTACTAGGATACTAAGCAAACAATATAAAGGCTAGGTCCCACTGGCCGACGGATGCAAAACGTATGCATAAAGGACACAGCGGACGAGCAAAATTTCGGGGGTGGCTCCATCCGTTGTCATCCGCTCCAAAAAGTGGTGAAAATTTGCATAAACAGAACGGAAAAGAATGGACATGAGTAGTATGTAGCGGGGATGTTAAGCGGATGTTCATAGGAAGCCTAGCGGATGAAAGCGGATGAAAGCAGATGACACCTCCGAAGGGCTTCCGGGGGAGAATTGCGAAGCGGACGCATAGCAGAAGGGGCGGATGCATAGCCGATGAAGCGGATGCATCACGGACGCCTATAGAAAGCAAAGTGGATGCTGCGTGGATGTATATCGGATGCAAAGCATTCACTGCGCATGTGGGGAGTATGAATTGTGTCAGCTCCGCGGATATAAAAGGATGCAGCACGCATGCAAGTCAGCATTCAGGGGAAAGACGTGCTGCCACAGACATCTAGGAGGAACACCATGGTTCGTCAGTCAGGGAAAAAGAGGAAGCCTGTGCCTACTCGTTCCAGCCCTGGCAAGAAGGACAGAACCAGCATCCCACCCCCTGGCACTGACTCTGAACCTGCTGCTGCTGCTGCTGCTGCTGCTGTGGTGGACCAGCCCCAAGGCCCTCAAAGCCCTGCTGCTGAAGGCCCTGCTGCTCAAGCCCCTGAAGGCCCTGCTGCTCCAGCCCCTGAAGGCCTTGCTGCTCAAGCCCCTGAAGGTCCTGCTCAAGCCCCTGCCAGAGGGAGGAAGAGGCAAGGGAAGGAGAAGGGAGAGAGGAAACAGTACACTGTTACCGAGGAGCATGAGGATGAGGTGCTGGAATGGCTGAGGGAGAACGAGCACCTCTGGATAAAGGGCCACAGACTGTATCGGGACACCAAGAAGAAGCAGGCAGCTTGGAGAGACAAGGCAGAGAGGCTGGGGTACACTGTAGATGTACTCCTGGGATGGTGGAAGCACATGCACACCTGATATGGCAAGCTAAACCTCAAGAAATCTGGGCAGGCCGCTGTCAAGCTCACTGACCGGGAGATGTACGTCATGGCCAAGTGCAGTTTGCTGGAGGGTGAGATCCGCCACCGAGGAGAAGCCCCTCTGACACCCCTCTCCCTCAGACATCCCACAGACAGCTAGTCCTCTTCAAGCCAGGAGCCAGCGAGCCTGTCCAGGCAGGTGTCTTCAGAGGGCCCCACGGCAGAGACCCCCCCCGACAGCTGCACTCTCCATGCCGGTGAACTTGGAGGATCCCCTGTCACAAATGGAGGAAGAAGCAGCAACCACCAGAGGCCAACCCACACCCACCCCCAGCTCCACAGGATGCAGGAAGAGAGGCAGACTGGAGGGCCAGAACCACAGTGTGCTGTTGGAGATCAGGGACACAATGAAGATCAGCGCAGAACTTCTCTCTCAGCTGGTCCACTTGGACAGAGGATCCTCGGGCCGCCACACCTTCATCACCTATGTGAGCCACACCCTCAGGGACCTGCCCAAGGCCCAGTACCAGGTAATGAATGAGAAGATAACAGCACTTCTGCACAACTCTCAAGGCCCAGCTGAAGCTGCTCCTACCCAGTCCAGGTCTGCTCCTCCACCCCAGGCAATGTCACAGCCCTTCCACGGCTTTCAACAGCCCCTCACCTACCAAGGCTGCGACTACCAGGACTTCCCACAGCAGAAGCAAAACTTCCCAGTCCAGGCCCAGGTTCATTGGATGCCACAGACGCCAGTCCTCACACAGCCGCAGACCAGACAGCCCCACTACACTCCTCCTTCCTCCATCCCACAGCCAAGCCCGTCAACGGACAATCTGTCATCAGTATTGGGCCTGACATCTCAAGTCCTTGATGAGGGGCCTCTCAACCTCACGGGACTGAGTTAGCTCTCGGACAGCTTCCTGAACACACCATCCCCTGTTGTACTCTCGGGGCCAAGCACCCCAATGGCGCCTCAGACCAGCACTCAAGCCACAGCCACCTCCACAGTCCCTGGCCGCTTAACAGCTGAGACCATGAACATGACTCAGAGTGACTGAGAATAGTCTCAGAGACTGAGCTGTTTACTTGTTCACTTTATCTTTGCTTAAGACACCTTACTTGGTTCATTTTGCTTTTTTAATAAAGTCATAAAGTTTACCTAAGACAGTTAACAAAAGTTATCTTTGCTTAACACGCTTGGTTCATTTTTCTATCTTAGTAAAGTGTTGGTGAAAACTTTGAAAAAATGGTGAAGCCTTTGCATGCTTGATAAGGATAGTTGTGGGATAGATAAACCTCCAGTGCAAGCATAGTGGGACTGTATGGTCCACCCTCCCAGCTGCCAAACATATGGACCTTTTTTATCAATAAAAATTTATTCATTGATCAACACATTTTAAAATAAACAAAGCTCTTTATTAATGCCCTATTCATTGTAGGACCACTCAACATACATGGCACAATCTCATCAGTGTTATGCGACAGTCTCAAGGAAGCATCCATTAATCATCTATCATCCTGTCTTGCCACTCCACTGCTCCAGCTGGGGAGTTGCACCAGTGTCTCAGGAGGTTGCGCTGCTTCTTCCCTTCATGTGAAGCTCTGTTGGGGCCTTGTACATCCACAGTGTCTATCAGGTTACGTCCTTGCCTCCATTCACCAGGCTCCATGTCCCCAGTCCCTTGTTGACGGTCGACAAGTCTGTTCTGCAACACTGGGTAGCGGGTGCGCACAAGATTGTGCAGGATGCAGCAAGCTTCCACAATGCTCCTCACAGTCTGTGGCTCATGCTGCATGGTGGTGAGAAGTATCTGGAACCTGTTGTCCAGGATGCCAAAGGCATTCTCCACCACCCGTCTTGCCCTGAACAGCCTGTAGTTGAAGATCCTCTCTTCACGGGTGAGGTATCTTGAACTGTGCAGCTTCATGAGGTAGGTTCTGAGGGAGAAGGTGTCATCACCAATGATGAAGTAGGGCACATCTTGTGTGTCATTGGGTAGGGGGTCTGGATCTGGAAAACCCATGATGAGGTTGCATTCCAGCCCATCCTTGAGGTCACCTACATTGTATACCTGGCCATCTGAAGCTGACCGGTTGCCTGAAGCATCGATGTACATGAACTTGTAGTCAGCATCAACCATGGCAAAGAGGATGATTCTGAAGAAGCCCTTGTAGTTGAAATAAGTGGACCCAGAGTTGGCTGGAGCTTTGCAGGCCACGTGCTTCCCATCTATGGCTCCAACGGTGTGGGGAAAGTTCCACCTCTGATACCACTCTTCTGCAAGTTTTCTCCAGCCTTCTTCAGTGGTGGGGCACTTGAGGAGCTCCTCCTTGTATTCTTCGATGATGGCCTGCACCACTTCTCTGACCACTTTGCTGATGGTGTTGTGTGGCACCCTTCATGCATACTGCATGTTTCTGTATGTGGTTCTAGAGGCCAGGTGGCACAGAGTCAGTGCCACCTTCAGTCCAGGGTCCAACTTCCAGGTTGGCACGGAAGTTGGTGCTCGGCTTGGTCAACCTGGGTCTCAGACGCTCTACAACTTCGTCAAACATGGCTGGTGGCATCCTCATGAAGTGATGGAATACACGAGGGTCTTCATTCCTCAGCTCCACCATCAACTGGTCATACAGTCCAAACTCCATTCTTCTCATGATCCATCCTCGGACCCACACAGCTCTTGGACATCTCCTTCTCCTTCCGTATAAAAGGTGAAACAGTCTGAACAGGTTCTGGTTCTGGTGATGAATGATTGCAGCTTCCATATGGACTGTGTCATGATCCATGGTGGAGAACAATTGATGATGTGGAAGACCAAGACCAAGGGTGAAGAGGTCTGTACACCACGGCTGCTGGATTCATACTGAGATCCAGATGATTTTCTCCCTCTTTTTATAGGGAATATTGGTAGTCCCCTAAGTGTCCTTCTACATACTCTAGACATACTCCAGACATCCTAAATATACAAGATACATCCCAGATACAAACATTTTGTCCATTTTAATCCTTTATATAGGAGATGCATACGCTTACATCCTTTCTATTTCCGTGCTACTAACTCTGTGTAGACGTTCCGTGCACCTTTCGTTTCCTCCCTCTTTCCGTTTTCAGCTGCAGCGGATGTGAGTTGTGGGGATGGCCAGAGGATGCAGAGAGGATACAGCGGACGTTTAACGGATGATGACAGACATAGAATGTTTGTTGCCCATATAGGTCACAGATGTACATCGTACGCGGCGGAAAGTTCATCCGTTCACAAAGTTTTGTGCAGCTCAAAACTTCTTGCATGGATGAAATCGCAGTGGATGGATGCTGGAGGGATAGAGCATATGAAACACGTATGCAGTGAGTACACAACGGATGCATTACGTTTTCCAATGGATGGCAAGCATTTTTTAACGTTTTACATCCTCTTTGACTCCGTAAGTGCAGTGGGACAGGGGTTAAGTGGCAAGATACAGCATTTGTGAAATGACTGAGATTCGAACTTGATTCAAAATCTTTTCTTTTTATGCACCAAATGACACATGTTAAGGTTTTGTTTGTTATAAGAAAGCATATTAATTCAAATTATACAGAGGACAATGTAGAACAGATTGCAAATTTGTATTTACAAAACTAAGAAAAAAAATTATACTATTAACTGAATAAAATACACTAAATATGCAAATTGTGCATAACTTTGTTCAACATCCTCATGACAACAATATCAAGTTTTAGGATAGATCTTTATTTAAAATCACAAAGCAGAATAAATTCTGCTTTGAAAATTGATATAATGGGAGAATTAATGATTCACCCTGGCCACATTTCGATTACAAATCTCATTAGAGTCTGAATTGCCCAATAAATAACAATATATTTCTTTAAAAAGCAATTCCTCTAGAAATTAGACTGCTGAAGAAATTAGTCTAATTTGAAGTTGAAGACCACAAGTTTTAAAGTTTGGAGACCTAAATATAAAGGATTTAAGCCCATGTCACACTGGCCAACGGATGCAAAACGGACACAACGGACGAGAAAAATGTTCCATCCGTTGTTATCCGCTCTCAAAAGGGGCAAAAATTTGCATAACCGGAGCGGATAACACGGACGTGGGGAGGACGCAGGGCGGATGGAAAGCGGATGCGAAACAGAAGCACAGCGGATGGAAGCAGATGGGAGCGGATGGCGCAACCGCAGGGCTTCCGGGGGGCCTCAGCAAAGCGGACGTGGAACGGATACAGTAGGTAAAGAACGGACGCCGAACGGATGAAGCGGATGCACAGCGGAAGCCTAGCGGATAAAGCGGATGCACAGCGAAAGCCTAGCAGATGCACAGCGGAAGCAGAACGGATGTCGTGCGTTAATTGCGCATGCGGGGGGGAAGTATTACGTAAGCCCCCCGGATATAAAGGGAAGCAGCTCGCACGTGGCCAGCATTCCGAGGAAAGACCTGCTGCTGGACACTTCGAGTTCCTTGCCTGCCCTGCCAGCCTGCCTTCCAGCCAGCCTTGGTGCCTGCCTGCCTGCCAGGCTTTCTGCCAGGCTTCCTGCAAGGCTTCCTGCCAGGCTTCCTGCCAGCCTTGGTGCCTGCCAGCCTCCCTGCCAGCCAGCAATCCCACAACCATGGGGAGGAAGAGAAAGCCTCAGCAACCTGCCGCCATCCCTGGCAAGAGGGACAGGGCCAACCTCCTGCCCCCTACCCCTGACTCTGCTGGTGCTGGGGCTTCTGCTGAAGCTGCTCCAGGCGGTGGTGCTTCTGCTGGTGCTGGGGCTTCTGCTGTTGCTTACTCTGTTGAAGCTGCTCCTGGTCCTGCTGGTCCTGCTCGACCTGCTCATGCTCCTGGACTTGCTCATCCTTCTCGTGCTCCTGGTCTTGCTCGTCCTGCTCGTCCTGCTCATGCTCCTGGTCCTGCTCATGCTCCTGGTCCTGCTCGTGCTCCTGGACTTGCTGGCCCTGCTGGTGCTTACTCTACTGCTGCTGATCCTGGTCCTGGTGTTCCTGCTGCTGCTGCTGCTGCTGATGATGATGATGATGATGATGATTATGATCCTGCTGGTGAGGATGATGATGCTGATTATGATCCTGCTGGTGAGGATGATGATGATGATGATGATCCTGCTGGTGCTGCTGCTGCTGGTGGTGTGGAGGAGCAGCCCCTACTGGGAGCCCCTCTGATGAGGGCCCATCTGGTCCTGCCAAAGGGAGGAAGAGGCGTATGCGACAACGGGAGAGGAGGCAATATTCCATTGCGGAGACGCATGAGGATGAGGTGCTGGAGTGGCTGAGAGAGAACGACTATCTGTGGCGGAAGGGACTCCGGCTGTACAGGGACACCAAGCGGAAGCAGGCTGCTTGGAGAGAGAGGGCAGAGAGTATGGGTTACACTTCGGAGGTGCTCCTCGGCTGGTGGAAACATATGCACACCTGGTACGGGAAGCTGCACCTGAAGAAACCTGGCCAGGCCACTGTGAAGCTAACAGACAGAGAGACCTACGTCATGGCCAGGTGCAGCTTCCTGGAGGGTGAGATCCACCACCGAGGAGCACCAGCAGCCCCTCTCACTACCCTCTCTCTCAGGCAGCCTGCTGCCACCCAGTCCTCTTCCAGCCGAGAGTCAGTCCCTGTCTCCAGGCAGGTTTCTGTGGAGCGTGCCATGGTGGAGAACCCGCGGACAGCTGTTGTAACCGTGGTGGAGTGCGTAGAGGACTCCCTGGTGTGGTGGGAGAAAGGAGACATTGAGTCCACCACAGTCCTAGCCGCATCCACAACCCCCCAGCTCCGCCTCCGCAGAAAGGCAGAGAGCCGGACAGCTGGAGGGGCAGAGCCACAATGTCCTGCTGGAGATCAGGGACACCATCCGCACCAGCATAGATTTCCTCTCTCAGCTGGTCAGCACCGACTCCTCATCCTCCAACTGCAAGCCCTTCCTCACCTATGTCAACCAGACCCTCAAGGAAATGGCGGATCCACAGTACCAGCAGGTGAAGGACTGGATCACCAAGCTGCTTCACAGCCTTCCAGACCCAGAGGAACCTGCTCCCACCCAGTCCAGGCCTGCTCCTCCACCCCAGGTGATGTCCCTCCCATTCCAAGGCTTCCCACAGGCCCTCACCTACCAGGGCTACGGCTACCAGGAGGTTCAGCAGCACAGGCAGCAGCCCTTCCCAGTCCAGGCACAGAGTCATCGGGCGACACCATTGCCACCTGTTTCACTGATGCCACCGATGCCACCCAGCCAATGATGCCACCCACGCCAGCGATGCCACCCACGCCAGTTCTCACCCAGCTGCAGAGCAGACAGCCCCACTACACTACTCCTTCCTCCACCCCACAGCCAAGCCCGGCCTCAGTACATCTGTCATCAGTACTGGGGCTGACACCCCATAGCATGGAGGAAGGACCTCTCAGCATTGCGGGGCTGAGCCAGCTGTCCGAGACCTTTCTCAACACACCGTCCCCTGTTGTCCTCTCGAGGCCAGGCACTCCAGCACCACCCACCACCACAGCACCTGGACCCTTCACCCCTGAGACTGGGCACACCTCCGAGTGACCAAGAAGAGTGCCAGAGACCGGCTAGCTGGCTACCTGTGGACTTTATTTGGACACTTGACTTGGGTCAATTTTTTTTTACAGCTTGTTGTTCAATAAAGTTTATCTTTGATTCACACACTTGCTTCATTGCTTTTTTTTTAATAAAGTCTTGGTGGAAACTTTTAGAATTGGCTTAAGCCTTTGCAAGCTTGTGGGATGGGTTAAGATAGCAGTGGGGTGGGCAGGGATACCTGTGGAATGAGCAGGGATACCTTTGGGATGGCTAATAGCTGTGGGATAGATAAACCTCCAGTGCAAGTATAGTGGGACTGTATGGTCCATCCTCCCTGGTGCCACACCTATGGCCCTTTATTATCAATAATAATGTAATCAATCATCCACACATGTCAACACAAACACAACTCTTTATTAAACGCCCTGTTCATTGTAGGCCCACTCAAAATACACGGCCCAATCTCATCAGTGTGATGAGACAGGCTGAAGGAAGCATCCATTAAGCATCCACTATCCTGTCTTGCCACTCCACCACTCCAGCTGGGGAGTTGCACCAGTGTTTCAGGAGGTTGCGCTGCTTCTTCCCTTCCCGTGAGGCTCTGTTGGGGCCTTGCACATCCTGAGTGTCGATCAGGTTTCGCCCTTGCCTCCATTCCCCAGGCTCCATGTCCCCATTGCCTTGTTGACGGTCCACGAGCCTGTTCTGCAAGACTGGGTAGCGGGTGCGCATGAGATTGTGCAGGATGCAGCAAGCTTCCACGATCCTCCTCACGGTCTCTGGGCGATGCTGCATGGTGGTGAGAAGTACCTGGAACCTGTTGGCCAGGATGCCAAAGGTGTTCTCCACCACCCGCCTTGCCCTGGACAGCCTGTAGTTGAAGATCCTCTCTTCACGGGTCAGGAGTCTGGAAGTGTATGGCTTCATGAGGTAGATTCTTAGGGAGAAGGCGTCATCCCCCACGATGAAGTAGGGCACATCTTGCGTGTCATTGGGCAGGGGGTCTGGATCTGGGAAGCCCATGATGAGGTTGCCTTCCAGCACCTCCTTGAGGTGACTGGCGTTGTATACCTGGGCATCTGAAGATGAGCCATAGCCTGAAGCATCGATGTACATGAACTTGTAGTCAGCATCGACCATGGCGAAGAGGATGATGCTGAAGAAGCCCTTGTAGTTGAAATAAGTGGACCCCGACTTGGCTGGAGCTTTGCAGGCCACGTGCTTGCCATCGATGGCTCCAACGGTGTGTGGGAAGTTCCACCTCTGATACCACTGCTCTGCAACTTTCTTCCATCCTTCTTCAGTGGAGGGGCACTGGAGGAGCTCCTCCTTGTATTCTTCGATGATGGCCTGCACCATTTTTCTGACAACAAAGCTGAGGGTGTTGTGTGGCACCCTCCAGCCGTACTGCATGCTTTTGTAGGTGGTCCCTGAGGCCAGGTGGCGCAGAGTGAGTGCCACCTTGAGCCCAGTTTCCAGGCTGGGCTGGAAGTTGGTGTTTGCCTTGGTCAACCTGGGTGTCAGGCGCTGCACAACTTCGTCAAACATGGCTGGAGGCATCCTCATGAAGTTCTGGAATGCCCGAGTGTCTTCGTTCCTGAGCTCCACCATCAGCTTGTTGTACAGTCCGTACTCTGCTCTTCTCCTGATCCATTTTCGGACCCAGACGCTTCTTGGCCGCCTCTTTTTCTCCCCATAGTAGAGTTCACAGAGCCTGTAGATGGCTTCATACTGTTGCAGAAGGATGGTGGCTGCCAAAAGGACTGTGGTACGATCCACAGTGAACATGACTGGATGCTGTGGAAGAGCAAGAGTCAGATGAAGGCTGCAGAGGTCTGCACAGGTGGGCTGCTGGTCTGAAAGTGAGATGCAGACGAGTTGCTCCCCCTTTTTATAGGCAGTGTAGGTGTCCCTTTGCATCCTCTAGGCATCCTCTAGGCATCCTCTAGACATCCTCTAGACATCCTTAATATCCAAGATAGATCCCCTCTGAGAACGTTTTTTCTGCTTTAAACGCTTTGTTTCCGTGCTGCATCCGTTCTGCATCCATTCTGCATCTCTTCTGCGTCCGTTCCACTTCCTCCCTGCGTCCGGGCGGATGCGAGTTCTGCGGATTCACAGCAGATGCCTAGCGGATATAGCAGATGCGTAGCGGATGCATAATGGATGAGTAGCAGATGCGTAGCGGATGCAGAACGGACGAACTGGATACATTTTCCACGCAAAAGTTTTAGGCAGCCCAAAACCTTGGGAGCAGATGAAACGTCCATAAACGGATGCTGGACGGATAAAGAGGAAGCAAAACGGAGGCAGTGAGTACAGAATGGATACATCGCGTTAACCAACGGATGGCAAGGATTTTTGTCCGTTTTACATCCTCTTTGCATCCGTTGGTTCAGTGTGACATGGGCTTAAACTATCACAGTATTTTGTAGCTGAACTTGAATTTGTACTAGAATGTCCAAAGGGTGTCCTCGGATGAACTGCAAAATTTGCCATCTCATCTTATAGCTATATACCTTTAGCCTGTCAATAATGAGACAGAAGCAATATTTTACAAAGCACAATCCAAACTATGCCTGATTCCATATCCACAGAGCCTCTTTTCCACCTATTTATTTCAATTTTGTTCTAAGAAAGCATAATAATTAAAATTACACAGAGGACAATGTAGAACAGATTGCAAAATTAAAATAGTGATGTTCAATTAACCTCTTGGGGCTCAGAAGCCACTCTGCTTGAACCTGTATTGTGGGCGCAATGCCCTGAAGGACATTTGAGTCCAAAACACATTGGGCTGTGGAATAATACTTAATTTTATTTTAACTGCAGGTAGATTTTCAGAACTGTTTGTTAGATTTTATGTGGTTGTGCTGTTCATCCCTCCATGGGGATTCAGTTAGCAGCTGCAGCATCCCATGTGCCTTATTCTCTGGAAAGGTGGAAGCTTTGGAGATGAAAATGCTTCCTTCTATCAGTAGGCGTCAGCGAGGTCCCCAGCCTTAATACATTTCACAGCATTTCTAGTAAGACCGTTATTGGTTTCCAGAGATTGCTTGGACTGTAGATCCTACCAACTTTGGTTAACACATCCAGAGTTTGGGGATGATAGGAATTTATTTGTGTACAGGTAGTCCTAAATGTATGACCACAATTGAGCCCAAAATTTATGTTGCTAAGTAGGTTTTGCTAAGTCAGTTTTGCCTCATTTTATGACCTTTCTTGCCACAGTTGTTAAGTGAATGCTGCAGTTGTTATAACATGGTTGTTAAGTGATTTCGGCTTCTCCATTGACTTTGCTTATTAGAAGGTTACAAAAGTTGATCACATGACCCCAGGACACTGCAACGGTCATAACTATGAGTCAGTTGCCAAGCATCTAAATGTTGATCATGTGACCATTAGAAGGATGCTGCCATGATCGTAAGTGTGAAAAACAATCATGTCACCTTTTCAGTGCTGTTGTAACTTTGAACAATCACTAAATGAACTGTTGCAAGTCGAGGATTATCTTTGTTTAGTAAATGTATAGGTTAGCTAACTCCATCGCAATTCTGAGTAGTGGACAATATAAATCGGGGTGTCAAACTCGATTTCATTGAGGGCCACATCAGTGTTGTGTTTGACCTTGTGGAGGGATGGGGGCATGGCCAACTCGATGTCACTCATGTTGGGGGCACCTGTGTGGGCCTGAGCACTCTGCCAGCAAAAATGGGCTCCTCTGCTCCATTTTCGGCTATGATGGCCTCCTGCAACTCCTGCCAGCCAAAATGGAACTCAGGAGGGCTGCATGCAACCCTCGCAAGCTCCCTTTGTGGCTGTGATGGCCTCCTGCAACCCTCTACCAGCAAAAATGAAGCTAGGGAGGGCCTCACGTGACCCTCCTGAGCTCCATTTTCACTGGCAGAGGACACGTGGGCTGGTCCTTCACTGTTTCCAGGGTGGCCCCACAGGCCAGAACAAAGAACCCGGATGGCCTGCGGGCCTTGAGATTGAGACCCCCTGATATATACCATTCCAGACAATGCAACAAAAACAATATGAATGTCTAGGAAAATGACACAACTTCTAACAAATATCCCACAAGGGATCCATTACCCCTCATAACCTCAAGGTCCTCCTGGAGGGAGAGCCATACAAAGCTTGGGGATGTGGTAAGAAAATATCATTTGAAGGGACAGAGATTATGGAAGAGAAGGTCCACCCTTTGAGTCCTTCAGGTGATACTATTTAATGTATGGGGTCTGGAACAAGATGACTCTGTCAGTTTGTAAAGGATGAACAAAACTACAAAAGATAGATGATCTCTGAAGTAACTAGGCCCAATGCCATAAAGGGCCTTGTATGCCATCTTGAATTACACCTGGAAATTTAGTAGTAACCATAGGAGCCACGAAGCAGAAGTGTAAGAGTAATATTGTATAATAAATGTAATATTGTGGCATGCTTATAATTTGCAAAAATCCAAATGCAGGCTGACCATAAATGGGTGCAATTGAAATACAGGTAGTCCTTGATTTATGATTGATTGCTTTAGCAACTGTTCAAAGTTATGACAAACTCCAGAAAGTTACTTATGCCCTGGATTTGAAGTTCCAAGGGCCATGGCCCCGTTAGTCACGTGAGCACATTTTGAACACTTCGCAACTGGCACACATTTTGTACCCATTCACACAGCTGTGATTTACAATGTTTTTGTTGGCAACTGGCATTTACTTCCAGTTTCCTACAAAAAATGAGCAACAGGTTCCCTTAATGACCACAGTGTTTGCTTTACAATCACCATGCTCACTTAAAAAACACCACAAAAAATCTGTAAAATCAGACACAGTCATGGGGGTGACCTATTTAAAGACCATCATAACTTACACCAGCAATTGTGTCCTTAATTATAGCCACAGATCGAGGATATGAGATGTCTGTGGAGAATCTCAGTCATCCAGGTCATGGTTATCCCAAAGGTGCCTTTTTCAAAAGGCAACTGGACTTTGTTTTTCTTTGAAGACATTTTACTTCTATCCAAGAAGCTTCTTCAGCTCTTGACTGGATGGTGAGGAATGAAAGGACTTATAATAAATCCTTCTATTCCCCATCATCCAGTCAGAACTGAAAAAGCTTCTTGGATGAGAAGTGAAACATCTTCAAAGAAAAATCAGAAAGTCCAGTTGCCTCTTGAAAAAGCAGCTTGGGGATGCTACCTATACTAGATAAATTTGTGAAAAGTATTTCCTGGCCACAGCTGCCCTGTGTTCCTGAAAACAGGAGCTAGGAGCCCAAAGACTCCCAATTTGTATAACAATGCATAAGGGGAAAGTGCTGCCATTTAGGACTGAGAACATCTCCAGACATGAATGGTACAAATACAGCCACTTGGCCTTGTCAAGGTTGAGCTTCAGCTTATTCCTCTCTGACTCCCAACAGCCTTCAGACATCAAGACAAGACCTTGGCAAGAGCAGATGTTTGAACCAAGGAAGTAATTTATGCTTGAAGACAGTAGGAGAAAGAGAGAAAGTGAATTTACAGGCTTTAATTCATAATTAGTTAGTATTTCAAGAACATGCTTACATAATAGAGGGAAACAAAATAGAACTGGTATCATAACAAAATAGGCTAAGTCACTCCCATGTAAAAATACAAAGATAGTTGTACAATTCTCCAACCCTGTGATGGAAAGCAAAGGCCTGAGGCAAAATGGAACTTAGACCAGTTTTAAGAGCTCACTGATTGGAGAGGATGACCTTTCTGCTTCACTTTAGTTGCTCAGAATTTGAATTTTCAAGGTTAAGCCATCTCCCTCCTTTATCTAGATTGGCAGGTTTAGATTAAATTAACTCTTTCTGGTCTGGAATTTCCTGGCTCATATACACACCCCTCAGTTACCTCCACTTCTCAATGTTTTCCTTTCCTTTATGTAGAGAAACGTGTTTCTCTTTTACTGCTCATTTTCAAATGAACCCTCCCCTGATGCCCACATCTGAATTTCATTCAGGAAAACCCAGAAGGAAACACTTCTTTCCTAAGTTGTCAAAATTGAAAGTGCTCCAAAGGGAATTACTCAGGAGGGTGATATTAGCAATTCATAAACATAATTATCTTGCTCTCTGAAGAGATGGGGACTTAACATCTGGGAACTTGCTCTCTGAAGAGATGGGGACCTAATTAAGCAATGCATGATTAACACCAAAAGGCAGATGAGTTGCTCATTGAGACCAACAGTGATACAAGTAAAAATCAGACTTGTTAGGAAAAGCTGTGTAATTAAAAAAAAAAACATACCCAGGTCTTCTCTAATTATAAAATCATCCTGGTTTATGCACAGAAAATGGGTCAAATTCTCTTTAGCACCCTCCCATATCTTCCTATTAATTTCCAAGGGATTCTCTCCAACCAGCTTGACATTCATGACAGAATGAAGAAAGGTGAGATTAAACTTTTTTATATATTTTATTTTACTTTGTCCAATGATTCACTCTGTGTGTGAAATTATCTCCCACACCAACATTTGCTTTGGAAAATTCACTCCCCCTACCTAGGGGGTAATGTAGGGAGGGGAGGATAAATATTTATCCTAGTTGGTCCTTTCCTCCCACAGGTTTTTGGCAGAGTTAAAGTTACAATGCTGTGGCAACTTTTTCAAAACAAAAGCTAGGGTTAGGGAGAGATGTAATATCTACCAGCAGAGAAATATGTTGTGTTCATTTGATCTGGCCATTTTTGGCTGGCAGAGAGGACAACAGATGCAGTTGCCCAATATGGATTTGCCACATTTAGCGTCTATTTCAGATGAATCAAATAACTGCTCATGTTGGAACTAAAATTGGACAGGCATGGATTTTCTCCAGGAGCCCATTTCTTATGCCTTTTGGAACAGAGCTTTGGAAGGAGAGAAGGTTACAGTTCTTGACTTACAACAGTTCATTTAGTGACTGTTCCAAATGGCACTGGAAAAAAGTAATTAATGATTGTTTTTCACCCTTACAACCATTATAACATCCCCATTCAGACTCTTGACAAGTGATTCATATTTATGATGGTTGTAGGATCCCAGGATCATGCGGATCACCTTTTGCGACCTTCTGATAAGCAAAATCAGTGGGAAAGCCAGATCCACAACCATGTTTCTAATTTAACAACTGCAGTGGTTCGCTTAACAAATGTGGCAAGAAAGGTGGTAAAATGGGGCAAAACTCACAGTAATATATGTCTCACATAGCAACATAAACTTTGGGTTCAATTGTGGTTGTATGTCTGCTGTCACTTTACAGCCAGAGAATGAAAAAGGCATCCCTTTAAAATGAATGAGATACTAATAGGTTTCATTTGGCTGCTTGTGAGTAAGGGAAAAGAAGTGGGGTCCAGCATGTTTGCTTTGGATTCTGCCTAATGCTGTTTGGTTGGTGCTTATGGGTAAGTTTTTTTACCAATTGCTTCATGCAGCAGCCATTCAAAGTTATGATGGTGCTGAAAAAATAACTTTGCAACAAAGGATGCCTTTGTGACATTTGCAGCATCTTTTCTCTCAGTCAGATGTTTGCCATTAGAGTCAGTGTGTGTTGTCCTATGTCTGACCCTTTTTTTTGTTCTCTCCCTCTACCTCACAATGGAAAGATTGGAGAGAAAAGGATTACAAGAGAGTAAGCAGACACAATGGGGAATACACAGAGACCAATGTAGTAGCACAGCTGTTTGCCTAGCATACTTAGGCTTATTCTCTTATAATCTTTTTTGCTGATGAATGTAAATTACAATTCTCTTAGTAATTGAACAAACACTGGGGTGAGTGTCCCAAAAGGTGAGGTAGGGGGAAAAGAAAAGCTGAAATATAATTGTAAACATAGTTGAGATTACATGATTTTCCAGGTAGGAACCACCCCACTTAGCAGTTAAGTTGCCTGTCTCAGTTGTGATTGCGGAATGAAAATTATCTATATTTAATTTATTGCAAGTTGAATCCCATGACTTTTTTTAAAACCGAAAAGCAATTGAATGGGTAGCCTATGTAAACACACTGTAATGCTTTCTCTTATATTCTTTCCCACTGAAAATCCTCATTCTAATGTTGTAATCCTCCTGGTATGATACATACTACATATCTTCAAGTGTAGTATATCATGAAGTCTTAATTTCTGCTACACTTGCTTAAAAATATGCACCTCTACCTTTGAAACTTTAAATAATCAATAGCCTGGTCCCAAATTCATTTTCTTAGCTATAGAACTGCACTTCTGCTGGCAAACTGAGAGAGGTTGGTATGTTCTTAATAAAAAAATTCTTAATTTGCAAGATTTTACATTTGATTTGCCTATGGTTTCATCTAGTTCCATGCAGCCCAACTATTCCATTATTTTTTTTTAAAAATGGGAAAGGAAATAAGAGAAAAGCGGTAAGTGAAACCATTCTACTCAACCCAGGGAAATTTATGAAAAAAATGAATGATTGCAAAGAGCGCAAGAAGGAAACTTTTACAGAAAGAAGAGAATTTTTTTTACCTCAGAATTGAACTGTAGGATTTTCAGTGCTCTCTGACCTTGGTTATCACAGATGCTGCTGATGTTGTTACTTAGTTTGGTAATGAAATGCCTGCAAGAAAACAACAAAGGTCAGAGAGCACCAAGGACCCCAAATGAAACTTTTAACTAAAGACACAGTGAACTTTAACCCTCATTGCATAGCATTAATGAGCAACATTATATAAATATCTTGCAGGTACTACAAGGGGCAGCCACTTGTTTTTATGCCTTCATTGGTTTTGACATCATTGCTACTACAGGAGAAGAAGCCAAGAGTCCCAATACATCTATCCCATATGCCATCACTGCTTCCTTGGTCACATGCCTTGTGGCATATGTATCTGTAAGTAACAGATTTCTGAGTGAAATTTCTCAATGAAATTGTCTGCTTTGCAGGAGAGAAAAGGTGCATATGAGGGCTGTTTCTACACAAAAAAACTGTTTCAAATATTTGTCAGTTCAGCATTGTACTATGAAGTTAATTTTCCCAACCAGGTAACCAGGACAAACTGGATTATAGCTCTCATCATTCTCAACTAGCATCACAATAATTTATATCTACAAGGGAAAAGAAATCCAAATTATTGGCTTTCTTAAAGTAGTGGACCATCACTTAAACATGAGTCAGCAGTGTGCAGCAACAGCCAAAAAGGTTAATACAATCCTTAGTTATATAAACAGAGGCAAAGAATCAAAATCATGTGAAGTATTAGTACTGCTTTATTAAAGCCTTAGTAAGACCACACCTGGAATATGGCATCCAATTTTGGTCACCACATTACAAAAAAGATGTTGAGACTTTGGAAAAAGGAAGAACAACTAAGAAGGTGTGGCGACAAAAACATAAAGAATGGTTGCAAAATTTGGGTTTGGTTAGTCTAGAGAAAAGAAAGACTAAGGGGGGTATGGTAGCAGCATTCCAGTATTTGAGAGGATGCCACAAAGAGGAAGGGATCAATTTACAAGAAACAATGGATGGAAACTAATCAAGGAGAGAAATAACCTGGAGTTGAGGAGAAACTTCCTAACAGTGAGGACAATTAGCCAGTTTGAAGCCACTTACCTTCAGACATTATGGGTGCTTAATCACTGGAGATTTTTAAGAAGAGATTGGACAGTCACTTGTCTGAAATAGTATAGGATCACCTGCTGGGGACTGGACTAGAAGACCTCCAAGGTCTCTTCCAGCTCTGTTCTATTCCATTCCATTCCACTCCACTCCACTCAATTCCACTCTACTCTACTCCACTCTATTCTACTCTACTCATTTGGCAGTCTATATTAGGCTATCATTTCAGTTAGGAAACAACCAGCCAAGGGGGCAGGGGCGGAGGGGGCCTCAAGTGTAGGATTAACATTAACATTGAATCCACAAGAGGTTCAAAACTGACCCCTACACACTCACGCTTGTAAGCTCTACAGAACCTTATCTACCTGTTCCCAGGCTGAGGCTGGCAGTCTAGGGAGATTCCTGTATAAGAGGCAGACTATAATAAAGTACTGAGCATGAACTTTATATGTGTAGTTCTGTTTACTTTGTCTGACCATATCTGGGCTATAAAACATTTAGAACAAAGCATATTTCTCATGGTCATCTGAATTTAAGTAGCCCAGAAGAGCAAGTACCAGAATGTTGTATTTTGCTCAACACCCAAACTGTTAAACAGGAAATAAAGAAGAAGGATTATATGGATAACAGCCTGAAAATAGATATAATAGTTGGATTTTTCCTGCATCATCTGCTGCCAATTTAGTCCCTCCAGAAGTCTCAAAACCACAGTTAACCTAAATTAACAGAAAAATAATATATTTAAATTCTTTACTCTTTGCAAATATTGTCAATTACAAAACATTTTAAAAAGAATCTATCATGGAGCAAACACCAGCTGGAATTCTGCCCTATGAATATGGGGATAACACCTTAGAGAGCATTCGAATTCAGTGGTGAATAGCTAATTTTGACTTTTATGAAAAGACAAAGGAATTTTAACTGATAATTGAATGGGAAATTTAGCTTATTATTCTTACAGTTTGAGTGCCAGAAAGAAGAGAGAGATATTTGTAGCATTTTTTGTCTGAGAAAATAAAATATGAAAGATGGTTGGGAGGGAAGAATTTCTTGTCCTGTCCAGGCAGTGAAAGATCTTAGTCCAGTCTTGCTAACAAAGAATGAGATAAATTTGCTATTTCTAATCTTATCTTTCCTGGGGAGGAAAGCTATGGCAAATCTAGACAGCATACTAAAAAGCAACGCTGCCAACAAAAGTGTGTATAGTCAAGGCTATGATTTTCCCAGTTGCAATGTATGGCTGTGAAAGTTGGACCATAAGAAAGACTGAATGCCAAAGAATTGAGGCCTTTGGTGCTGGAGAAGATTCCAATGAGTGAGACTCCAACTATGGTGCTGGAGAAGACTCCAGTGAGTCCTTTGAACTGCAAGGTGATCAAACCAGTCAGTCCTGAAGGAGATCAACCCTGACTGCTCTTTAGATCCTGAAGATGAAACTCAAATACTTTGGCCACCTAATGAGAAGGAGGAAGGACTCACTGGAAAAGAGCCCAGTGCTGGGAACAATTGAGGGCAAAAGACAAAGGGAACGGCAGAAAATGAGGTGGATGGATGAAGTCACTGAAGCAGTCGGCGTGAGCTTAAATGGACTCTGGGGAATGATAGAGGACAGAAAGGCCTGGAGGAACATTGTCCATGGGGTTGCAATGGGTCGGACACAACTTTGCAACTAACAACAAATCATATCTTTTCCTATTCTACAGTCACATTCCATTTCACACATGCACACACACGCACACATACACACACACACACATTATTAATACAGAAGGCACATAGTACTTGGGTTACATATTGTCCCTGTTTAAATAATCCTCCCATGCACATCTTTCATAAACTTACAGCTAACTGTTGTTGTAAAATGCTGCCTATCCAACAACTCAATTTATCCTTTGGCTTTGCATACTGATGTTTTTTTTAAAACAAATCTGAACTATTGGAATATTCATAAACATTCCACAACTTCTCAGGGGCAAGACGTGACTTCTTTCAGTCAATGAAGCCAGAATTTCGTCACCAATAAATTATAAGGGCAGCTAACATTTGTTGCCAGTTTAAACTTTCTTTTACAGTATGGAATTATCTCCTTTTTAGATTTGCAAAACTAAAAATTCTGGGGTTTGTTTTTTTAAAAAGTAGGAAATAGTACTAAAGAGATGTTTAATTTAGGGCGGCATAGTTTAGTATTTCACTATTTTTTTATTTATTCAGTTAAGTGGGCCATCTGATTTCTAAAACTTCTGGATGGCTCACAATTTTAAAAAGGTAACAATGCAAAAAAAAAAAAAAACCCAATCCCAAACATCCTAAGAAACAAAAACAAGATGAAGCACAGCTCAAAGACAAATATATAAACAAAGGAAAAACTATCCGACTGAAAAGCCATCTGGAAAAACAATTTCTTGCTGTTCTCAAAACAGGCTTTGACCAAACAAGTCAAACACCAGCAAAACTGCTGCAGTATTTTCTACTACTGTTAGTATTTTCAAATAATATACTGAAATTCAGTCTTAATGGAACCTCAAATTTGTTTTCATCCATGTCCTTCTCTCTAACTCTATGTCTTCCTGTTTTTTGCAATAGGTCAGCATTATCTTAACACTGATGGTGCCATACAATGACATTGATACAGAATCACCCCTGATGGAGATGTTTGCAGCTCATGGATTTTACACGGCCAAGTTCATCGTTGCTATTGGATCTGTTGCTGGGCTCACTGTGAGCTTGCTGGGCTCCCTCTTCCCAATGCCTCGAGTAATTTATGCTATGGCTGGTGATGGACTTCTCTTCAGGTAAGATATTAACATATCCACACAGCATTGACAATCACCGTACAAACAAATATGAATACCTAAAAGTAAAGGTAAAGGTTCCCCTTGCACATACATGCTAGTCATTTCCGGCTCTTGGGAGTGGTGCCCATCTCTGTTACAAAGCCGAAGAGCCACTGCTGTCCGAAGATGTCTCTGTGATCATGTGGCCGGCATGACTAAATGGCGAAGGTGCACAGGAAACTGTTACCTTCCCACCAAAGTGGTCCCCATTTTTCTGTTTGCATTTTTACATACTTTCAAACTGCTGGGTTGGCAGAAGCTGGGACAAGTAATGGGAGCTCACTCAATTACATGGTGCTAGGGATTCGAACTGACAACCTTTCTGATTGACAAAATCAGTATCTTAGCTACTGAGCTACCGCGTCCCTTCTTTAACCTTTAATTCTTTAATCTTGTCAGGATATAAAGTATTTTAAGTATTTTAAATCCTGATAAGAAAGTTGAGGTTCTCCTTGGGTAGTTGCTTTCTTCAATGCTGAGATAAAATCTCAAAGCAGTTATGCAGAAACATGAGTTAACTATTTTCAGGCTCCATGGCCTTCCCATATTCTTCTCATCATCTGTCAGCTTCAGTGGAGGGAAGGTTGTGGTTTGTGTCTAATTCAAATTTCCCATTAGGTTCAAACCAGAAAATTCTAATTTTATTTATCTATTTAGAAAATGTATATGGCCACCCTCACTAACAGTGACTCTGGCAGCTAACAAAATGTAATTAAATAATCAAGGTAATAAGTCAGACTCTTCTCTAAGATCTTTGGTTCAAATGTAATGGCAATTCTAGTTTAAAATGAGATTTGCTCATTGAAGAAGTCATGAAGAGAGAAGAGGAGCACATGAATGCATATGAGTACAATTCTTATCCATAATTCATCAATCATGAATGAATTTATGTACAATGATCCATTGTCTATTGCCCAGTAAATATTCCACAGTCACTGTGGTTCAATGAGCATATAATTGAATTTTAACATATTTGGCCTATATCTAAAATCTAAATAATATAAAAAGCTTATTTTAGAGCTGAAAGGTTCAGTGAGAAGGGACATGCATCGAATCCAAATTATGAATATTGCTATGCCAATAGTGGGTATGTAACATGCAGGCCAACCATTTCATGTGGAGAAGCCAACTGAACTGGGCTTCAACTCATTTCAATATCGGTAGGATCTTTCAGAGGGCAGAAAGCTAAATTAGCAATGCAAAGCATGCTATCTGCAAAACTCAATTCTGTAATCTAAGAAAGAGAAATGATGAGAAAATTTAGAAGGAACAGCTGGATATCATTCTCAATTTCCCCACTGTCTCATTCTGCTAAATGTTAACATAGGTCTGTATGTATCTTGGAGGATTTGAGCAGTGGTGGGATTCAAAAAATTTTACTACCAGTTCTTTGGGCCTGGCTTGGTGGGTGTGGCATAGCTTGATGGGCATAGCTTGATGGGCGTGGCATAGCTGGATGGGCATGGCTTGGTGGGTGTGGCATAGCTTGATGGGCATGCAGACCTTCCAACCCCTGATAAAGGAAAATCTGGAGACCCATGAAAAAAAATCTGGAGATTCTATAAAAAATAGTGAGATTCTATTTTTTTCCCGATCAAGATTAAACAAACCCCTTTTCCATCGAGGAAAGTCATTAACAGTTTATTTAAATGTTTTATTTGTGTTCCCTGTTGTAAGAAGATGCAGCTTTCTTTGATGATTCTAATAGGTCATCACTAGGACGAAACTTATAGCAAGGTGTCATTTCTTCTGGATAAGCCAACTTCATGGCCAAAATGTTGGAGAAGGTGCCATCAAGGTGCCATTATTTTTCTTTTAACATCAGACATGGGTATATTTTAATGAATTTTACTACGGAACTTTACTAAATGCAGAGAAACTGGATACAAAGTTGAATGTGACGATCGCAAACACTAAAGCGGTCATGTGAATAACTAACCAATCAGAGCGTGTTATATCCGGTGGTAGAAAAAGCAAAAATGGAGGCGCCCAGAGTAAAAAGAAATGTGCTGTATGTATATATGACTGTATGGTAATATTGATATTGCGTGATCTGAGAAATGGCGTCATGTCGTTTGTGTGAGAATCAGATTTATGCATGTATAAGCCGACCCCCAAATTTGAAAAAAAAAAAAAAGTGTTTTAAATTCGGCGTGAGATTGAGGAGCCTTGTCGTGAGACCATCAGAAATGACAAAAAATCGTGAGACTCACGGCAGAACCGTGAGAGTTGGCAGGGCTGGGCATGGCTTGGTGGGCATGGCATAGTTTGATGGGCATGGCTTGGTGGGCGTGGCATAGCTTGATGGGCATGGCTTGGTGGGCGTGGCATAGCTTGATGGGCATGGCTTGGTGGGCGTGGCAGAGGAAGGACATTGTAAAATCTCCATTCCCTCCCCACCCAACTAACCTGCTTTACAGCTCCGTTCTCCTGTGCAGGGCAACAAAAGAAGACCCAGCCGATCAGCTGGGACTCGGGAGGCAGCAAATAGATGGAGGCGGGGCCAGTCAGAGATGGTATTTGCCAGTTCTCTGAACTACTCAAAATTTCCACTACTGGTTCTCCAGAACTGGTCAGAACTAACTGAACATCACCTCTGGATTTGGGTTCTTTTTTCCACCATTTTTCCTTACAGATACTTTCCCTGCCCCATTTGCAAATAGAATAAATAAAGTGAGCTGCATACAGGCACATTGGAAGTGGGATTGACCTTAAGCCCTATTCTTCATTGAAAGTTTTAAGGAAATTTTCAGACTTTCCTCCTGATGTGTAACATAGTTCAGTCCTTTTCTTCATCAGCTTGTCCTTCCAGACATATGGAGAATATAAAGCCCCTGTCACACTGCACCAACGGATGGAAAGAGGATGTAAAACGGAGAAAAACACTTGCCATCCGTTGGTTAACGTGATGCTTCCGTTCTGTACTCACTGCCTCCATTTTGCTTCCTCTCTATCCGTCCAGCATCCGTCTATTGACGTTTCATCCGCTCAGAAGTTTTGAACTGCTCAAAACTTTTGAGCAGAAAATGTATCCAATGCATCCGTTCTGCATCCTCTAGGCATATGGGGGACATCCGTTCTGCATCCGTTACACATCTGCTATATCCGCTAGGCATCCACTGCGCATCCACGCAACTCAAATCCGTTCCAGCGGTAAACGGACGCAGGGAGGAAGTGGAACGGATGCGCAGCGTTAGTAGCATGGACGGAGAAAGGATGAAAGCGGATGCAGCTATGCATCTGCGTCATCCACTACGCATCCGCTCTGCATCCACTCTGTATCCTCTACGCATCCGCTCTGCATCCTCTACGCATCCTCTCTGCATCCGCTCTGCATCCTCTACGCATCCTCTACACATCCGCTATGCATCTGCTCTGCATCCACTTCCATCCACTCCCATCTGCTAGGCTTCCGTTCCGCATCCGCTTTCCATCCGCTCTGCGTCCTCCCCCCGTCTGTTTCTTTCCGTGTTATCCGCTCTGCTTATGCAAATTTTTGCCCCTTTTGAGAGCGGATAACAACGGATGGAACATTTTTCTCATCCGCTGTGTCCTTTTTACAAACGTTTTGCATCTGTTGGGCAGTGTGACAGGGCCTTAACTTACTGAATTCCAAGTCAATACAGCTTTGATCTTTTCTGACTGGGAATTATATAATCTATCTCAGGGGTGTCAAACTCGATTTTATTGAGGGCCGCATCAGGGTTGGGTTTGACCTTGGGGGGCTGATTGGGTGTGGCTGGGGTGGGCATGCCAAAGTGGGTGTGACCAGCTCGACATCCTACAGCCCTCTACCAGGGAAAATGGAGCCCAGGAAAGCCGCATGAGCAGGGGTGGGATAATACCAGTTCGCACCTATTCGGTAGAACCGGTTGTTAACATTTTAAGCAGTTCAGAGAACCGGTTGTTAGAAGAAATTACTGACCTAATCCTGTAAAGAAGGCAGGAAGGAAACATTCTGGTGTTGCTTACAGAAACTGCCTCTCCATTAACCTTTATTACATTCTTGGCAGGACTAGACTTCCTGTCTCAGGAACTTCTCTGGAATTTTTTTCCCTTCCTTTGCTGGTACTTTGCTTGTGTGGAGTGACCATTCAAAGTTACAATGGCACTGAAAAAAGTGACTTATGACACTTTTTCATACTTATGACTGTTGCAGCATCCCCACAGTCATGAGAGGCCAGGCGAAGAGATGTGTGCCTCGATATGAGTGATATTGAATTAGCCACGCCCAGCCAATAACATGACCACCAAACCACACCCACCAACTAGGCCACACTCACAGAACTGGTTGTTAAAAATTTGAACCCCACCCCTGCGCATCAGGCCCTCACAAGCTCCATGTTTGCTGGCTGAGGCACTGTGGGCCAGTCCTTCACTGTTTCCAGAGTGTCCCCATGGGCCAGACCTAAGCGCCCCGCTGGATGGATTTGGCCCGCGGGCTTTGAGTTTCACACCCCTGGTCTATCTCAACACACCTGAAGGACAGTAGATCATTAAATCTCATCCCACTCAAATTTGTTTGCATTGCCTGTCCTTAATATTAATCAGGGAGTTGATGATAAGTAACTTTCCTTCTTTTCTTCCTAGATTCTTGGGCCATGTCAGCTCTTATACTGAGACTCCCGTAGTAGCATGCATTGTCTCAGGATTTCTAGCAGCACTCCTCTCCTTGCTAGTGAGCCTGAGAGACTTGATAGAGATGATGTCCATTGGTACTTTACTTGCCTACACATTGGTCTCCGTGTGTGTCCTGCTTCTGCGATATCAACCAGAGAGCGATATTGATGGCTTCGTCAAATTCCTTTCTGAAGAGCACACAAAAAAGAAAGAAGGGATTTTAGCTGATTGTGAAAAAGAAGTTTGCTCTCCGGTTAGCGAAGGGGAAGATTTTGCAGGACCCCCCACCAACACCTGCGGTGCAAAGAACCTCCCTTCCTTGGGTGACAATGAGATGCTAATTGGAAAATCAGACAAGTCCACCTACAACATCAACCACCCCAACTATGGCACCGTTGACATGACCTCAGGAATAGAAGTAGACGAGTCTGAAAACATCTATCTCATCAAGTTGAAGAAATTGATAGGACCACGATATTACACTATGAGAATCCATCTTGGACTGCCAGGGAAAATGGACAGACCTACAGCAGCGACAGGCCAGACTGTTACCACCTGTGTACTCTTGCTGTTTGTCCTTATGTTCGTCTTCTGCTCTTTCATTATCTTTGGAGTGGATTATCTTTATGACCAAAGCTGGTGGGCAATTCTTCTGGTGGTTCTCATGGTTCTGCTAATTATTATGTTGGTTTTTGTTATCCTTCAACAGCCAGAAAACCCCAAAAAACTGCCTTACATGGCCCCCTGCCTGCCTTTTGTTCCTGCGTTTGCTATGCTCGTGAACATCTATCTCATGCTGAAACTTTCAAAGATCACTTGGATACGGTTTGCTGTCTGGTGTTTTGTGGGTATGTCCTGAATCTGAAATAGAAGTAATCAAAGCAGCCTTTCACTAATGTTGGACTAAAACTTTAATTCCTCTCCTCTTCAAGAGTTATCTTTCTATATCAGGTGTTTTTATTAAGTTATTAGGTATTATAAAATGCAAAAGTAAATAAAAGAGCAATGTGGAGGGCAAGGGAAGAGGAAAGAGAAGTGAGGGAAGGTAGGGCAAAGAGAAAAAAAAGAAGCATTGACTTACAACTCTCTCTGCTGCAGTAAAATAAGGCATTAGCATCAAATCACAACTCTTTGTTTTTCCATAATTATATGAACAAGTCATTTCTATAAAGATCTGTCAATCTAATCTATAAAACCCAAAATCAAAATTACATTCTTTTCCATATCAAGCATGAAATTCACAAGAGGTTTCCATTGGAAACAAAAGTACTTACGTTCTTTTCTTTAATCAGAGTAGTCAATTTTGCCCTTTCAGCCTACTCCCATTAACTTCTACAAGGTTTTTCTTTTTTTAAAAAAAAAAGAATTTCATTAATTTTTAACAAACAAACGTAGACAAACAAAACACAAAACATAAAAAACATAAAATATCTTTTTGGACGGCAGTTTGATCCCGAGTTACATCTTTTTGTACAGACATAAATTCAAGTTCATGCTTACTTTTATATAGCATTCCATTTCTCATTTACTATTTTACATTTTCTATATAGCTTCTCCCCTCTTTTCACTCTCTTAATTCTATTATATTTATTTCATCTCAATTTAAATCATTATACTTATATCCTTTGTCTGTCCTGTTTCAGCTGTCTATTATCTTTTCTCATTAACACAAAATTTCTTCTGTAATGACTAATTGGAGTATAATGCCTTATCATACTTATCCTTCCCCTAGTTTTAAAGCTTAACATAACACATAATTTTCATTTGGATTCTGCGTAGTACATTCTAAAGATAGACTCAATATTTTAAAACAAGAAAAAATTTTTTTTAAATATATAATATAATTAAAACAACAGTCCATAGCAATTGAAATTATATCATTAAAATTAATATTCATTTAAATCTTAAACATTTTACACAATCCTTTCTAAATAAGTATCATGCTTCTATGGGAACACATAGATTTTGCTTAGTTACTTCCCCCTATTTCACTTATATTTTAAAATATCATACAATGACAATGTTCCCATTTTTCTTTGATTCAATTCTCTCATATTTGATTTCATTCATTTTATTTAAAAAAAAAAAATTTCGCTAAGTTACATTAAATATTTTGTCCCATTTTATAATCATATATTATTCCAATTTTCTAACATTATTTCAAATACAAATACAACAACACAGTCTTATGTACCTTTGCAGAATCTCTTTTTCAGTTATATGTTTACCCATTATCTCTAAATAAATTCTGTTTCTTTACATCTTGTTTCAAACCTTTGTAACTTCTCTTCCCTTCTTTCCTCCCTTGCTTCTCCACTCTACCCTTTTTACCCCCTTGTCTCTTAATCTCCACCCTCTTGTGTATTCCTCTTTTCTGTTGCTTTCTGATGTTGTGTCCACTTTTCACCTTGTTTTTCCCTTTTTTGGTTGTTTTTTTAAGTCTTAAATTCTCCATTCTCTTTCTCCCCTTTCCCCTTTCTTCCCCAAATAAAGTTGCTTGTTCATTAAAGATAGTTTCTTCTTCATCCCAATCTTCTTGTTCTTGTAGTTTCTCGTATGTAAAAATTGCCATTTCTAAAAAATGAAAAACAGAGCCAAAAGAATCCTTCCCTTCTTGTTTCTCTTGTTTATATTTTATAAATTCCATTTTCAGTTCATCCATAAGTAATGCCATTGTAAAAAAAAAAAAAAAGAAAAAAATTTAAATGACCCAAATGATTTTAATCATTCAAATAAGAGTTTCCAAAAGTCCCAAAATCACCAAACAATCCAAATACACACAGTCTGTTTCATTTAACACTTTCTTCTTTTTTTCACTTTTTTTTTTCACTTTAATGCTTCAAAAAACTTCAAATTCTTTTTGACCTTCAATCCATCTGATAGAGTAGCCAATTATGATCCAAAATGGAAAAATCCAATAGTAAAAAGGCCCAAAACCAAAGAAGAAAAAGGATAAAATAAAAAGCAAAAATAAAAATATTACTAGAATTGAAATATACAAAAAGGTTGGCGAGTAGAGATTTCACAAGTATATATATATATATATATATGGACTGCACACTGCACTTTATTTATTTATCCAAGGCTCTTATTATGACTCTCTTCTCCAGCAGCTTCAAAGCCAAGCCTCAAGTGTTGAAATATTGATAAGAGTCCAGGAAAACACCTGTAATAATATTTTTCTGTGCTCTCCCTCATCTTATCACATTAAAATGTCCTTGAGAAGGAGTGTTTATACATTTCTCCCCAATTCAAATAAAGTACTTTCAAGCCTCTAGTTGGCAGTGTTGCAAGATCTCTTAATACTTTCCCCCCCCCCCCGCCAGAAAAAAGAGAAATGTATACAAAACTCAGAGGAAAAGAAAAAAAAAACAAAGGGGGCCTCTATCCTAAAGAAAATTAAAAAATCAAAAGAAGCATAAAAATATAGATAAGAAAAAATTCAATCTGGTTACCTACAAAGTCACATTAAAATCCTCAGAAAAAGAAGTAGTAAGGAAAGAATCCAAGCCTCAATTTGACATCACTTTAAAAAATGCCGCTCAAACAGATTCCAGTCAAACAAAAATAAAGTCACAGGTTTCTTCTTTGTTCAGGATATCCTTTCAGGTCTCAACCAATTTACAATACAAAAGAGGTTTCTCACCCAACCGACACACCCTCTCTCCAGCCACTTTCTTTTCGGAGCTGTCCCGACTTCAGCAGCTTTGGAGGCTGCCTTTCCACCGCCAGCAAAAGGGCTTCTCCCGGATCAAACCAGAGATTTTGCGATATCTCTGGGATCCTGACTTCTACAAGGTTTTTCTTGATTTGATGGTTAGAATGGTTAGGTTTTCAGTGTTAGGAGCCATGCTGGTGCAGTAGTTAGAATGCAGAATTGCAGTCTAACTGCCCACAGTCAGGAGTTTGATCCTGACTGGCTCAAGGTTGACTCAGCCTTCCATCCTTTCAAGGACCCAGATTGTTTGGGGGCAATATGCTGACACTGTAAATCTCCCAGAGAGTATTATAAAAATTATCTGGAATTATTCAAGACTACATTTACACGGTGAACTATTGGAGCCTTAAGTAAAATGTCCTCTTGTTTTGTCACATCCATTATTTACATTTTCAATGCATATGCAGATTGCTCCTTTTAATGGCTCTTTTTAATCTCTGTTTTTCTATGGCTAATTTTTGAATAATCTAGAGAGAATGGGTAGTCTCTCTAATTTTTTTAAAAATTAATTAGGTGATGCATGTAGCTTATTTTGATCATCTTCTTATGAAAAACACACAAGTGGGAAAGCTTAAAGAAAAAGAAAAATAGGCTGTCCTTCAACATTTTTCCTTTTCTGCCTGGGTGTGTTGTTTTGCAACTGAACAATGCAATAAATAATACATATTTTGGTGAGGAGAAAGAATTCATTGTGAAAGAAGCAGGAACAACAGAACTGAGCCAATTATATAACTATTGGGCAGTATATATATTCCATACTTGAGTTATAAATATTATAAAGTAAACTATTCAAGTTTATAGCAGTGAATACAGTGGACCTCTGTGAGTTGCCTCCTCTAGGCACTTCATACTCAGGAGATGACCTTGTTCTCTGCCAGGCTATGAGGTAACACAATTTGCAGCAGCGAGGCACTTCTTGTTGCCTCAGATACACAATCAGATACACAACATGCAGTTCAAGTTGCCTAAAGCAACCTCTCTGCATCTATTCAAGTGTAAAAAAATTTTCTAGGCATTGGGATTGCCGGGAGAGATCTCAGAAGCAAGGCCAAGTGAAACAATATGACTGCCTTGTCCCAAAGGTGCTTTTCAAAAGGCAAAACCGGTTTTCCTTTTTGTCTTTTCTCCTTGAAAACATTTCACTTCTTATCCAAGAAGCTTCTTCATTTCAAACTGAAGGGTGGGGAATGGAAAGATTTCTATTCGTTGCACAGTCATCTGGTTGTTAGCATTCAGAAGGTGGGTTGTTTAGCTCTCTGTGGAGGCCATTTGGGGATTTATCTGGACTCTTGGGGTCATTTGAATTAGTGTCCAATGTGGATGTGGAACTTTCTTGGGACTGCTGAACGGTTTCACACCAGTGGTGGGATTACAAATTGTATATTACCCATTCTGCATGCGGGTGTAACACTCAAAGATCCCCCTCGGTGAGGTGAGCTGATTTTTTTTACCTCAGCTGAGGTGCAGCAATCCGCTCTGCTGTGTGATTCAGCTGAGCTAAAAATCAATAGAATATAGAATGGGAAAGGAGTGGGGCAGGTGGGCAGGGCCAGCCAGAGGTGGTATTTGTCGGTTCTCCAAACTAGACTAAATTTCCACTACCAGTATGCCAGAACCTATCTGAACCAGCTGAATACTACCTCTGTTCCACTCCCATGTGCACTCTGATTCAGGTGACCCTGAGGGTACAGATAAATCCCCATGTGGCCTCAATGACTCTCAGAGAACTAATTTAGATTGCTAATGATCAGATGATGGCAAAGAATATAAATCCTTCTATTCCACACCATTCAGTTAGAACTGAGGGAGCTTCTTGGATGAGAAGCACATTTTCAAGGGAAAACCCCTCAAAAAGTCCAGTTGCCTTTTGGAAAAGCACCTTTTGGGACAACCATTACTTAGATGATTGAGAATCTTCATAGATACATGGTGGCCTTGCCACACTTTTAGAAGTAGGGGAAGAATCCTGCATGACAGATAGTCCTCAACTAATTGAGCCCCAATTTTCTGTTATTAAGTGAGACATTTGTTAAGTGAATTTTATCCTATTTTACAACCTTTCTTGCCAGGGTTGTTAAGGGAATCATTGCAGTTGATAAATTAGTCACCCAGTTGTTAAAGTGAATCTGGCTTCCCATTGACTTTGCTTGTCAGAAAGTCACATGACCTTGGGATCATGGCCTTCATCACATGACCTTGGGGCATAGCAACGGCCATTAAGTATGAACCAGTTGCCAAGCATCTGAATTTTGATCACATGATCATGGGGATGCTGCAAAGGCCGTAACTGTGAAAAAAATGGACGTAAGTCACTTTTTTCAGTGCCGCTGTAACTTTGAACGGTCACGAAATGAAGTCGAGGACTGCCTGTTCTTCATGAAACAGCTTGGAAGGGTTGTTTCACTTCAAACATTGTCAACATGAGATCCTTCCAAAGTTTTGTGTAGTCCTAATGTAGGTCAGCTTTCCTCTTTAGTAAATGAAGATCAAAAAAAAGAAGAAAATAAATAAATAAGCCATGGTGGCACAGTGGTTAGAAGGCAGTACAGCAGGCTACTTCTGCTGATGGCTGTCTGTCTGTCTGCAATTTGGCAGTTTGAATCTCACTAGGCTCAAGCTTGACTCAGCCTTCCATCTTTTTGAGGTTGGTAAAATGAGGTCCCAGATTGTTGGGGGCAATAGGCTGACTCTGTAAACTGCTTAGAGAGGGCTATGAAGCGGTATATAGGTCTAAGTGCTATTGCTACTGCTATAATATTTTTTTTCTTGCTCCTGGCTTTGTCTACTGACCATGATTAAAATAAAACATGGCGGACATAGTCATTAATGGGCCAAATGTTATTCTCTTTTCCTTAGGGTTGCTGATTTATTTTGGCTACGGCATATGGAACAGTACTCTCGAAATCACAGCTCGAGAAGAAGCTTTGCACCAAAGCACTTACCAGCGTTACGATGTGGATGTGGATCCATTCTCTATTGAAGAAGGATTTGACTCCACTGGGAATGAAAAGTATCAGGACTGGGAATCCGTTGATGACAAAAATTTCTCTTATCAGCAGATGGCTAAAGGAAAGGAAAGCAGTCGGACAAGTAGCAAATCAAAGAACAAAGCCAAACACAAACCGAACTCAGATGCATTGATTTCTAATGATGAGTTAGACTACTCACCAGAGTAGATGCGATAGAAACACAACCATGTCATTTTATTTTATTTGGTCACTTGGGCTGAAATTCAGGGGCTGCATTCACACAACCTGTTGAACCCAGTTACTGGATTCACCCATTTGGGGGGACTAATACTATGAACCATGATGGCCTAACTCAGTAAGCATTTCCACAGCATGGCGAGCTTCATGAGTTACATGCAAGCTCAACATATTGTGCAAATGCATTTGTTAGGTCTTTAAATAACCCGGGTAAGAGTGTTGTGTGAATTGAGGCCACAACTTCTTTTAGCTCTCATTGGATACCCTTCATTCTTATCAAGATTTGAATCCTTCTGCCAGTAATCATTTCACTCACTCTGCTGCTAGGATGGTTCTATCAAGGGTCCATCCTGAATCCACCAAAGGCCCAACCAAAGGAATCAAAACTGATTTCTCTACATACACCCTCCTGGCCCCAATATTATTTCATTTGATGTTGGCAGCAACTGATCCTTTACACAAACTAGAAGAGCTTATGAAGCCTTTCTAGGAAACCCAATGCATGAAATGCCTCCTGTTGTTGCACTGACTTAAGCTTTCACCACAAAATGCATTCGACAAACTATCAGCAACTTAAAATCGGGTTCCATTGATAGGGAAAAACATTAATATTTCCAATGCTTTCCTCAAGAACAGGAGCAGACAATCTTCTTTGTATCCAAGGACTGCATTTCTTTTCTTCCTCCTCCCCTCAGTGGACTTCAGATGGCATGACAGTGATGTTGTGATGTTGTCCCAGGAGATCAAGTGACAACATTGATGAATAAGGAGAAGGGTTGGAAGCACTGGAATTCAACTGTGATAGATATGTTGACATTAATGGCACCTTAATTGTTGATTCAGTTTTTTGTTTGTTTTCTGTAAAAAGTTATATACTGGGTGAGTGGAAAGAGTGCTAGGGGACAAATATGGCCACAAGATATGGGCTGCAGACCAGAGGGGGTATTTAGCAGGTTCTGACCAGTTCTGGAGAACCAGTAGTGGAAATTTTGAGTAGCTTGGAGAACCAGCAAATACCACCTCTGACTGGCCCTGCCCCCATTTATTCTCTGCCTCCTGAGTCCCAGGTGATTGGCTGGGTCTTCTTTTGTTGCCCTGCACAGGAGAACGGAGCTGGAAAGCAGGTTAGTGGGGTGGGGAGGGAATGGGGATTTTGCAGTATCCTTCTCCTGCCATGCCTACCAAGCCACATCCACCAAGCCACACCACACCCACAGAACCGGTAGTAAAAAATTTGAATCCTACCACTGCTGCAGACTGCTGTAGAAAATGCTCATTTGTGCCCAGGCTGGTGACTATCAAAGTCATCTGTCAAATAGATCAGACTTTCCTTATTTAAAGATCAGATTGACAAATCAAGTTGGTATGTTCAGGAGGGAACTATAGTATGTTGCCAAGAACACAGAGAAAATAGAGATCCAGTGACTGGGTAGAACAAGTGCATCTTTTCACATACTAAAACATTATTTGTACTTTGGCACATTTTAACTTTTTCCCATTTGGATTTTGATTCCATACTTGTTTGTTTGTGCCATCTCCGCTAATTCCCACTGACCTGAATTTGTTTCCTAGTGAATCAGGTCTGTCCAAAGAATATGGTCATAAAAGTTTGGATGGCATCTGCATTGGTGCAACCAAAGTTCTACCTGGTTTGTATCTATATTGCATTACATTGCCCATGAAAACAAGCAGAGCTTCAATTGCACCATCACACTTGCCTATTTTGACTATTATGACCATTCCTTGAAGATACCAAAGTGATTAATTATGATAGGGCATTACATGATTGGACTAGAGTGGTGCAGTAGTCTAGAAATGGAGCTCTCACCTCACAAGAGGCTATGAGTTCAATCCTAGGTAGAGGCAGATATTTCTTTCTAGGCCCAATGAGAATATATCTACTGTACAAAGCTCCACATTGGCAAAAGGAAGGGCATCCAGCCAGTTAATACTCTCCTAGCTCTATTCAGTTACCCAGACTCCATTTTGCAAGAAATATGGGGTCATTAAAAAAAGACGATGACATGATTGGACTAGATTTGATCTCAATTAGATTTGGGGTTGGCTTGTTTGAAAAGCTTAGTCAATTTTTTTTTTAGTCAGTGAAGGAAATTTGGTTATTCATCTTCTCTTACGTAATTTATATAGATCAGAACAGAACAGATTCTGTACAATGACAGTAAGATTTCAGTAGCATGAGAGTAAATGCTAAAATTCAGTAGAATTAAACAGTACTGTTCTTTTTTATCATATACTAGTTTAGATTATGGTAGTGGAAATCACAATAGATTATTTCCATAATATTTTCCTGCATGGATAATATTGGACATGTCATTAAAGCTCTTCTGCCATGTAATTTCCTAAGCACAAAAAATCCCTTACATTGTTAACATTGTATGAGTAGGTTTTTATGGATCAGAACCAAGGCTATCTCAGTGCAGCATTTTGTTTCTCACATTGGCCAACTTGATGTCACCAAGATCCTTAGAGACACCTCCTTCTCCCACAAATTCTCCTCTGCAATTCATATTTGGGTGCATCCAGTTCCTAACAAGGAAGTAGCATTAATTTGGGAAGACTAAATGCCCATAATAAACTGATCCTCTATACATTTATTCAACTATCCCTAAAACCATCCAAATCAGTAGTCATCCCCATGACTTGTGGCCATCAATTCAAAAAGTGAATTAGTTTCCATATGAAGAAAGTACTTTATTTTGCTCTTCAAAAGCTCTTTCATCAGCTTCATTGGATGACCTCTAGTGTTTTGAGAAAGTGTGGGACAACTTGTCTCCATGCATGCTTGCTTTTGTGTAGCTCAGGCAAGATAACTTCGAATGCATATTTTCTATGCTAAGGTCCCAAATTTCTTTTTCTTTAGGGCAGGTGTTCAAGTCATTTAACAGATATCAGATAATCAGAATTGGTAGGCATCTTGTAGGTCATCTAGTCCAACTCCCCACCCAAGCGGGAGACCCTACACCATTTCTGACAAATGGCAGTCCAATTTAGGTTGTCCTTTTCTGCCTGATTTGTATTTTATATATTTTACAATGTGACCACCAGAACTGTCCACAGTGTTCCTAACATGAATTTAATGTGGAGTTACATAAAAGCATTACAATATATTCCAATTTCCTTTTCCTTTTATTCTTTATTTTTTCTTTGTTTGGGCTGCTTTTATCCTGCCTTTACAGGTTAACTTTACAGGCTCTTGGGAATTATTAGAGATTTTCTGGAACTGGATTGACCCTTCCTGATATTGTAGAAGACATTCTAGTTGAGTCTTAATTGTTATGATTTTAAATAATTTATAGGCATTATTGAGTGATGTGATCCACTTAATCCTTCCTTTCCATCTTTTATTCACCAATATCTTTGGCTTTAGTTTTTTCCCCTTTTGTAGTCAGATGTAATTGCATCTTACAGTTCAATTGCTTACAGTTGAATCCTGTAAGCAATTTCCCAGTTGTATGTAGGGTTTATGTAACCGCATTTTATTCACTGCTTCCTGCCATCTCTACAACACTTAAGTCTTATATGAGATCATGGTCATCACTGTGGATTAAATCTAGGATTGCTTTTCCTTTGTTGAGTTCCAAGATCAACAGTGTTAATTCACAGTCATTTGGAAAATTTTGACTTCTTACTAATGCATGAATGTAGCCAATCTCTGGTGAGAATTCATTGGCCACTACTTCATCCCCCTATAACATCAAGCAGCTTCTCCAAACTGTGCATAATGTCTGTAGTCTTTATTAAGAAGACAAATTAACATACAATTTATACACCCATCACTTGACTCATCTCTGCTTCTAATATCAAATTGCACACAACCAAAAACTTCTACCTATCCCTGAAGGAGTTGTCAGGTATGAGAGAATGTGAATTTAACACCCAATGATTGGGTCCCTCGAAAGGGAGTATCTGATTCATTCTTGAGATGATGTCCTTCTTCATAAGGATCCTCCCTTCACCTTCATAGCAAAGAAGCTATCATTTGGAGTGTGAGATAAGGCTGTTATCTTACTAGATCTCAGCAACATATTCTCTGAGCATCTCCCAACTTAGCCATCTTGGTTTCAAAGGAATGGACTTGTTCTTGAAAACTGAGAGCTCACTACATTGAACACAATTACATAACATTACACCAGATAGACAGCTAGTCAAATATTTTCTATTCTGTGATAAATTTTGAAAATACTTCCTTTCCTAAGACTTTTGCAACTCATATTTATTGTTGACAGGGTTGGTTTTGTCCTTCTGAGGAAACTATTTGATCAAACAAGTAGCCCTTCTGTCTGAAGCTTGGCTTCCTCAAACAGTGGCAAACTTTACCTTGACATTTCTTCTCTTGAAGGTTAGTATGAGCCTTCTCCACTAAACCTCCTTAGAAAATCCCTCTATTTTCTTGTTTTCTTCTATTTATTTGCTCTGATAATAAGTTCCCAAGTGCCTCTTCTTAAGAGCCTTTCCTAACACAGATGTTACCTGCAATTTTTATAAAATCTCCTACTAATGTCTCTCTTGTTCTGCTGTATGTTTCTCTTGATCATACAAACCATCTAAACAATAGACAACTAAAAAGGGGAGAGGGGCTTTCCTTCTGAAAAAATGTATAGAAAGATTGGGTCCTACCTGAAAAAATGCGGTCCTACCTGAAAAATTGTATCTCTTTTCCATTCTTTTTCTTCTGCAGTCCTATGTTTGTTACACCAAATTCTGTAGCCCATGTTTATTGATAGGACTGAGATTAACTCTCCAACAGAGTCCCACTACCAGTATGAGTCTCATTTTTCTTCATCTCTTTGAGGTTCACACTTGGACTTTTATGAAAACCATAAGTTCATAAGGAGGAGACTGCAGAATCCTTGACTTAAGCCCATCATCATCTATTGACTGTATGTGTTGCCCAACTCCCAGCAACTCTAAAGCAAAGCTCAAAGGAATGGTTTCATGAGAAGTGCAGGAGACTCATTTCATTCTGTTCTTTTTCCAGGTTTCCACAGTATTTAGCTCCGACAAGATATCCCTGTCTATGCCAGTCTTCCCCAAAAGATCTTCTTTAGCTATAATAAATTGGGACTTTGAACAAGAATAGGGAAACCCTATTTTTATGTCTTAAATTCTCAGAGTCCTAACCAACAAGAAGTCAACAATAATAAACATGTTAATCTAGCATCTAGAGCAGGGGTATCAAACTCACAGTGTCACGGCATTGTCATGTGATGTATTGGGACTTTTTTCCCATTCTCCAAATTGGGCATGGACATGGCCAGCACATGACGCATCTGGCTCGTGGGCCAGGAGTTGACAGCGCTGATCTAGAGGAACAAAGACATCCTTGCTTTAGAGTCCCTCCAGGTTTTTCCAACCCAAGACAAAATGTCTAAAGATCAGAAATATTGGCAGTTGTAGTTCAAGTGAAACCATCACTTACCTAGTGATGGGATTCCAATTTTTTTCTGCCAGTTCTATGAAAGAGAGCGTCACGTGTGTGAACACCTAATGCATGCTTTGTGTGTGCACACAGCACTCAAAAATCACCCTCTGTGTCAGCGCTGGTGAGGTGAGCTGTTTTTTATCTTAGCTGAGGCACGGCAATTCGCTCTACCACGCAAATCGGCTGAGCTAAAAAAACAAGGGAAAATAGAACCAGAAATGGTAGGTGTGGGTGGGCAGGGCCAGCTAGAGGTGGTATTTGCTGGATCTCTGAATGACTCAAAATTTCCACTACTGGTATGCCAGGACCAATCCAAACTGGCTGAATACCACCTCTGCACTTACCCATCCATATGAATATAGCTAGGTTGAAGTTAGCTATTTCTATTGGGATCAGTGGCAATTTAATATGCTATTGCTAATAAGATTTAGGGAATAAGTGAAGACTTTGTTGTTCTGTGGTACAGGAAAATAAATTAACCCTTCTTTAGCTCAGATCATGGTGCCCTGGCTGCTATTTGATTTTCTAAACTACACATTAATTACAAATTTGGAGACTTTATCATGTTCGTTCCAGATGTTCAATGTTTTCTTGCTCCAGTATTGATTTGGACTAAATTCCTCTGTCTTAAAAAAAAGATTGTCCTTTATGAAGCCCCTTCCCAAGTTTTTCTGCAGAGCTAAATGTTAGAACCAGATTTAGAAGTTTTTAGAACCAACTCAATAAAACCAGAACTCAACTGGGCATACCTACCTTGAGAACTATTGATAGATCTACTCTATTCTCATCATTACCATTTATCACAAATAATTGCTGCATCCAAGTTCAAACTTGGATCCAATTTTTGCATCCAAGTTCAAACCCTAATCTGAAGATGTAATAATCAATTTCGATACTTCACAGCTAGAAAAGTAATTTGCACATTACCAAAACTTGACTTATCATGTACCATTAGAAGCTGTTTGCCTTAGACGTGCTTCGTTGGGGTATTTCTCCTCTTGTCTTCCTTGACTGCTACCACTAAAGTCATGGAAACACTTTCTAAGGTCAAAGCTTCAACCAAAGATAGGATACAATACAGCTCGAAATCACTCCACTGCTCTTTATGAAGGACACCATGAGAATCTATCGTTGATTAAACTTTTGATGGATTTTGATAGCATGGAATCGATTTGCACATGCATGATTATCATCAGGAGACCATGGCATTGGGTGGTCCCATGTGCCAGTGATCCATTTCTGGTCAAACAGCAGAAATGAGACCTCCATGTTAACTTCCACCATCACAAGTACATTGCTTTTCCTGGGATCAGTTCACATGTACGCAGCAAAGTAGTCAATGCCAGTCAAGTGACATGTCTGTGCAACTTATGTATTTGTTTGCCCTGTCGGGAGATACCATGTATACTCTTTCCCGTGTACTTATTATGGGAAAGGAAGACTGATGCATGCCCTGTTCTGTACATGCCTTGTGGCTTTTCTTTGGAAGCAAATGAAAGGCTCTTGAGAGCTGCTTGCATCACTGTTGTGTCCACAGTGAACCAGTGGAAAAGAGACAGGGCTTCTGCAATTATTTAACCATACTGCCCTTTACTCAAGCTTTGTTGCTGCAAACGACTGTCACTGTGTGTCAAACAAAGGCATTTGTATGCAACTAGTAAAATGGTCTTTGCTGCATTGATTTCGGTCAGTCTCAATATTGTCTCCTTGGAAGTTGTTTTTGTTTTTGTTTTACCAGGTGGCATTTCCTGCTGTGAACATTTATTTGCACTTCTTCTATGAAATCGATGTGTTTGTTTAAAAGGAAAAAAAAAAACAATACTTGTTCTCTATTTATTTTTGTGATTCCCAAACCCCGTTGGTGTACTATGCAATGGGCTTTTGTGGTGTGTCATGACGACAGTTTATGCAGATATTTTAATGAAGTGACCTTTATTTTGAGAATGATTGTGTTGTTGATTATTATATAGTATATACAAATATAATGATGTCAAAAGACACTTGGAAAAGAAATCTATATTTACCAAATGTGTATATTTTAATAGATGCATAATGCTTCATTGTGTGCCTTTATATTTACAGAAAAACAGGGATGTGGTTTTAAAAAAAAAGGCAACATCTCAGCTGAATTGTCCATGGGTTTTAAATTTAAATATTAAACCAAAAAAAAAAAAAGAGAGAGAGAGAGAGAAGAAAACTCTATACTGATATGTACAAATAGTTCTTAAAATGACCAATATCAGAAGATCTGGTGTTTTTTTAGCACTAAAGTGAATTAAATACAAACAGATTATGCCTTAAGAATCTGGAACTATGTCCTTTGTAGAACAGTAGTTGAAATGGGCTGACTTTAGGGATTTATTTGCATTGTTGGGAAAGGAAAATGGTATTAGAATTCGCAATAAAATTTGGAAAACAACAGTAACAAACATGTTTAGGGCATTTCCATCATTCTCTGTCTCCTGATCTTTGTTTCTTCCATCCTGTCACTGTCTGAATGAAATATGTTTCATTCCAGCTGTTTTAACTCCTTCCTCAAGCAATTTTGAGTTTGATGAATAACAGAATAACCGAGTGGGATGAGACCTTGGTGGTCTTCTAGTCCAACCCTCCACTCAAGTAGGAAACACCATACCATTTCAGACAAATGGTTGTCCAAACTCTTTTTAAAAACCTCCAGTGATGGAACACCCACAACCTCTGGAGACAAAGTTGTCTCACTGATGAATTCTTCTAACTGTCAGGAAATTTCTCCTTAGTTGTAAGTTGCTTCTAGCCTTGGTTAGTTTCCATCCATTCCTTCTTGTCCTGCTTTCAGGTGCTTTGGAGAAAAAAATTAACTGCCTTCTCTTTGTGGCAGCCCCTGAGATATTGGAACATATAATATGAGGAATATCTATTGTGAGGATGCTGAAACCCATAATCCCCAGAAAATAATTATTCTTGCCAATAATTTACGAAAAACAAGTTATTATTAAAGAAATCTCCATGAAGAAATTACATATTTTGCCATTTTGGACTTGGGAATGAATACATAGGTTTTGCGGTAACACAATGGCACTGGTGAATCTCTGGTATCTCAAGTGAAATACAATTCTTTTGTCAGCCACAAGTGGTCCTTGTTGAAAGGAACAGAAATTGGCCCATTATTGTATTGCAAGAAGATTGGATGCTGCAGAAAACTATTTCCTATTTTAGCCAGTTGGACAGTTTGCCTTGGGCTCTCATGAGGGGGTGGGATTCTATTGGTTTGGATCTCTTCAGGTGAACTGGTAGTTTTGGTGATCATTTGGCCCCACCCATATGCCCCTGCTCTTTCCTGTGCTTTATTTCCTTGTTTTGGAGCACAGCTGATTCACGCAGCAGAGCGGTTTTGCCACACCTCAGCTGTTTTACTCACCATGGCTACAGTCGAAGGTAAGCAAGCGTTATAGCTGACAATGGATTTTTTTTTTTTAATGGTGTGTGTTCTGTATGTAAAGTGGATGACTCCAAACCTACCATTCTGATTGGCTAAGGAAAGGAACAGTGGATTGGTTCACTAGGAACCAATCCAAAGTGATACCAAAAAGGCGGCAAATCTAAATAGCTGCCATTGGCTGCAAGCAGGCAAGCCAGCCTGTATAAAAGGGCTGGCCCCGGCTTCAGCCGGCGTTCCGTTACTAACTGTTAACAATAAAAGTATTTGTTGTTGGAACCCGGTCTACCTCGTGTGTTTTCCGAACAAAACAGTGTGCAAGTGCGCAATCACGAAACCGGTTGTTACACCAGTTGAATCACACCACTGGCTCTCATGCAAACTAGGAGGCCTCTTTGGGTAAGCATCCATGCTATTTCCCCATAGAAGCCAAACACGTTGACAATGTGAGTTTAGTATCACATCTTCCCCAAAGCCACCAAGCCCCACACTAAGATTCCCCTCTCTTAAGGACCTATATTAGAAGAGCAATCAAGGCTACGGAGAAGGACATAAGAGTCCTTCCTGCCTAGCACCATCAGCTGCTGGCAAGGCAGGCAGGAGGAGGAGGAGGAGGTGCAGAAGAACTCCAGAGGCATTTGTAACTCAGTCCCTCCTCCACTTGAAGAACCAAGGACCTTCCTGCCCACACAATGTCTCTCAGTGATCCTACCAAGCTGCTAAGCCTCTGCATGGCCTTAGGGAACGTCACGTGACCTACTGATAGACACTATTTATAGTCTTGTATGTGCATACAGTACCATCCTTGTTTGGGCAATGTTTGCAACAAAGAAGAATGCTATTATCTTCTCCCCCATGCCACCCACCCACAAGGCATCCATCAGAGGCAGTCAGTCCATATGGGAGTGTAAAACATCAGCCCCAAGAGATGGGTGAGACCCAGAGAAGAATCCACAGAAAGCAGAAGCCTCAGGGCTGTATTTGTACACAGAGATGATCTTTAGCATGTAATGGTAAGATTTTCTTGTGCATAGGTGTCTACTTAGATAAGACTGCCATCGGTTGTTATACTAATTTTGGGCTCCACAGTCTGATGCCATTGACTTCAGCATGCCTGTAAGAATCTCCTTTGATGTTTCATAAGGAGACCTTCTTTTCTGTATTCTCAGAGAATTTAAGGCAATGTGAAAAATAAATGGTATGCAAAAGAAACAGATGATCCTTTTAGAGAAATACAATTTGCACATACATATATATGCCCACCTACATGTAAAGTTAGAAAATTATTTTAATTGAAAAAATTAAAAGCACCACAAAACTCTTGTCTTGCATCATTGTTTGTTTTAATAATGTTTTCTATCCACATCCCACACCCCTGCCTGGACACTGTAGAAAAGAAAAACACTTCATTAGGAGACATACTAATTTGCAGAGGAAAAATAAGGAATAAGCCTTCAATACCTTTCAAACATTTATTTAAAAGAAAAACAACCACCTCTTAAGTGTATTTAAAATAAATATATTAAAAAATGAAAAAAATACATGTTTTTACGTTTACATGCCACAGGGAGTTCCCTTATTCCATAGATGATCCTCAGAGGTGCTAATCCAGAATCATAACCACCATACTACTGGAGCTCCATACAGTCTAAAATTGTAATTTTTGATTTGTATTCTCTCTCTCTCTCTCTCTCTCTCTCTCTCTCTCTCTCTCTCTCTCTTTCTTTCTTTCTTTCTATTTACTTATTTTTATCCCACTCATCTCCAAGAAACTGCACGCAACTTACAGTGTTTTGTGCTCTTTTGAAATACACAATTCAAAATTCATTTGAGATAGTGATTGATTCAAGATCAGCTGCTGTACTTGTTACCTGAGGCCTATTTCCCTATTTACAGTGTCCAGGGACAATGTAATCTCTGTGATATTCCAACTGATTGTTGAATATCAGCTTCTAGGGCTGTGGTGGCTAACATTTTTGGGCTCCCATGCTAAAAATTGCTCGCTTGCTCATGCTCATGTGTCAACACTCAGAAGGCAATGCGCCCGCCCCCCCCCCCCGTATGCGCGCATAAGACCCCCCCACCCCCTTACCTGCATCGCATATATGTGCGCGTCCCAGCTGATTTTCAACCTGTTTCAGGCCTTTTTCGGCCTTCCTGAGACTCAAGGGAAGCCTCTGCAGTCTCAGGAGGCCGAAAAACGGGCCTTCCGGAAATACCGGAAATATCCGTTTTCAGCCTCTGGAGGGTCTCTCGAGCCCAGGGGAGGCCATTTTTGCCCTCCTGAGGGCTCAAGAGAAGCCTCTAAAGCCTTTGGAGGCCGAAAAATGGGCTTGTTTTATCACTTCCGGGCCAAAAATCAGCTGGGAGGTGAACACATGCACAGTGCAGGTAAGTTTGGCTGGGGCTTGCGTGCCTACACAAATGGCTCCATGTGCCGCCTGTGGCATGCGTGCCATAGATTCACCATCATGGTTCTAGGGGTTCCTATTTCCCCTCTTCTTGTAACAATGCAAAGCAGAACACACCTTCTCTGGTGGGACCCTTTCAGGGAAAACTATTTTTCTCAAAGGAAAGCAGGAACTGGGGGGGAGGAATGTGAGAAATACCACCTGAGATGTTTCTGGTAAGCACGTGATACGCTTATGGGTTGGGATACATTGCTTGGGTGGGCTACTAGACCAGAAGCCTATTGCAGTTGGGTTGTTCCATCCCGAAGCTTGAGTATTTGACCAAACATCTTTTTGATATATGTATACATATGTGCATAGAATGGAAGTTAGACATGGACATAGGAAACATAAAAAAAACAAATTAGGTTTTGAAGAACACTAAGCAGAACTGCAACTGAAACATGAAATCACAATAAGATAATATTAATCATGAATACACACTTTAGAACTTGGCACTCCATGTGTTCTTGATTTTATTTATGTCTGTACTCAATCCCAATTTTGTAGTTTCTCATGCCACTTGCCATCCAAAATATTATGAACAATTTTAGGATAATCAAAGATAGAATGGCTATAATCTTCTAAGTATCTTTACAGTGTTGGCTCTCCAGCCATATTTGGTCCTCAGCTGAGCTGCTCAAACCCTTTGCAGGTCTTTCAATGGGACCCATTGAGCAGAAAGTGGCATACACCAAAACAACACAGGCCACAATCCTGGGCCAGTCTTCACAAAGCCACACAGCTGTGTGTTACACATTCCTTTATAGCGCCCACATATTACAATGGCAGTGGTTATTGTATTTGGGGGGGGGGTATACAACAAGCAACTGTATCCAGAGCCTATGATGTAATCAGCAGAAATGTTCTGCCAAGATGCTCTGGAATTAGAGTTCACACTGTGAACATTGTGTCAGATAGTGAGGGAATGAAAAACAATATGAAATTAAGATAACAAATTACAATGAGTGACAGAATACACATTTTGTTCTAAATTTGCTTGACTCCCAAGCCAGTTTGCTACTAACATGTTCAGTGCCAAAATGGTGGTGTTTTGAACTAACAAATATCTAGAGCCACCGCTGAAATGGAAATCCCAAAGCCCATTGAAATCAACGGGATCAGATGCACCAAGACTAAGGATCAGCCATGAGATAACTCTTGTCTGCAGTTCAAACTGAATATGTGAAGTCCAGTCACAGGTTCAGGGCCCGTTCCCAGGATAATAATCCAAGATCTACAAGAAAATCTTAGTTATCATCTACTGATTTGATCTGAGGGGGGCTCATTTTTTTCTTTCACATTTTTTCTCTCTTTCACAGGTCCTATATTCCCTTCCCTTCCTTCACTGGACAAGTCATGCATATACTTGGCTTCTCATGCTCATGATAACCTGAGTATAACCATCAACTACTAGGCAGGAAATATGGCCAGCTCTCAAAGAATAGGGCTAGCCTTACTTTTTTTTTTAATCTCTTCTCTTGTTTATACTCACCCAGTTCTAAGAAAGGCTTCAGGTGGCACAACAAACCACTAACTAGACAACCATACATTATTTTACCTGGCCATATTTTGAGAAAACATCCTAGGTAATTAATTTAGGTTTCATGTGCAAACCCATGAACTGACCATGAGTTAGGCACATTGTGGGAAAAGTGACTTAATCGCTAGAGCAAACGATATTAATATTCATTTTTAACAGAGGAAGGCATATATTCTCCAATCAGTGATGTCTGCATGGTCAAAGCCCCATCCCTATTCTATGCACACCAGTGTCATGCACACGTAAAAGGGGCAGGATTTTACACAGTTACACCTGTCATCTTGATTTTTTTTGACCCTCCTAAACGCCTATGTCCCCATTTACATTAGAAGCCACAACAGCACCAAAAATTGCACCCAACATTCTGAATCACTAGAATGACTGGGTTAGAACAGTTTGAAAGGGAAGATACCAACCAGCAAAATGAGAAGAATATAAACTCATTAATTTCAACATTTATTTCAGTATATTGTACAGTATTTCACTTCAGAACAAAAGACATCATTATCATCAGTATTCATAGGACATGACTTGAACTGGCATTTGATTACAGTACAAAAATTTAGGCAATAGTTCAATCGCTTATGTCAGAATACAAATTAATTGAAACAAAAGTAAAAAAAAAACAAGTTGGCAGAAAGGAGATGAAGAAAATACATTTAGGATTGGTCCCATTATATATATATATATATAAGGGGATATATACATTTTTTTTGTTATTTATCTTGCAATTAGATCTCTTTAATTTCCTTCATACTGATGCATGTAGACAAAAAAAAAACCCCACTGTTATTGAAATGGTCATCTTCCTTATAGTGCTTGTTCTGTTTTCAGACTGAAAAAACAAAGAGATATGCTTTAATCTTCAGGGAAAGAAAACATTGTTGTAGTTGGAACACAGGGGATTCTTTCACCTATCTTGGTAAGCACTGCCAGATAAGATGGCCTTGAGTGAGATAAAAGGAAGGGGTAACTCATTCTGCGAAATCAGTTCCAGGCAATTCAGATACATATGTGTTAATCCTATTCCTAGTAGGAGGGAGGGAGGGGGGAAAAAAAAAGAGGCTTAATATTTCAACAGAATTATAAATGAAAAAGCCTGACCAAAGAAGACTGTGTCTGCACCTATCTTGATCTTTATTTGCTATTTCTATTCAGGCGTTTACGAGTTACAAATACCAGGCTGTTTCTTTCTATCTTCTACAACTGATGCAGCTTAGAAGAAGGAAGGTGGAAGAAGATGGAAGACCAAAAATTGAATGTAAACCCTTCCACTTGTGCCAAAAAAAAAAAAAGTTTCTGCAAGGCCTGGGAAGTTTCAGGAGCTCTTATACGTGGGCACTCTTCGCATGGGTGGGAGAGCTCGATCCAGAAGCATAGTAGAAGCGGTTCTCTCCAAACGTTTGAGCATCACCTGAACAACAAACAATGATGCATCCACCGAAGAGGCAAAGAGCCGATCCAATCCAGCCGGTGTAGAGGGAATATCCAAAGCTCATAATCATGGTTTCACGGTGAGCACTCACAGGGAACCAAATGGTAGCCACAATGCCACACAGAGCTGGGGAAACATTTGAAGAAGAAAAAAATCACTGCAGCCCATCACAGAGTCTAGAATTCCACAGCAATTTACAAATCCTAGATTTAACAATTATCTGAAATGTGCACCTATATTGAAAATAAAATGAAAGGTTAGAACGTGTTGTCATGTAAGCCCTTTGATTGATTTTTCTGAATGAATTCTCTAAAAAGCAGATACATTAGGTATTATTTCTTAATTGCTCAAGCGCTTATAATTATCTTTCACTTGTTGGCCTAAGGTGCAAACAAAACAACAAAAAAACTTGGGACACCTAGAGTGACAGTTTTTCGAAAATTGCCAAACATGGCTGAAGCATAACATGGGATTGCTTACTCTTAGATCTTCATTCTTTAATTACACCAAAGCCAACTTCAGTTTACTGAGGTAGTAAACTGAATTAATGCATTATATATTGTGTCAATAAATATTTCCTTTTGGTGAACTTGAAATAGACTCTTTTCTATTTTTATTGAGAATTCTATCACAAGTTATTATGTCTTCATCTCTCTGCTACTGTTTTCATTATGCTTTTCTTTCTTGTTTGATTTTTTTTTTTCGTATAAGAAAAGGAAATAATAAGTTCCTCCCTTCATAATTTGGCCTTGCAAGAACGAGATCCCTGAATAGATATTAGGCTAGAATATTGAAATAACATAAAAATTCTAAGCATACTCATCAAAACCAGTGATTACTTGGAAGGAAATAATATTTAATTGTACAATCTGTCTTTTATTTTACAATTATCTCTTCAACTGAGTAAAGTATCCTTGGTTTTCCGTGTGTCCATTAAATCCCAATAGAAATCATTAAGAATAAAGCTTTCCATTGGAAAATGTGGGCATCCAAACAAGCTTCAGTATGTATACAGGATTGCGGCAAGATTTTTTCCTCCTTCTAAGAGCTAAGTCAGTTTAAATCAGTGTTGGCAAACCTTTTCGGCATTGAGTGCCAAAATGGGAGTGCGCGCACAGGGGAATACCAGAAACCAGAAGAGCAGCTCGTAGGGACGCTGGAAACTGGAAGAGCAGCTCCCCAGCACACAAGTGCACACCAGGGAGCTGAGCTTCCGGTTCCAGTGCACGCATGTGCGCAGGCCACTTGGTCTTCTGGTTTCTGGCACGCATGCGAGCATGAAAACCAGCTTCCTAGTGTGCACATGCACGCCGGTGAGCTGCTCTTCTGGTTTCTGGGGCGCCCATATGTGTGCCTGCCAACTGGTCTTTGTGCCGGAAACCGGAAGAGCAACGAGCAATGGCTGGCATGCCCAGAGAGATGGCTCTGTGTGCCACTTCTGGAATGCATGCCATAGGTTCGCTATCACTGGTTTAAATGTTCCACAAAGAGAAATTCAAAAGAAATTCTCAATCATGTTGAGAATAAGACAAAATAATAGAGACCTTTTGGGGGGAGGGAGGTGGAAATTGGACATCAGATTTCAGCAAGGCATTAGAAAGCCTCAGAGGGGAGCACTGAAATGAGATACAGAAAACCTTCACAAAACCTCACAGGATTCTTTTAATGTGAGTGTGACACATTGCATGCCCATAAAACAGAAGTGTGGCATTGATCACACACTAGGTCTGGATCTTTTTGGCCACCACACCTCTGTGTTCAGGGATTTTTAAAGAGCCAAAATATTCTATTTTACATTTGTGCCATAAGAATTCAACACTATGGAACTAGCAAAAGAAGATGCCCAATTTTGATTTACATAAAAAGAAAAAAACCTTGACATTTGAGAACGACTGAACTGGTCAATTATTTTATTGCCTGCAGAGGAGAGCCACACTGGATTCAATCATTTTTAAATCTTTGAGAACCCAAGAAAGCAGAACGCAAGTAGAACCTACAGTGTCCCAGGGACCACACAGCAAAAAATAATAAGGCAGTGTCAAAAGCCCAAAATTACAAGAGGAAGGAAAATACAGGAAAGAGAAAACACAGATCAAATGTGTGACTTAAGAGGGATAACTTCATCCACAGGACTCCAGGACAAGGATGCAACAAGCAAAACTGCAGCTGTTAAAAAGAGAATCGAGAAGGACAGATGGCTGTGTGGAATTCAAGTAGTTTCCAGGGCATCAAACATCCAACCCAAGTCCATGATGGACACTGTAACAATGTTGAGCAACCCTGTCACCTATGAAATGTTATGGAGAGGGTGTGGTTATTTGGTTAGCTCCACAGTGTTTTAGGTAGCTTCAGAGAAAAGCAGAAGTGGGAGCATTAGGACTTGATCCTAGAAATTGTAATCTCTGCATTTTCAGATCTCTTTGTCATATCCAGGAGCAGCATTTTAAAACAGTGTCTGGAACCAAGGAATGTTCCTGCCAGAAAACCATATCTTCATAAAACTATAAGGGATTTCAGGAATCATCTAATACCATCCCTTGCTTGGTATAGGACCCATTAAAGCAGGGGTCACCAACCTTTTGGACCTCAAGGACCACCAAACTCATAATTTTAAATCCCTCGAACCAGAGACCCTGGGAAAATCCCCAAAAAAGTCTGCAGGAAAATTCCCCATCCTGTTTTCCTATTGATCGATCATTATTTGAGATCACAGGATACCATCTCCAGCTCCATTCTCAGTGGGGGGTGGGGAGAGAGAGAGAGAGACATGCAAGGAAAGCAGCAGAAGCAGCAGAAGTCTTTCTTTCTCTCCCCAAAATTCTGCCAGAATTGAGTCTTTGTGAGACTTGTCACACTGATGCAGCCTCTTGGAGCAGGATACCTTGTAGAGTCCCAAAGACTCATTTCTGGCGGAGTTTGGATGAGAGAAAGAAAGACTTTTGCTGCTTTCCTTGCATGTAGCCAAAAGCAGAAGAAGAAAAAAGTGGAAAGAAGCATCCTGGTGACCAGGTGAGGTGCATGGGGCAATTGGGGCAAGTTCCCCTCCTCTGCCCTTTCCCCGTCCCGTCACTACCTCATGTTGTTTGCAATGCAAGCGATGCAAGCCTTGTGTTCCCATGGGCCATGTGAGTGGTGTAGCCTTGTATTCCTGCACAACCTGGATTAATTGCTTTGGGGGGTCCTTTGGGGGTGACATTTCTCTATGGACCACCAAAAAATTTTGTGGACCACCAGTGGTCCCTGGCCCACTGGTTGGTAACTACTGCACTAAAGTGTTCCAGGGAGGTGTGGAGTTACAAATTGTTTATTCTATTAGTTTCAAGTCACTGTTTGGAGACCTCTAAAACAAAGGGGAAGAAACTACTTCACTAGGCATTTAATCTCCTGGTGGACGGTGAGACCTTTTACAGATTACAGATAATCAGAGTTGAAAGGGACCTTGTAGGTCACCTAAGCAGAAGACTTTACACCATTCCTGACAAATGGCACTCCTATCTCTTCTTGAAAGTCTCAAGTGATGGTGCTCCCACAACTTCTGAGGGCAAGCTGTTCCATTAGTTGATTGTTCTGTCAGAAAATTTCTCCTTATTTCCAGGTTAAATCTCTCCTTGTTCAGTTTCCATCCATTATTCCTTGTCTGGCCTACAGGAGCTTTAGAAAATAGCTTGACCCCTTCCTTTCTGTGGCAGCCCCTCAAAGCCATGCCCAGTTCCTGTAACCGTTCATTGTATGTTTTAGCTTCCAGTCCAATAATTATCCTGGTTGCTCTTCTCTGTCCTTTTTCTAGAGTCTCAACATCTTTTTTACAGTGTGGTGACCAAAACTGGATGCAGTACTCTAGGTGTAATGGTTACCTCCTGGGGATCTCCTGATTCCTCCTAATTTCTAACCAGAATCTACTTTCCTACAATGAGGAAGCAGTTTTACAAATGAGGCCATTACACTCTCTTCTTTTTATAGCTGTGTATCTCTTTCTCCACCTTGAACTGTTCCAGTCCGCACTTTCCCCTCTGTCTTTGTGTTGTTCTTGTTTTGCTTTGCAAGCTTGCATTCCCTTTCCTGCTCCCTTCCACCAGCCAAGAGTGTTTCTTTCTCATCCTGCTCACATTTTAGATGTAGGAATGAGATTTGTGGTTCTAATTACATCTGTTTGCAAAGATTTTAGCAACGACTGAACCAACTGCATCTGTTCCCGGAGAGGAGGGGGTGGGTGGCCAAACTATCCTTTTGAGAAAAGCAGAGGAAACCTGCAGGTGCTCATGAGATGTTCTTGGGGGGGGGGGGGTTGCCCAAAAAGTCAAACTTGTGGTTGTGACAGCACAGTGAGGCCTCACCTTTTTTGTAGATATGGACAAGATCACAGCAATTGTGAAAAACAACTTTCAGTCACAGAGCTATAATTGCCATTGGTCACACACATACACATACGCACATCCTATGGATTCTGCTGGGCTGTATCCAAATAAAGATAACCCTCTTCATCCAGTATATAAAAGGAAAAAGCACTGAGAGGTAGGGTTGTTTTTTTAGACAAACACTAAAAATGGGATACAAGGGAGTAGCACAATACTTGTAGATTATTTTTTTAAAGCTAAGTTTTCAAAACTAGGGTTAGCAGTAGCTTAAAACTTAAATAAAAGCTTGTTAAAACAAATTCAACCTAGCAATTCTAAACTGAATTCTGCTGAAGAGATACTAAGATACTAAGTCAATTCTTAGATAAATGGAATAAACTAAATCAAATTGATATTTAGAGATATAAGGCCAAAGTTTTTACTTTATTCGATCAGTCCTATTGATCTGTAACTCTAGCACATTGATTTGCAATTTAGCACTGCCCCTTCCTCTGCGTGCATGCATGTTTTCTTTCCTGTTTTATTACTTTATTGCTTTATTCTTCAATTTTGAAAACAGGCGTAGGAAGAAGTTTCTCTTCCCGAGTTCCATTATCAATAGTAACTTAAGATCCTTTACCTATGAATATGATGCTTACATCATGTGCTACCTATGCATTGATTTCTCCTGCCTTTTCAAGATGTATAAATATGAGTGCATTCCTTTGTTGGGTGGGTCTCTCAATACTTTATGGAAAGAGTCCCACCAGCAGTAAGCTTTGATTGTTTACTTTTGTGTTTCATTCCTTGGGACAGACTAGGACATCAACAGAGAGTCAAAAGCATCAAAATAACAAGAATGGTTGACAATTAACTCTCTGCCTGCCTTTTCATCATGTCTTGCAGGTATCACATGCTCATTTGGACAGACAAGCACAGCTAGGAAATAACAGCCCAGAGAAGCTGGATGGAATGAGAGTATGATTGTTGTTTCTAATTCATATGAATGGCTCAACTCTCACTCTTTTGCTTCAAAGATTTGCTTCCAGAAGAATGCATCAACTAATTAATTGCTAACTAAGGGCTCTCCCTTACAGCTGTGCTAATTTGCCTTCTTACTGTCTTTGAATCACCAGAAAAGAATGATTTATTTTATTTATATTTATATGCTATTCATCTCGTGGTTCATGGTGACTTGACATGGTGACTTGACATAAACTTGACTGCCCCAATGAACAATTCCTATTTTGCCACAATGACCAAGCTGATGTGGAGGGCTCCCCTTACAGTTTTATGGTAGTTATGGACAAGATCACAGCAATTGTGAAAAATTAAAGTGTAGCAACTGGCATGTTCCCCCTCCTGCCCAGTACAGCTGGTCCTCAACGTACAACCACAATTGAGGCCAACATTTCTGTTGTTAAGTGAGACATTTATTTAGTGAGTTTGGCCCCCATTTTATGACCTTTCTTGCCACAGATCTTAAGTGGATCACTGTTAGGTAAATCTGGCCACCTTACTGACATTCTTGTCAGAAGGTTACAACAAGTGATCATTTGACCCTGGGACACCGCAATGGTCATAAAGATGAACCAGTTGCCAAGCATCTGAATGTTGATCATGTGGTCATGGCAATGCTACAAAGGTCATAACTATGAAAAAGGGTCATAAGACACTTTGTTTCAGTGCTGTTGTAACTTTGAACAGTCATTAAACAAACTGTTATAAGCCAGGGACTACCTGTATTACTGTGGCAGCAAAAATAATAATCAATCATTACCTTTAATGTCAGAAAGGCTTGGTGATTAGAAATGTGTTTCTGGGGCAGAAATTTTAGCCACATTCCTGGTTGCCCTGCTGCTAGGGTTAACGTCATTGCCCAGAAGATCATTGGTTGCCCTCTCCCCTCTCTGGAAGAGCTTTATTGCTCCTGCTGCCTTTAGAAAGTTCAAAATATTCTCAAAGATCCATCCCATCCTGGGCACCTTTTTTTGAACTATTACTATCTAGCAGACAGTTCAGAATATCAAAAACAAGCACAAATAGGCTGAAAAACAGCTTTTATCCCAGGGCAGTAGCTCCTTTGAATTCTATTGCATAGTGCAGTGTTGGTGCGGTGTTGTGGGTTTTCGGTTCAATGTGTGGCGTGTGAAGGATATGTGTTTGTGTTTATCTTCATGGTCATGACGTGCACTGAAGATGGTGTTTGATTTCGTTGTACGAAGTGCAATGACAATAAAGTAAATTAAACTACTGAACTATCTTGCAGGTTATTTCTGAAAATGTACCCAGATCAATGGATCTGTTTGTTTAAATACAGGTATAATGTTCTGTGGAAGTACATTAAACCTATGTCCCCAAAATAGCCCCAATGCAGTATAGGAGTGCAGGATGATGCTCAGGTGAGTTTTTCCAGGAGTTTTCCAGGAAAACTTTCCAGGAGTTTTTCCTGCTTCATCCCATGTATTTCAGGACCAATCTTCTGATTTATGGATTCTGGCATTGGTGACTAACTTTGTCTCTCCTTGGACATCATTTAATTTTAAACGTACCACTCTACTTGTACCATTATATTTTATGTGAACTCGCCAGTTTTCTGCCATCTTAATCCATTTCAGCCCAGTTCTTATTCCATTCAGTGAAAAAAAAAATGGACATTTTGACATTTCTTTTAAAATGAAGTTCTCGTGGTCAGACTATATTTCTGAACTGATTTCACTGCAAATAGTCAAGAGACAGATGTGAATGTCCTATCTCCCACTAAACAATCGTCTCTTCAGCAGTTTATAGTCTCTTTGGCTTCCCATATTTCAATTCAATCTTTTAAAAGAGATATTATAAGGATGTTATTATATGGATTTTTTTCCCCAAGATGGGAAAAGAAAGCACCCTGGAGGCTTCAGAGCAATGGAAAAATGCAAACAGAAGATATTGAGTATATTGAGAGCCAATTTGTTGTAATGGTTAAGGGTGCTGGCATGGAAATTAGGAGGCTGTGAGTTCTAGTCCTCCCTTAGGAAATGAAAACAACAAGCTCTATAACTTTGCACTAGGTATTCTCTCTCAGCCCAGCATACCTCACAGGATTGCTATTGTAGGGAAAATAGGAGGAAGGAGTATGATATATGTTCACTGCCTTGATTTACTTATAAAATGATAAAGTCAGGATAAAATATAATAAATAAATAAATAAATATCCTTCCTACTGGCAGATTGTTTTAAACTAAGCTATAATTCCTCCGCCCTCTCTTATCTTCCAATCAGCAGCATGGCACAATTATTATGGCTCTTAGTTTGAAGCTTGCCAAGAACGTCTTCGGCCAATCATTGTGCAACTTGTACAGGCCAATAACAGAGCATGGGAAATACCAGCCAATGAACACTCATTTTTCCCTATTTTTTAATTTTCCCATTCTGATGCCTTAAGGCTTCCCTTGGTCTCTTCATGGACAAATAATTTTTTTACCCAAACCTCATCCAGAATCTATGCACTGGACAACATGTATTTGTGTTGCTTTGTAACTTCGAAGGGCAACCTTTATGCTAGCTCATTTAAGTATTAGCAAATACAAAAACAAGTAGAAAACCACATATATATATTTTTTAAAAATGTTTATGAAAAGTTCTGAAATTAATCAAGAAATCTATGAGCAACATAACTAAAAAATGATTTTAGAGTTGAAGCCAAATTGTCATCCTTCTCATTTTTGCCAACTTCAAAACATTGTTGTGAAGGGTTGTGGCTAAACTGCCAAAGTCACCATTCCTCCATTATTAAGGATCTTTCTATTTTCAAACATAGTGTCTTTACTAAAGGCAACTGTGCATTCAAACATATGCTAGACAAATTTTTAAAAGAGAATTGATTGCAACTCAATTCTAACCTCATTCGATTTTTGCACTCATACAGGATGTTAAGTCTAGATGTCCTGGTTTTTTTTAATGGTCTATTGAACAAGCCATAATGGTCTATTTTGCATATAATAATCATAATGAGTAGAATTATATACTGTATTATAATGTATTATGCTAGGCAACTGGAAATAATTACAATGGTTTAACATGATATGTGTATTAGGCCAATGTGCTAAATTTAATGTTGAATTTACTGAACAGATAAGGTCAAAGGAGGCATTTCATAATGCTTGGCAGGAAAGAAAGGCCCTTGGCTTTTGACTTTTTGGTGAGCATTTGATATTAAATCAGTTGGACATTCTGAGCACACTTTTTTCCTAAAAGTGCTTAACAATTGTTGGGTATTGTTGCCCGGAAACATGTCCCATGCTGGCCAAATGTATTGGATTTCAATTTCTATTGGTCTTGGTAGAAATCAGAGGAATTAATATTGAACTTGATAGTCAAAATGATGGAGGAGGAGGAGGAGGAAGAGGAAGAAGAAAAATCCTATAAAACTGCAGCCACCAGATATGTAAGAAGCAGAGCAGAATCTCACTTTCAGATGTAAGGAGATAGGAATTACAAGTAAGAAGAGTTATGGATGGTCTCTAAAGCAATTTTCTCTAAGGTGGTCTCCTCCAGATATGCTGAGTCTGCAACTCCTCCCCAAATGCCTGATCAAATGGCTAATGCACTAGTTCATAAGAGCTAAGAAAGGTGCAAGCTCAGCTACTCATGTCTGCATCACCTTGTTTGTGTAGTTTTGTCAGAATAATACTGTACAGAAATGCCTTTTTTCTAGGATGCTTGTTCAACTTTCCAGGTGAGTCTAGAGAGCTGATTAGTAGCACTCAGGCATTATCTAGCTTCAGTTCTGTGTAGTTCTCCAAGATAAGCTGCTAAACTACAATTCCTGGTAGCCCCAATCAGTGTAACCAATGGTTAGGAACTCTGGGAGTTGTAGTCTCAGCTACACCTGAAAGTCTATAACTTCCTCATCCTTGATGTCAATCTCTCTTGGTCTTTGGTTGTTTAACCTATTGGAACAGGAGGATTTTAGGCTAATTCTTGCAAATTGCAGAGAATTTGGAAATCTCTACTGCAGCTGGACACGTCTTCTCCAGCATGGTGGAAACTAGGCACCCATTATAATAAAGTATGATGTCAGTGCTGGCTGCCAGAAGGAGAGAGTCCACTTCAGGGCAAGGCAGCACAAAGAGGCTACTCTCCTCTTGGCCCTCCCATCCTCCTCCTCCTCCTCCTCCTCCTCCTCCTCAGTTAAACAAACTGGTGAAGAAAACACCAAGGCCTCTTGTGAGATGGCAAGGCTCAAAAATACACAGGTGCTAATGATGATTGTATTGGCTATTGTTGTCAGGGTGATACTGACTGGGTCTTCCCTACTGATCAGAAGAAAATACATTATATGACAATTGCTACAGAACATCATAAGCAGAGTAGCTCAGTAGTAGGGGGAGGAGGACACATAGGGACAATCATCTTCAGAATTTGGTGCTAACAAAATGCAATTGACATCTTTCGGTTCTTGAAAAATGACAACTCCTCTCAATTTGGTAGCTGCTTTCAATTTGGCAATTGTGTGAATTAGCCAACCCCACAAGCTTCCCCATCATGGTGATCCTCAACTGTCATCCTTGGTCATTTTTCCAGTATGGGTAATCCTCAACTTACAACCACAATAGAGCCCAACATTTCTGTTGCTAAGTGAAACAGTTGTTAAGTAAGTTTTTCCCCATTTTGCAACCTTTCTTAACAATTGTTAAATGAATCACTGCAGTTGTTAAATCAGTAACACAATTGTTAAGAATCTGGCTTCCCCCACTGACTTTGCTTGTCATATTTATAAGCCTGCAGGCGTCATAAATATGAGCCAGTTGCCAAAAGTTTTGAATTTTGATCATGTGACCATGGGGATTCTGCAACAATTGTAAGTGTGAAAAATGGTCAGAAGTCACTATTTTCAGTGTCATTGTAACTTTGAACGGTCATTAAATTAATGCCACATAGCAGCGGTGGTTAGAATGCAGTATTGCAGGCTACAGTAACTCTGCCATCTGCCAGCTGTTCAGTCTTGACTGACTCAGAGTTGACTCAGTCTTCCATCCTTCTTAGGCTGGTAAAAAGAGGACTCAGATTGTTGAGAGATTGTTGACTCTGTAAACTATGATAACTACCTGTATTCCAAAAAAATACTTAGCAAAAAATGGATGGACCCTTAACCATTTTGTCTGAAATGGTATAGGGCCATGATGGCGAACCTATGGCACACATGCCACAGGTGGCACACAGAGCCATTTGTGCTAGCACGCGAGCTGCAGACAAACTTACCTCACTGCGCATGTGCGTGCCTCACACCTTTCGGCAGGTTTGAGGCCTTTTCGACCTCTCAAAGGCTTGAGGAAGGCTTCTGCAGGCTTTGCAGGCTGAAAACTATCCTTGTTTCATCAATTCCTGTTTTTCCGAATATACCAGAAGTGATGAAACGGGGCTAGTTTTCGGCCTGCAAAGCCTGCAGAAGCCTGCAGAAATCTTCTTCAAGCCTTTGGGAGGCCAGAAAAGGCCTCAAACCCACCAAAAATAAGAGGTGCAGTGCAGGTAAGGGGGGATGGGAGTGAGTGGGGATTGCACGCGCATGCATAGGGGGCATGAGGGGGCACGTTGCCTTCTGGGTGCTGGCACGCAAGATGAGCATGCATGTGCACACACAATTTTTAGCACAGGACCTCAAAAAGGTTAGCTACCACTGGTATAGGGGGTTGGACTAGAAGACCTCCAAGGTCTCTTCTAACTCTATTATTCTATTCCCTTTGTCTAACCAGCTCAAGGAAGGACTTAGCAGCAGGGGTGAGATTCTACCAGTTTGTACCTATTCGCTAGAACTGGTTGTTAACATTCTAAGCAGTTTGGAGAACTGGTTGTGAGAAGAAATTACTGGGCTGATCCTGTAAGGAAGGCAGGAAGGAAACATTCTGGTGTTGCTTAAAGAAACTGCCTCTCCGTTAACCCTTATTACATTTTTGGCAGGACTAGACTTCCTGCCCCTGGAACTTCTCTGGAGGTTTTTTCCCCTCCTTTGCTGGTACTTTGCTGGTGTGGAGTGACCATTCAAAATTACAATGGCACTGAATTATGACCATTTTTCACATTTACAACTGTTGCAGCATCCCCACAGTCACGAGAGGCGAGGAGATGCGTGCCTCAATGTGAGTGAAGTTGAGTTGGTCATACCCAGCCAGTCACATGATCACCAAGCCATGTCCACCCAGTCACATGACCACTAAGCCACATCCACCATCTTAGTCATGCTCACAGAACTGGTTGTTAAAATTTTTGAATCCCACTCCTGCTTAGCAGATGCATTCACACAACATCTTAAGTTCCATTCATGTTAACATTCATTAGATTTGTTGAGGTTTAGAGTGAACTAGGCAGACCAGTGCCATTTGGGTAACATATGATGCAATATAGCATATAGATACAGATGTTAAAAACAGGTTAATTTAACATGTTTGAATGCAACCTTCACGGAGAGGCTGGGTCTGTCCCAGGTTAGTGTGATGATAACTTTGATTCTGCAGTCAAGTACAGCTTTGTGGATCTTTCACTGGAAGGCATGCTAGGTTAGAGTTTGATTAGCACCCAAAGAAGTGAATTGAGACATGGGAAGCTTACCCAAGAGAATTAAAAGGATTCCTCCCATTTGAGAACGCCGATACTTGGCCACTCCAGGTTCATGGCCCATCCGAATGCAAGGCAAAACAGTCACTAGGAGGAAAACAGCTGGGAGTCCCAAAACTGTGGCAGCAATCATCAGGGCCCGACATGCCTGGACGTACCCTGTAGGAAGAAAGACTTCAGAATTTGCAAACAAAAAATGTACAATGTTCAAGGGTACACCGCAGTGGCACAGTAGTTAGAGTGCAGTCCTGCAGGCTACTGCTGCTGACTGCTGGCTGCCAGCAGTTTGGCAGTTCAAATCTCACAAGCTCAAGGTTGGCTCAGCCTTCCATCCTTCCGAAGTGGGTAAAATCAGGCCCCAAATTGTTGGGGCAAATGCTGACTCTGTACACCGCTTAGAGAAAGCTGTTAAAGCACTGTGAAGCGGCATATAAGTCTAAATGTATTGCTATTGCTAAATAACAGGGTTCTCTTACACCCGTGATCTCCTACGCCTGTGATGGCAAACCTATGGCACACGTGCCACAGGTGGCATGCAGAGCGATTTGTGCCAGCACACGAGCTGCAGACAAACTTACATCACTGCGCATGTGCGCGCCTCACAGTTGATTTTCGGTAGGATTGAGGCCTTTTCGACCTCCCAAAGGCTTGAGGAAGGCTTCTTCAGGCTTTGCAGGCTGAAAACTAACCTCGTTTCATCATTTCCTGTTTTTCTGAAAATAGCAGAAGTGATGAAACGGGGCTTGTTTTTGGCCTGCAAAGCCTGCAGAAGCCTGCAGAAGCCTTCCTCAAGCCTTTGGGAGGCCGAAAAAGGTCTCAAACCTGCTGAAAATCAGGTGTGTGGTGCAGTGCAGGTAAGGGGGCGGCGGGGTGTGGGCATTGGTTGGGGATTGCGCACACATGCATAGAGGCGTGGGGGGCGCATTGCCTTATGGGTGCTGGCATGACGGCACAAGCAAGCAATCAAGCAAGCAAGTGCACTATTTTTGGCACAGGAGCCCCAAAAGGTTATCCACTACTGTCCTACACTGTTGCAACAAAACTAAAGGCCTTTCCTAGAGGAAAAAAAAAATGTTTGCATGACTGAGAATGTCCATCTGCATTTCCTCTCAGCAAGATCTCTAAAAGCAGTGATGGGCAACTTTTTTCCAGAGGGGAAAGGACAGTACCTTCTCTTCCAAAGGCTGCCCAGATGACATAACAATAGGAAGCAGGGTCCACAATTTTGATCTGGTGGTATTCCGTCCAGAAAAACGCGAGGTAGACCGGGTTCCAACAACAAAGTCTTTATTTTATAACACAGTTGAAAAACGGAACATTGGCTCAAGCTGCGGCAGCCTTTTATAGGTTTTTCTCTGCCGGCTTGTAGCCAATAACAGGTATTTAATATTTGCCGCCTTTGAGCAGCTATGCTCAAGTTCAAGTTCTTTAGCCAATCAGAAACCTGTATTTAGGAGTCTACTATTCTTTATACAGAACACCCCTCCCCTCTTGGCTTAGTCCTACGTGGTGACGTAGTCGCGCAGGTGGGGCTTCTTTTGACTTGACTGGATTTGCACGGTTCATTCCTGTTGAAGTCTTCGAGCGGTTCGGATGGGGCTGCTGTCTCTCTTGTTCTTTCCCATGGAACCGCCTGGAAGGGTGAGTCAGCCATTTTACTGCCGCCCAGATTTTTTAGGCCGGTGGTGTTGCCACTCCCTCCTGGTCTCTCCTGGCTGGCCCCTTCGTCTGGACTTTCCCCACGATTGTCTTCTAACTGTAAGTCTCTTTTATGCTCTTTTTGATTGCTATTGTATTCTGTATTTAATTTTAATGGTTCTTTATTATTTTCTCATATTTCCCCCCTCTCTTTGGTTTGGTTTTCGTCGTTTTTTAATATTTGTGCTTTTGTGTTTGTACTTCTTTCGATGTTTCAGGAACGAAGCTGGTCTTTGTGCCGCTTCCATTCCCTGCCGTCGTCTATGGTTAGTCGGTAGGACCGGGGGCCTGTAATTTGCGTGATTGTTCCTGGTAGCCATAATGGGTCCCCAGTAAAATTTTTTGCATAGACTAGTCGCCTATTTCAAATGTCCTGAAACGGGTGGAGGAGTCGGGGGGGTTTTCTGGTGTATAGTTTGGGTGCAATCTGTCTAGTTGCGACCTTAGTTTTCTCCCCATTAGTAGTTCCGCCGGACTTTTGTTTCTTATGGTACTGGGTGTGATATGCTGGAGGGTGAGAAGGCGATTTATTTTATCTTGGACATCCCCAATGTCCATTCTTTCTAACCCTTCTTTTGTAAATCTAACCATTCTCTCTGCCCTGCCGTTCGCAGCCAGATGGGCCGGCGTGGTTAGGGCATGTTTGATACCTAGGGAGGCTAGGCATTGTTCGAATTGAATGCTCGTTAACTGTGGCCCATTGTCAGACACTAGGACGTCCGGCAGGCCATGGGTCGCAAAGAGTTTGTCTAGTTGTTTAATAAAGGTTTTAGTTGTCGTAGATGGCATAATTTTAACCTCTAGCCAATTTGAGTATGCATCTACGACAATGAGGAAAGTATGTCCCTTAGTCGGACCCGCAAAGTCGATGTGGATTCGTGACCAGGGGCCTCGTGGGGTTTCCCAGTCCCTTATGGGTGCTTGTGGTGGGGAAGGCCTATTTCTTTGGCATTTGTTACACGAATTTACCCAGTATTCGATGTCCCTATCTATACCTGGCCACCAGACATAGCTTCTAGCAAGGCTTTTCATTTTAACAATTCCCGGGTGGCCTTTGTGAAGCATATTGAGTACCCTCGTTTGTAATTTGGAGGGGATAACAACCCGATCACCCCATAACAAACAACCCTTTTGAATTGAAAGTTCAGTTTGTCTGGTCCGGAAAGGCTTAAAGTTCTCAGTTTTTTGCTTTTCCGGCCAGCCTTTACCTACCCAGTTCAGTACACGGGCAGTCAATGGGTCCTTTGCGGTGGCTCTGGCGACATCATTTGCAGATATGGGCAGATTTGGGCATGTCTCTATCTGCAAGGTGGTCATTGTTGGTGCCGGGTCTTCCTCTATAATTGGTAGCGGAGTTCTGCTCAAAGCGTCTGCATGGGAGATTTGTTTCCCAGAGCGATGTGTTAGAGTATACGAGTAGGCTGCTCGGAATTCTGACCATCTAGTCATTCGCGGGGATAAAATGTTCGGTGTTGGTTTGTTTCCCACCAAAATTCCAAGTAGCGGTTTCTGGTCCGTTACTATTACAAATGTTCTTCCATATAGATATTCGTGGAAGCGTTTTACTCCGGCGATGATTGCCAGGGCTTCCCTGTCCAATTGACTATAATTTCGCTCGGCTTTAGACAGAGTCTTTGAATAGTATGAGACGGGTGCCTCTCTTCCGTCTGGCAATTGGTGACTCAGGATGGCACCGACTCCAAATGGTGAGGCGTCGCAGGTTACCGTCAATGGCAGTGTGTTGCTAAACTGGATGAGAACGGTGTTTGATGTTAATAAGTTTTTTATTCTTTGGAAAGCTTTCTTTTCTCTATACCCCCAAGTCCAAATTGTTTTCTTATCCAGTAATCGGTGTAATGGTTCCACTATTGTTGCTTTGTGGGGTAGGAACACGTTATAAAAATTTATTAGTCCCAAAAATGCCTGCAGTTCAGTTTTATTCCTTGGTACTGGTGCATCTTTAATAGCTCTGACTTTTTTTCGGTAGGGTGTATGCCCTCTCCATTTATCAAATATCCCCAAAATTCGACGCGATCAGTCATTAGACAGCATTTTTCTTTCTTTACTTTAAGGCCAGATTCTCTGAATTTATTTAGGACATCTTTAAGTCTTTTCTTAAGCTGGGTCGCATCTTTGGCTGAAATTAGGACGTCGTCGAAGTATGGTACGACCCCTTTTATACCATTTAACAGGCGTTCCATGAGACTCTGGAAAATGCCTGGGGCTACGCTTACTCCAAATTGGAGTCTGTTGCATTTGAATGCCCCTTTGTGAGTCACTATTGTTTGTGCTTCAGCCGTTAAGGGGTCTACTGGGAGCTATTGGTAAGCTTGTGCTAGGTCTAGTTTAGCGAAAACTTTTCCTCCCCCAAGAGAGTGTAATAGGTGTTGCACGACTGGCACCGGGTATGCGCTTTGTTGCAGCGCGTGGTTCAGGGTAGCCTTGTAGTCGCCACAGATTCGAACCGACCCGTCTGGTTTAATCGGCGTTACAATTGGTGTTTCCCATTTAGCATGGTCGACCAGTTCTAAAACCCCTTGATCTATTAATTTATTTAGTTGTTCCTCTATTTTTGCTTTTAGAGCAAAATACAGAACAGGTGGGTTGTTTTTTTTCCTATTGCTGTGGTGTTGGCAAATGTACTGGCTTGTTTACTTTATTTCAAACTTTCCAGAAAGTGATAACAGCTATTTAAATCATTTTCTTCCTGATTGTCAACTTTTAAGATTTGGAGGCAAATTAAAACTCAACAGGAATGTCCACCCCAGCCACAAAGTCAGGTATATGTACAATGCTCTCTAGCCTCTAAGCATGCCAGAGACTTTCTAAAAGGGAAGGAGACTTTATTTCTTGGAATGAGGCTGACAAGCAGATTGAAACTAAACAACTCAACATAATAATCTCCAAAACTAAAAAAAATGTAGCCAAAAGTGAGGTAAGAATGCTTAAGATTCCTTTGAGTTCACAAACAGGAAATCAAGTCCTAAGAATAATTAATTTTATTTATTTAATTGTCAATAGCTTACAAGATAATAAACATAAGTATAAACACAGAAAATGGGTACGAATAATTGGGGACAATAATTGGGGACGGTAGGCCCAATTGTGCAGTTATGCACACCTCTTGCATACCTCTAAGAATGTGGTGAGGTCAATAATGGTTAGTTTGAGGGAAAAGGAGTGTGGGTTTGGGAATGTGACAACAGAGTCTGGTAGTGCATTCCAGGCACTGACCACTCTGTTGCTGAAGTCGTACTTTCTACAGTCAAGTTAGGAGTGGTGTACATTAAGTTTATATCTGTTGTGTGCTCTTGTATTGTTGCAGTTGAAGGTGAAAAGTCAATGTTTGGTGGTACAGTAAAGCAGATTATTTCATCAACTATGCTTAAGTCAAACCGTAGGCGGCATATTTCTAGATTGTCCAAGTTCAAAATTTCAAGCCTGGTGGTGCAGGCTATTTTGTTGCGAAAAGAGGAGTGTAGTATTCTTCTTGTGAAATACTTCTGGACATGCTCAATTGAATTAATGTCCAATATACAGCGTGGATTCCAGACAGCTGAGTTGTATTCAAGTATTGGTCTAGCAAAGGTTTTGTAGGCCCTAGTTAGTAATTCAGTATTACCAGAGGAGAAGCTTCTTAAGATTAGATTTACAACTCTTGAAGCTTTTTTGGCAATGCTGTTGCAATGAGCTCTTGCGCTTAGGTCATTAGATATGAGTGCTCCAAGGTCCTTGATATTCTAGGGGATCCGTTTTTGTCTTCTTCCAACCACAACTACAACTTCTTCCAAATGAACACAACAGAGCGCAAAATTTCCATGGCTAAGCAAAACAGTTGTTAACAGAGTTGCACCTCATTTTATGATCTTTTTGCCACAGTTGTTCGGGGAATCACTGTTAACTTAGTGTCATGGTTATTAAGTGAACCTGGCTTCCCCAATTGACTTCGCCTGTAAGAAGCCAGCCAGGGAAGGTCGCAAAAGGTGATCACATGACCCTGGGACAATGCAAGTGTCAAAAATATATGCTAGTTGACAAGCATCCAACTTTTGATCGTGAGACCAAATGGGGATGCCATAACAGTTACAAGCATGAAAACCAGTCATAAGTCTCTTTTTTCAGTGTTTTTGTCACTTTGAACAATCACTAAACAAACGGTTGTAAGTCAAAGACTACCTGTACTATGTTCCTGTCACTTGCAGAATCTGAGCAGAATTTGCCTGCCTGTAGGAAGAATTACAACTCCAGAAAATAACAGTAAATCATCTTCAAAGTTATGAACGGAGTGAGAGAGTTTGATGACTGCAACTTCCTAGTGACATCAGGTTTAAACAAAATAATGCCACTTTCAATGTCATCTGAAAGCCAGACAAGGAATAATGGATGAAATCTAATCAGGAGAGATTCAACTTGGAAATAAGAAGAAATTTTCTGACAGTGAGAACAATCAACCAATGGAACAGTTTGTCTTTGGAAGTTGTGGGAGCTTCATTACTGGAAGCTTTCAAGAAGAAACTGGACTGCCATCTGTCAGAAATGGTGGGGGGGTTGGACTAGATGTCCGACAAAGTCCCTTCCAACTCTGTTAATTTGTATTTAAAATATGGGAGAAGTGTTCTGGAGCTAGAATGAGGAGATCTAGATTGAAATTTGCACTTGCCCATAGAACAATTGGAAGACTTGGGGTCAATCTCAGTCTCTTCCTCTAGCCTACCTCACAAGGTTGATGTAAGAATGTAGTCTAGGGGATGAAAAGAATATGCTCTTTGAGTTCCTGAATGAAAAATAACACTAAATAATTATGAATGAATGCGAATATAGGTGTCTCAGGATAATGTCACAGGATCCAATCTGAGTCGGTCCCCGGGACCAGAGGTTTTGCCTTCCAAGCTTTCAGACTCATGCTGGACCCCATCTTCAGGGAACTTCTCTAGAGAGGGGGGCGTAGAGAGAAGTTCCCTGAAGATGGGGTCCAGCACTGGTCCAAAAGCTTGAAAGACAAAATCTCCAACAGACTGGATGCTGCCATAAATAATTAATTGTAGAGGTTTGAAGATGATGAGATTAATAATCATGCACATCAGAATAACTCAAGGTTAGAGAAAACTGGTATCAGCAAACTGGAGAATTAGAAGTATGAAACTGATATAGAACTGAGCCATAAGTTAAACAGCCTGGGACTATAGAGAATCTTCCAAAGAGGAATAACCTATAGTTTGAGTTTATGCTGGGTGCTCATGATGTTATATTGCTAAAAGTGAGCAGAATTCCAGCTTGCAAATTCTACTTTATTGGAGACTTTAAAATTTTAATCAAAGTATTTGTATTCCAACCTTAAAATCCATTACTTGAAATCTGCTGCAAAAGATTAACTGTCAGTTTAGCATTTAAAACATCTCAGCTTGGAAATATATTCACAGGGACAAAATTGAATAAATTTTACAGTCCTTCTATGCTAATGTTCCCTGGGGTTTTTAGAATTTCAGATGGATAGGAATTGGAATTCATTTATTGACGTTACTGCAAAGTATGCAGAAAATATGAATATATATCTCAGCCAGCTCTTTTCTAACTATTGGAATAATGTAATTCCTGAAAGGGACATTTCCTACTTCGGTTTTCATGTTATGCTTGAATTTATAGATAGTTGCAGACTAATCATGCTGTTAGTTAAGTCAGTCACGCACATAAGAAAAGCAAAATATTACATCAACTTTTCTGGATCGACTGTCTGTTCCTCCATCCTATTTAATAGCTGTTAACTCAGTCTAGAAACCCTCTATCATCTATCAACCTTCATCAGATAATATTCAGATGTACCTCTGAATTAGGAGATTATATATAAACTGGTCATTAACAAACCTGTCCTCCCTGGAGCCCTCTAACTTGCTGGTCATTTCTATCCAGTGGCAGGGAGTTCCATAAGTCCATTAAGCAGCATATACAGTAAAAGTCTATTTCCATTGGTCCTGAAACTCATACCAATCTCATATGATACCAATCTCATATTATGGTACTCATAATGCTACAATGAAATAAAATGAAATTAAACTAAAAATCCTAAAATCTGGAAAAGAGGAGGAACATATTAAACAAATGTTTAATATTGATTGATAATGACTAATTGATAAATATATAAATGCTATTTATTAATAATAATTCCAATTATCACACAAACCCTGTATTATCTTTGTTATCAGAAAAATACATCCTTCCTGGAGAAGTGATTCTCGTGAAGTCTAATAGCAGAGAGAGCCACAAAAAACCCTCATTTTTTTGACATAGTGATTCTAAAACATATCTTCCCTGAAAGTACAAATTTCCCATGCTGGAATAACAAAATTCAGCTGTTACTATTTGTATAGCTTTGTATTTTACACCATACAGTGTGGAAAATATTTTCATTGTCTCCATTCCCACACAAAGTCACTCAAGCTAATCCACCAATAAGGAAAAGCTCAGTGATACAGACCAGATGGTATATTAGATTTCATTCCAGGCTAGGAAAGACCTGCCCAGTATTATAAACAGGATTTACTAGGTAGCCCCTAAGCCCAACCTATTTTAAGACAAATGCCAAAGCATCTGTGAGTCCCATTTTGCTGATGTTTAAAAAGAGACCCCAAGATTTGGAATATCCAGAGTCACACAAATTTCAGTGGTAATTCCTAGGAAATTCAGGGCTGACTGCAGAGTTGGAGACAGACCTTTAAAAAATGACCTCATGCCAACTGCTCACAGTGATTGGAAGTCAGGTGGAACGTAAATTTTAAAAATTATTACTTTTACCTTGATTTCTGCCCCTTTCGAATGTTTCCTTTTGCCAGAAATTAAGATATTATGATCTAAGCATGTGCATAATAATAATAATTGTGGTGGCAATACCAGAAGACAAAGAATTGGAGAAGATCAAAAAGAATCAAGATCTGAAAATCAAAACTGAAAAGATTAAAGTAGCTATGGTGGTCCCATGATGGTTACATGGCACACTGAGTACCTTTCGGCAGAATCTCATCTGCCATCATCAGACTTCTGTATTGAGTTCGTATGTTCGTATACAGAAGCCTGATGATGGCAGATGAGATTCTGCTGAAACGTTGCTACAGCTTTAAAAACACAACTACAATGACGTGGGATAATACCTGAAGGAAGCTGAACAGCATATATATATATGTGTGCTGTTCAGCTTCCTTCGGGTCTTATCCCACGTCATTGCAGTTGTGTTTTTAAAGTTGTAGCCCCAGTTTCTCCAGCAACTTTAAAAGCACAACTACAATGATGTGGGATAATACCTGAAGGAAGCTGAACAGCATACATGTTAGTACCCGCGAAAACTTAAATATATGTATGTATGTATGTATGTATGTATGTATGTATGTATATATAACATCAATACATTACGATGTCCTAGGTTCTTGGGAAGAATTCAGTGTGTAGTATTCCTCAGTTGCAGGAATTGGGTATATGTAATCTAGTGAAAAGAAGGACTGGGGTGACATGATAGCAGTTTTCCAATATCTAAGGGACTGCCACAAACAAGATAGGGTCAACCTATTCTCACGAGCTTCTCACCTGAAGGGAGGACAAAAAAACATAGATGGAAACTAATCAAAGAGAGAAGCAACCTAGATCTAAGGAGAAATTTCCTGACAATTAGAACAATTAATCAATGGAACAGCTTGCCTCCAGAAGCTGTGGATGCTCCATCACTGGAGGTTCTTAAAAAGAGATTGGACAACCATTTGTGTGGAATGGTAGGGTTTCTTCGTGACAGGGGGTTGGACTAGAAGACCTCAAAGGTCCCTTCAAACTCTGTTATTCTGTATTCTATATGAAGGCCAAACCAGCTAAAGAACTGGTAGCTGTGACTTCATATTGTTGTGAACAGATAGTAGTAGTAGGAGGAGGAGGAGTAGCAATAATAATAATAATAATAATAATAATAATAATAATAATAATAATAATAA
>BLBF01000040.1:16220846-16251213 GCA_015471245.1 Laticauda colubrina
GAAGAAGAAGAAGAAGAAGAAGAAGAAGAAGAAGAAGAAGAAGAAGAGGCGATTCTATTCTCTTGCAGAGATTAAGGGTTTTACTGATGTCCTCACTTCATAAATTTCTTTCCAAATTTATCTTTCTTTGTTTATTCAAATATAATTTCAAATGCACCTTTTCTATAAAAAAATTAACCCTCCATTTGTTGCTGTTATTATTAGGATTCTAAACAAATATAACTAAAATTCCCCATATATTATTCCTTTTTTGTCTGTTCTAATTCTTTATAATTTTCCAGGTTGAAACATAGCCTGTAAAATCTTTGGAACAATGTCTGAAATTTTTTCAGCAATCTTACCAAATATCCCCAAATTCCCTGAGAAGTCCTATTTAAAAATACAATAAACCAGCATTGAAACTGTGGGGTTTAGTGAGGTTGGGAGTCAGAGTTGGGAGTTGCTGGATAATCCATACCTGGTAATATGAGGATGTCCACCAGTGGCTTGCAGTGATACAGACCTGTTGCCATGACACAATCAGCCCACAGTCCCTTGGACCCCAGCTCATCCATCTTCCGGCAAGTGGTGATGGTGTATCCACAAGTCACAACCCAGTCATTTGTGGAAGTGGCCACAATCAAACCAATCCAACCAACAAAGCTAGCCACAACCCCAGTAAGATGCAGACAAGTAGCAACCATCCTTCTCCCAAGCTTGCTGAACACTGAAAATCTGGCAAGCAACAAGGCGAAGGTCTGACTGTAAGTGGTCAGCTAAAGGCACTGAAATGAGATCTGCTGGGATGGAGATGCTTGGCATCTGTTAGCCCAGCCCCTGGGAGGAGTCTGTTCCCACACAGATAGAGGAAGGTGGCTCCCAATATGCCAAGTTTTGTTCTTCTTTTCCCTTTGTTTAAAACTTCCTGCAATTACAAAGTGGGGAAAAGCAAACACAGGAAGGCAAATGAGACAAAAGAGTGCACATTTAGGCCCAAGCTTAAACAAGGCCTGACCCTAAGTTAGAAAACTCAATGAGGAAAGATTTGGGAAACATGAATTAGAGGAAATGAATCTTTTCAAAAGAAGACACAAAACACCAGCTTATTACTGTTCTCTGAAGAGTCTTGTTCTACAACATGCAAGCACACCCTTATACTTTTTAAAGAGAAAACTGATGCAGCAAATAGGTGGAGAAAATACAGGTGCATATTTTCACCTTTTGGAATAGATGGAGTACAGCAGAAAGATTGGTGGGAATTTTCAGTCTCTTTTCTGCATTGGGTGAAGTTGGGGAGATTTTAAGGATGAATCAGATACTTTTGGCTTGGAAGAAGTTTTAGGCACCCAGAATAACTCCGACAGCGCCCCATGGATGGGCTGATTTATCTTATTTGCAAAGGTTGCAGCCAACCATATGCCTTAAGCCTTTACACATTACTTTATTCATTTCTACAACTCCATACAAAACTAAGATTGCTAATTTTACAGGTGGGATATATTTTAGTGATGGGCACAGCTTAGGGATTGTGTCTTTTGATAAACTGACTTTTATGCAATTGTACTGCAATAATTAATCTCAAGTTTGACATTCTGAGTAGTCTGACACCTTTGCAATAATCCTAAAGGTTATGGAGAGAGGAAGAACAGATTTAAGGTCAATTCATAACCCTGGAACAAACAATTAAAAGTACATTTTCAGAATGAGTTTCAGAATGACAGAGTTGGAAGGGACCTTGGAGGTCTTCTAATCTATTTTAATATTCTATTTTAATATTCAGGAGAGATTTCAATCAAAAGTTGAAAGACTTGTTTGCTAACATCAGAGGAGGAAAAAAAAATCTTCAGAGAGGGGAAACCAAAGCCAAACATTCAAGCTAGACTTTTTTTCCTTTTGTGAATAAAAACGTGCCTGTAGCGACCACTGGTGGCAATTTGAGGAATGGCATCCACATTGTATAGCGGGCTTGACATATTTCCTTGACATTTTGGCAACTCACAATGACATACAATTAAACATGTGAAAGACTGTGTTAGGAGAGCACTGTGGGTGCAAGTCAGAAGTGGGATTCAGCAGGTTCTGACCAGTTCTGGAGAACCAGTAGTGGAAATGTTGAGTAGTTTGGAGAACCGGCAAATCCCACCTCTGACTGGAGATTTTGCGGTATCCTTCCCCTGCCACACCCACCAAGCCATGCCCACAGAACCAGTTGTAAAAAAATTGGAATTCCACCATTGGTGCAAGTCCTCCATTTGATTGAAAATGGTTCACTCAAATATGTAAGGAATGGACTTAAATTAGCAATTGATTATCCTTTCATTAGGAATCAGGAAATCAGCGATATTGTGGTAGGGGCAGAGGTTATTCAGCAGGTTCAACCTTATTCAGAGGTTATTCAGCAGGACCAGTTCTGGAGAACCGGTAGCGGAAATTTTGAGTAGTTCAGAGAACCAGCAAATACCACCTCTGACTGGAGATTTTACAGTATCCTTCCCCTGCCACGCCCACCAAGCCACACCCGCAGAACTGGTATTTTAAACATTTGATCCCCACCACTGGGTAGAGGGAGCAGGTGAAACCATCCCTAAGTTTGCAGTTTTACTCATCTCACATACATGTGCCTCAATCTTCCATTAGAAAATGAAAAGATAACAAAAGTTAATCTATGCAATCAATATTTTTTTTCTCTCTCTGTGGCTGTCCTCAACTTCAGTCCTTTTGCCTCCTTCACAGACTCCAATGCCTGGGCATTGGAGAAGAGGCAATAGGGAAAACAGTCCTTATTTCATTGTCTTCCACTTATACACGTTTTTCAAACAGAGAGAAAGTTTTCTTGATATTTTTCTCCTGCCATATCAAAAAGAAAACCACACTGTTACAGAAAGATGAAATAGCTACATGACCCCTTCATGATAGCTCCAGGATCTCATTTGATAACAAAGAAACTTGGTTCCAGAATCAAGTCCCTTGTGGGCTTTCAAAACTGATTCCAGTCCTCCCACAGATTAGAATCTCAGCAAAAGTGGATTCTTGTTTTCTGCTCTTTCCATCTTCCTTGGCTCTGGGGGGTTGGAATATTCAAAAATCTCTTTCAAGAGAAAAGGCAAAGTGGCCAAACAGGAAAAGCAGAGTAGATACTTCACTCAGTAGAATTTCTTTCCTTCTTTCCTTACTGAGCAGGAAGAACCATCAATCAGTACCCATTTTATTTATTCATTTATTTTATTTATTTATTTTGTCAAGCAATTATAAGATAACAGGTATAAGTATAAACATAGCTATGAATACATGAAATGGATACATATAAGAAAAATAAAAAGAAACAATAGGACAGGGATGGTAGGCACGTTGGTGTGCTTATGCACGCCCCTTAAGGCTTCTTTTAGCCTTACCCAATCTGGGCACACTTCCCTGTGTGCTTAGTTCCCAGAATTTTCCAACAATATGGCCACTGCTGGAAATTGTGTAAGATAAAATCCATACATTTTGAATGTACCAAGGCTGATTTATTTATATAAAGGTAATCCTCACTTAGCAGCCACAATTGGGACTGACACAGTCACTGAGAAGAGAAATCATGTGACTACGATAGGGCTTACAATCTTTCTTCTTTGGTTGTTAAGTTGTGCCAACGTTGGTAAGTGAAAAATCACTTGACTATGCTTTACTGTTTTACTTCTGCCTCACGTACTTACAGTATTAATTCTGGTTGTCTCAAGCAGAAATGTGTGCCAGTTGCAATTTACATGAATGACATTCATGATTGTAATATGTATTTTTCAAGACTGTGGAATAATTAAGATTGAGATCCATATCACTCTCCAAAGCAGTGGTTGCCAACCAGTGAGCTGGGGACAACTGGTGGTCCGTGAGAAAATTTTGGTGGTCCACAGAGAAATGTCACCCCCAAAGCAATTAATCCAGGCTGCATGAGAACACAAGGCTGTGCCACCCACATGGCTCGTTTGAACACAAGGCTTGCATCGCTTGCATTACAAACAACACGAGGTAGTGAGGGGAGTGGGGAAAGGGCAAAGGGGGCTTCTTTCCGCTTCTTTCTTCTTCTGCTTTTGGCTGCATGCAAGGAAAGCAGCAAAAGACTTTCTTTCTCTTCTGCAAACTCTGCCAGAAATGAGTCTTTGGGACCCTGAAGGCATCCTGCTCCAAGACCAGAGGTGGTATTCAGCAGGTTCTGACCAGTTCTGGAGAACAAGTAGCAGAAATTTTGAGTAGTTCAGAGAACGTACAAATCCCACCTCTGACTGGAGATTTTGCAGTCCCTTCCCCTGCCATACCCACCAAGCCACGCCCACAGAACCGGTAGTAAAAAAAAATTGAATTCCACCACTGTCCAAGAGGCTGTGCTGGCGTGACAAGTCTCAAAGATTCATTTCTGGGGGAGTTTGGGGGAGAGAAAGAAAGACTTCTGCTGTTTCTGCTGCTTTCCTTGCATGAAGCCAAAAGTCTTTCTTTCTCTCTCTGCCCCTGAGAACAGAGTTGGAGACAGTAAATAAAGATCCCAAATAAAGAATGATTGATTGGTAGGAAAATGAGGTGGGGGATTTTCCTCCAAACGTTTTTGGAGATTTTCCCAGGGTCTGGTCCGTGAGATTTAAAATTATGAGTTTGGTGGTCCCCGAGGTCCAAAAGGTTGCCGACCCATGCTCCAAAACATCCTTGAATACACAGAAAATAGAAGTTTGTTCATTACTGATTTGCTTTATCATGAAGGTAATATAATTGCATCAAGAACATTTAGACCAGTCATTCTGGATATTCATTGCACCAGTCATAAAAATAAGGGTTGGCTTCAAAGTTATTTTTTAGCACTGTCATAACTTTGAACAGGCACTGTATAAGGCACTCAGTGAAGTCTACCTGTATCTCTCTATCTCTGTAAATCAACTCCAGGTTGATCAGCTCAGTTGTATGCAGAAGACTTTGGGTGCATGTTGGTCCAACAGGAGTTGATATAAGTTCATTAGAGGTCATCCTTGTGTTTAACAACCAGAATTGATACCCAAAATTGTGATTAAAAATCCAGTCAGTCATTAAAGGGATCATGTGAGCAACCTGATTTTGCTTTTTTTTTTTTTTTTTTGCCATAGTCATTAAGTGAATGTAGCAGTAAAGCAAATGTCATGGTCATTAAGCAAACCCATTGTTTGCTTAATGACAGATGGGTGTTTTTTTTGCAGGAAACTGGATGCAAATGCCGTTTCCAGCAAAAAAAAAATTGTACATTGTGGTCACATGATCTCCGAATGCTACAAATTGCCATAACTATGGGCTGGTTGCTAAATGCCCCAGATGTGATCATGTGACAATGGCAGAGGCAGCTGAATGTCAGAAATACAAACCTGGGTCTTAAGTACCCTTTTTTACGTGAGGAGGGGGGATCAGTCCGATGTAACTTGGAATGGACACTGAGTGACCTGTCATTACGTGAGACCTACCAGTCAACCCTGAAGCTGTCCTGACCGAAGCTCATCTTGACAGCTTCAGTGTTGCCACACTGGAGCTGAGAGATAGGAAGGGGGGATAGCTGGGGTTTTATAGCCAAAACAAAATATTTCTCTTGGGAACCAAGGACATTCTCAGACCTGGTCAGAGGAAGGCGGAGTGATGTCACCAGGCAACTAGACAGCACCATGATTGGACCATGCGACTGATTGTTTTGACAGTGACAAAATTTTACTTTTAGTAAGTGAAAACCATGGGAACCTTGTCAGTTTTAACCAGATATGTGCCAATATGATACTTCCAATAAAACAATCCTTTGAGGAATCTACCTGCCTTGGAGTTTTGCTTGATATGGATCTATTACCTGGAACCCTGATACTACCTTTATCATCAAATCCTGATGTTAAATGGCAAAACAATTTTCAACTGCTTAGAGTGAGGATAACTGTATAATTATCTTCTCTTCAGGACTATATATTCCAATATTCTAAACAACGATGAGGGATGAAAGCATGTTCAGAATTATAGGCTGAACTGTCATTGTGTTGACCAAATTTAATTTTCCTAGCTTTGCAAACAAAATGACGGGAATCCAGGGGTGACTGGTAGATGAGCTTTTGTTATTATTTCAAAATTTATTTCACTTTTTTCTTCCAGCAGGGGTAAATACAATGGGAAGCAATGCTTTTCAACTTAAGATGGCCATAGAGGTCTTCCAATTTATGCCATTATAAAGACTACAGTGAATGGCACATTGTCAGTGTACAAAACTAGCATTGAGAAATAATTGGAACAAACATTCAATTCACAAGGCTGTATGTACAAAGGATAAGAAAGACGGAAGTCGTTGATTTGAATTGTTTATTTGAATGTGGATCACAAACTATACAAGATATTTACAATGCATGAAAAATGGAAAACTGCACAAAATACATTTGAGGTATAAGCAAAGAGCACAGTATGTCATATTTTAATAAATAGAATCCAAAATTTGTAAACTAAGTGAACAGCTAAATGCATTGGGTTTTTTTTTTTTATTAAAACTGTACAAAATCTCTCCCTTGTTCTGTCTCGCTTTGAATCACATGAGGTAGAGGACAGTTTTGTGTATCACAAGATGAATTAAAACTATACATCATTGGCAAAACATGGAAAACTCTTGATTTACATCAAACATTTTGTCTTTGACCTGTTCGACCAATCTACTTCTGGACTTGACTCCTTGTACAACTTCTCACAGTAATTGTTATAAACTCTTCTAAATGTTTTCATCGTGATCCAGAAGGACAAGTTAGTTCAAGAGATTTCATGTAACCATTTGAGACAGATAGATAGATGGATGGATGGATAGATAGATAGATGGATAGATAAAATAACATGCCATACAATTATATATAGTACGGAGAAATTCTGTTCAAGATATATGTCAGAGGTCCCACTGAGTATTTAAAAATATATTTTTCAAGACCATGGAACAATTAAGATTGAGATCAATAAACATTTTCCAAAGCATCCTGAATACACAGAAAATAGAAGTAGTTCTTTAATGATTTGTTTTATTATGAAGGTAATGTAATTGTATCAAGAACATTTAGACCAGTAATTCTGTGTATTCACCAAAACATATGCATTACAACTGTGCTTCCCTTTTCTTAATCAGAGGTATTTGAAAAAAATTACAGGATTGCTGTCCTTAAAGAGACATTTGGGAATGGCAGGGAATTTTTGGTGCTTGAATATTACAGATCACTATATTATCTACCAGATTGTGGCTGTACTATGTGAAACATTTGTGCGATCTGTACATGATAGGACTTTTGCTTTTACAACAGAGAACATTTGCAAAAGTATTAATCAAAGTATTTCTTGTTATGAAATTATGGACTTTCTTACATTATGATACACATTGAAGAACTGGTAAAAAGTTATAATTAAAATATCAAGCTGTTGCTTGCGGAACTGAATTATTTTATAGTAGCAATATACACTGAAGCATTTCTAGTCTAAGATTACCAGTGGTGTGTTTTGGTATATTACACAGATTTTTAACAATACAGTACATATTGGTTCCATATTCTGTGCAAAAAAGAGAGAGAAATAAGCATTTACACTTTCCTAAGAATTTTTAAGTTGGAGATTGAGTTCAGCCAGATAATCCTATACCTGCAAATTAGCAACCCCCCAGCTGAAAATTATGCATTTTGAAATTGAAGCATAGAAGTATAGTCATCGTAGGGTTCTAGGATGCAAAGCTAAGAACACTGAGACGGCAAGTTGCTTGGCTAGATTCCTTCCCTAGTATATTTTATTCCAAGGGTGCCATTACAATACACTATGTACAAATTATCATACAACTATCAATATATTAAATACATAATTAACATTAATCCAAAAATGTAAAGCTATCACATTTACCTGAAATATTTAAACTAAGTAATATAAATCCAAAACATAACCCAAATCTACTGAAATACACTCCTTAACAGCCATTTCAGCCTGGTGTCTTTAGTGCTGCCAGTCTGGTGAAGAGAACAGTTGCAAATTTAGTGCCTTGTCTATAAAGATAAGGAAAGAGGTTCATCATGCCTAGTTATTTGAAAGAGCAGACCTAGCTTATCTAATCAATATTATTCTGGGTTTCGATACTCACTCCTTTATAAACAGAAATGCTTGGAAAATCCTTCCAGAGATGAAATGAGAGAAAAACAAGATGGCAGAATGAAGAGTCAATAAGACCCACTCAAAATTCCTCTCTGGGCAAGGAGAAAATTCCCTGCTCTTTGCAGGGAGACTGCAAGACAGCTGTGGGAGATGAGGGAATAACCATCTTGTTAAACTGGAGTCTTTGGAAGGATACAGCATTCCCATGCTTCCTTTTCTAATTACTTTCATAAATCAGTTGCTAACTGCATTTCAGCTATTATGGTAGGAACATTTGGATCAACAGTACCGTAAATTCTTAGTGAAAGAAGCTTTAAATGCAAGTGATAGAACCTAACAAAAAATTCTAGAATAAATAGAAAAAGGGTGATTAAAACTTTGATTTTAGAAAGCTACAAACAGCCTCAGGGTCCAGAAAAAAATTTGAAATATTTTGGAATTGTACAGAATCTTTCCCATGGGAAAATGTTTTGCTTTGAATTCTCTAAAAAACATAAGATGGGATTTGAAAGTTGAGTGTTAGAGGAAACTAGAAGGAATTAAAGATTACAATTAAAGGGGAACACTTAAAATTTGACTTACAAATAGAGCAGGGCTGTCAAACTCATGGCCCACAGGCTGGATGTGTCATGTGCTGGCTACACCCATGCCTAGTTTAGTGAAGGGGAAAAAAATCCTGATATGACACGTGACGCCGTGTTGTGTTTGACACCCCTGAAATCGTGCGAAACATTTTGACATTCAACATATTGAAGAATATTTTTGAACAATGGTCCCAAAAAATAATTTTAAGAGTGTCTGCATCAATATATGCACTTTGTTTAAAAGAAGTTATGAAAGAGGAACAAATTTTATTGGACAAGATTGAGACTGATCTGAAAGTGGAAAAAAAGAATTTACATCAGATACACAAAGGAAATTGGTTGATGTCTTAATAACTGAAAGGGATTTACAAACAGCAAACCAAGAGTATTACTTGGATAATCTTCCTATATTGGATTTACAAAAGTGTCTTGTTAAAGCTTTGAAAAAATTGTGTAGAGGCAAAGAAATAAATAAAAATCAAATTTTAGGATACCTGAAGGGACTAATGAACAATATTGTTAAAAGAAAGGAACATAAAATTGGTCTGTTTGTTGTGGTTAAATAGACAAAAGTTGTTTCTTTTGCAACCTTTAATGGACTTTTGCTGATCAGGACTGAAATGATGAGTTTTTTTAAGGATATGTCATAGATAAAAGATGGATATGGAAAGAAGAGATCATTTGTTGCATTTTAAGATGTATAAGTTATTAAAATTGCTTATAATTATTGTAACAAAGAGGGAAGTCTCTCTTACACATACACATACTTTTCTATATTCTTTTTTTCTATACCTATTATTTTATTTCTACTAATTTTTTATCACAATAACTGTAATTTTTAATAGCATTACTACTAAAAAGAAATTTTTAGAAAATTAACTTGATTCATTTGAGATATACAAATTCTAGCTTTCGGGTTTTGTGAATACTTTGGTCGAGAAATGAACTTGACCAATCATTAAACATATGCTATAATATGTGCCTTTTAAGATACCACAAAAATTTTCATTTAATTAACATATCCTGTGGAAATAATGAAATTTCTGTGAAGGTTAGACTAGAAGTTGAAAAAGTATCCCCAATAGTAGAAATTACAAGCCACTTCTGAATCACACTGAAATCAATTACCAGACATCAAGATTTTATCCAAGATGCTTTATCTATAAAGCATGTAGATGCTTCAAACTTGTGTTACCATTCTTTAAAATACTCGTATATTTTCATATTATGGTACATATGCACATATTTTATATTCTGAAATGTTATTTATGGCTGAGACTGTGTCCCAAGAAATTTGCAAATATTTCTGGTTTATTCATTCGTTTAAGGGGTACATTATATTATTGTACTAAACTTAATTTCATATCAATGCCACCACTGTTGCACCTTACTGAACTAAAATTCTGCCTGGTAAAACTTCCCTTTTTTAAAAAAACAAGAATGTTGAATTTTTCTTTTTTTTTAAAGACCTTTTGGCAGTCTTGCTGTTAGTCCTGAATTGCAGATTTTAAAGCAGCCTTTGAAAAAAGCATGAAGGAAATAAAACAGAAATAAACATCTTATTCAATGTATGTGTGACTTAATAATTAACATCATAAGCACACTAAAATAGCAAATTTAAACAGACAGGATTATTTGTTCTCTTAAAATGAGTAGCCTTATATCAAATCAAGCTGTATATGTAATAAATTATTCATCAAATACATTGTGCCAAGAGATGAACGTAAGAAATTACTTGTTCTATGTCTTATGTACAATTTATTATAAAACTATCTTTTATTGACTATGGACATTTATGGCACAATTTTATGTACATACTTAACTTCTACATAAAAACATATGCAAAGAAACTGAAATAATTGTATACAGAAATTATATTTATGATTTTTTATGAATGTGCAGATTTGGTCTTATGTTTTTAAGCATAATAATCTAAAATCTACTCACTTTCTTTCACCATTACCTCTCATTATAACCACAAACTTATTTTTCTAAAATAGTTAGAATTGCTCACACTAGCTCAGCTCCAGTATTTGTTGGGACTACAAAAACATTTATTTGCTTTTGCAGCTTCACCGTTGCACTGTGCATACACAAAAACAACATAATAGCTATTGCTGAGATCCTAAAATACACTCTAAAAATCTGTTTCTATGTGTAAACACAAACCTTCTCTTGCATTCAGTTCAAAAAGGCGTGTCTGTTCAAAAGTAAAAAACATGATCTACTCTATTAAGTGAAGTAGTATTTGAATTCTGATATTGAGTACAAAGAAGATGCTGCTTGAATGTTAACTACTCATACACTTTTTTTCTTTCATGCTCTGGTCAAACATGAGAATATACATGAGAATGTATTTTAAGATGTGGCAACATGCAAAAGTCGTGACTTATGATATACCCAAATTGGCCTTCAATGTATGATAAAATACTGTGATAATCATCCTACCAGTTTTGTCAACATACAACAAAAAACTGTAATAATGATCTTACCAGACTACTATAGCGAGACTTCCAATATCCAGTGACTACAGCTCAACATTTTAAGCATATATGATTTTGAACTGAACTGTAGTCACTCGATATTATACACCCAAGAAATCTGATTTTGACTATGCTTGTTGATTTATTAACTTTGGAGGTAACATTTTTAAGGTGTGCAGCCAATAATGTAAACTGATGAAGTGACCTTTTAAAAGAGCTCTTACCCTTATATATTCCATAGCCATATAATTAGGGTGATCATCTTGGATTATTTATAGACCATCAAGGACTATCAAGGCGCATGACCAGATTGCCATGTTGTTGGCATTTATCGAGTCATGAAAAGATAATGGAATAGCAAAACAGTCAAAGGACAGCATAACTGTAACTAAGAAGAGTTTTTGTAGGGATTTTACTGAAGTATCGTAACAGATTAGCTTGGTTACCTTTCTGAATATAAGCTATAACACCTTATTGTTGAAAGACTGAATGACTCAGGAAATTTTGAATTCACCTGTTCCAAAAAGCTCACCCAAGGAATACAAGTTTACATGCACCTTGATTGGAATGTACTCTTTGAACTTCAGTTGTGGTTAGGCACATTCTTTTGAGGTTAAGGTCCACACAACAGCAAATGATTGAATTATTATCTGCTTTATAGGACTTATCTTTGAGGAATCTGAACATTTCAGCCAGCTTCAACTGAAATAGCTATTTGTGTGCCATAATTTGTGTGCCATAATTGTTTGGCATACATGAAATCTATTGTCATTTTCATATACCCTTGCTGCCATACGTTTTAGAGCTTAAGATTGAACAACACACTAAACTGATATAAAGTGACCACATTGTGGCTTTACACGATTCTGCAGCATTTCCAAATGGCTACCAATTAATTTGCAGTGTTAATTCACAGAACTGATTCTGACTTTTACTGTCTTATTATGAGCCAAGGATTTTTGAAGGTGGTTCTTTGCCTGCATAAACCATTGACCCACCAAAATTGACCTCAAAATCAGATTATTATAGGTGCTGCTGTGAAGATGAAAATATTTTACCTACAAATAGAATTCTTTATACGGTTGGGAAAAAGCTGAGTGCTTGTTTTTTTTAGTGTTTTAGTGCTACAGTCGTTTATTAAAAAACTTTTCTTTTAGCCCGTTTTCCTACTGTTTCTTTATTGGTTATACATTTTATGGAATGATCTGTCCCTATCAATTTAAACTGAAGTATACAGATGCTTGACTTATGACCACAATTGAGATCAAAATTTATATTGCTAAGCAAAACAGCTAAGTGAATTTTGCCCCATCTTACAACATTTCTTGACACAGTTAGTGGATCACTGTAGTTCTTAAAATTAGGAACATGGCTGTTAAGTAAATCTAGTGTCCCCATCGACTTTGCTTGTCAAGAAGTCACAAAAGGTGATCATGTGACCTCTGGGACACCGCAACAGTCATAAATATGAGTCAGTTGCCAAGTCTCTGAATTCGGATCCCCTAACCATGGGGATGCTGCAATGACTACAAGGAAAACATTCTAAGCCACTTTTTTCAGTGCTGTTGTTAACTCCAAATGTTCGCTAAATGAACTATTGTAAGGACTACCCATATGAAATTATATGTTAAATAATGAAATAATCCTTGTACATAAATATGTTTAATCCTTTCCCATAAGTACATGAAATATCTATGTACACAACTAGTTTCCAGCAGAAGGGACAGGAATGTAGATGGCCATCTGATGCTTCAATTACTGTTGTAAAGGCCCATTCCCATTAATTTTGCAGAACATTTTTAGAACAAGCATTCTTGTTATCATCAGTCACACAAATCTATGATAAAGTAAGTTAATACTTTCATGAATAACAGGTAACGTTGCTATGAATGTACAATGATCTGAATAGTGAGGCATAACCAATAACTGGCAAATATTTAATACATTTTGAGCAATCAAAACTTGTCAATCTATATACAATATAAACCATATTTCTTTCCTTCTGTTCAGGCAAGCCCTATATTTCCTGTTCTAGGAAGAACTGCTTCCCAGAATCAATACTTTTCCAATTTTTTCATCAACTAAGTCTTTGTTCAATGAAACTACAGTATTTTATTGGTCAACATTTTTTAGAAAAAAAATATATCCAAAAATACTTTTGTTAATTTGTCTAACTTCCAGTTATATAAATTCTGGAACGAACAGCTTATGATTTAGCATCAGATGCTGCCTCACACCAATGTCAAATACCAAAAAGATTTTAGTATTTTCAAAGAAATACAGTTTTAATAACAAAGTTGTTTTTGAAAAATGTTAATGGCTTCCCTTGGTTCTTTTTTTTTTTTTTATAACCATACTTTCCCAATATCTGATATCATTTGTTCTCTACTGGTTTTGTAACACTTTTAAAAATGACAAGATCATCTATTTTCATGCACTCAAAGATCGTATGTGGGAATGCTATTGCTCCTGAAGTAATGTGATAATTAAAAATGCTACAACGCTAAATAAGACTGACATTATAATGCTCCTATTGGTGTATAGGAAAGCTCAAAGAACATATTAAATATGAAAATACTTACTAGCTATCAAATTGTTATCCTAACCCACTAGAGTGAATAAATAAAATATTTCAGACTCAATTTCAGCAACCCCATTTCAAAACAGCACTCCATACAGTACTAAAAAAATTGGTTATTTAACCATTAATAATTAACATTTAGTGTAAAAGTTCAACATGAAAACCTGGAATTAAAGACATTTTTCCTGTTTAATGATTTCCAATTAAGTTTTTTCTTTGAAACAGCATCATTAAATGAAATATTGGAGCAAAGCAAAAATAAAACTATATTTTTTTCAGTTTTAAATTCTTGAATTGCATGCAGAAAGGTAGATACTGTGTAGTTTGAATCAAGAATGCTGCATTCAGTATGAGTCCTCAAGACAGTTTGTAAAATAAACAGATACATACTGACCACCGTAAAACATAAAATTTCAATGCTGCTCATAACTATAAAAAAGCAGCACAAATACAGATTTGGTCAGTCTGGAAGTTAAATAAATATACATATTATTGTAGATTTCTATGCACATGTTGGACATAATCTACCGATAACTTTTCTTGTGCAGATCACCATAGAAACTGTGAGTTCCCAAACACCTTCACTAGTGATATGGGATGCACAGGAAAAGTTTTCCATAATTGTGCCCAATACCTTCATTTTTCCATGGCTTGACCTCTCCTTGGCAGGTAATTTTTTTTTAGCCTTGCTGAGAAAATGCAGGTGCATTCTGAATGGCATTTTATTTTCCTTTTCCATTTTTTGAAGATTTCTGAATCTGAAGTTTTAATTCCTTGATCATCTTCTCTAACTTCTGTCTCGCTTCTCGTTCCTGTCTCAATTCATCTTGGAGCTCTTGTCTATCAGCCTCTGCGTGATCCAGCCTCTGCCTCAGCTCTGCTAACTGCAAGTTTGAAAAGTAAAGACAAGTTAAAACAGCTGACATACTATACACTTGTTTCTTAATCCTGGTGAGATATGCAGGCATTTCATTCTGTTCCAAAATGGAGCATCTGTCAATGATCATGCCATAAAAATACTCGACTACAATATAAATATGTGCAAACATATACCCAAAAAATCATTACAAATTTAAAATACTTCCTATATTTTCTCTTTCCACTTTATTATTGCAACATTTTTAGTGAAAATATTCTTACTTCTTTGACACAGATGTTTCTAAATTGCCAGAAAAACCAAACATTCATTAAAATCACACCCAAATATTTGGAAAGAACTGAAATAGCTATTTCTGAGTTATCAAACTGTAAATAATGTAGGAAAAATCAAAATATTAGGGAAGTGAAAGATATATGGCATTTCTTCTGTACACTTTATAGTGTAGGCATGAGAAAAGTAAGGCATATTTTAGTGTTAAATTAGGAAACTGTTTTTAAAAATAAATAAGGCTGCAAACCATCGGCTTGAATGCATGGAAATCCAATGTATTAGCAGCTCTTCAGGCACCTGAGTGGTAGAACTAGCAAGTATGTATATTTTGTATATTTTATCAGCAATCCAACATTACATGTAATCTTTGGTTTATGACAGTTTAATGATGGTTCCGTTACAACAGCCTCAGGAAAAATTACTTACTATGTGTGCTCACATTTATAACTGTTACATTACCTTCAGTCATGTGATCACAATTCAGGCACTTGGAAACCAGGTCATATTAAAAACTGGTTGCAGCATTTTGCAATCACATGATTGTGATTTTCAACCTTTTTTTTTTTGTCAATTTCTGGCAAAAAAAACCCCAAATACCTATTGGTTTTTTGAATTTGGCTTAATGATCACATGATTAACTTTATGACTATGATGATTTGATTTGCTACTGTAAAAACTAACATAAAATTGGGTCAGACTCAATTTACGGCCACAATGACTTACAATGGAAATTTTGATCCCGACTGTAATCTTAAATTGAGGAGTACTTGTATCAAAGAATGATGGCCCACTTCCAAATGAAACTCAATTATGCTGCTCACCTGAGCTGCGTATTCTGCTTCTTTGTCCTTTTCCAAGCTGGAATCGCAGGTACATTTTTGTTTTATTACCTGCTCTAGTTTCTTCTCTAAATCTCTTTGTTCAACATAAAACTCTTGCATTCTTTGAGCATGCTCAGTCTGCAAAGATTCAAGTTCTTTTTGTAAATTTTGTTGCTCTTCTGTCAGCTCCTTCATGGCTTTGGAACTACTTAACATTTCAACTTCCTATGAAAAAATGACAATCATATAGTTTTCAAAACACAGAATTACAAAAAAAATATGCTTCAAATTTCATAGTTTTAGGTTCTATTGCATTTGCAATGGGACTTAGTATAGATACACATCTTAGAGCTTTCTTATCTCAGAAATGTAACTCGCTGTGGTTGTTAAAAGCATGTGCGTGTCCACTTACTCTATCAATATATGCACCAGCCCTGCCAACTCTTACAGTTCTGCCGAGAGTCTCACGATTTTTTGTCATTTCTCACGGTCTCACGACAAGGCTCCTCAATCTCACGCCGAATTTAAAACGCTTTTTTTTTTCCAAATTTGGGGGTCGGCTTATATGAGAGTATATACGGTAATCGTTTTTCTTCCTGTCTGTCAGTCATTTTGAAAGGGGAGTAGGCCCTGGGAACGAGGCTAGTTTCCCAGTAGTCTTTGTAAGTTCAGCGCGGGAAAACGATCGCAATAGTATAAACATGGCAAAAAGAGGTGGTGATTTTTCAATAGAAGAAAGAAAGCTGCATCTTCTTACAACAGGGAACACAAATAAAACATTTAAATAAACTGTTGATGACTTTCCTCGATGGAAAAGGGGTTTGTTTAATCTTGATTGGGAAAAAAATAGAATCTCACTATTTTTTATAGAATCTCCAGTTTTTTTTTTCATGGGTCTCCAGATTTTCCTTTATCAGGGGTTGGCAGGTCTGTATGCACACATATGTATTTTACACTCACATATACACGAACTTATCAATTATGCACCAGTACTGTATTTCTACTTCAACATTCTCAGATATTTTGGGAACAAATATTTTGAATAGTTATTTGAAGAGAAAAATGTGTAAAATATTGAGAAATTTTTCCCTCACAGCTTTAAATTTTATAAAGGATTTTCTCCCATATTCAATTAAAATGCTAATCACAAATGTAAGCTTATAACAGTCTGAAACCACCCTAATTTTATTTCTACTAGCTATCTTCTAGCACCAAAGGGAAGTCTCATGACTTCCTGGGTACTATTTCTCCAGATAGCTAGTATTGAGTAATTTTCATCATAGGAACCTTAGGGAACACAGTTAACCGCTGTTCATTATCCAGTGGAGACATAACAGACGCCAGTGTAACGCAAGATGTCATTAGGAATTTCAATCTTTAAAAACCCGGTCCCACTGGCCGACAGACGCAAAACATATGCATAAAGGACACAGCAGACGAGCAAAATTTCGGGGGTGGCTCCATCCATTGTCATCCGCTCCAAAAAGTGGCAAAAATTTGCATAAACAGAACGGAAAAGAACGGACATGGGTAGTATGTAGCGGGGATGTTAAACTGATATTCATAGGAAGCCTAGCGGATGAAAGCGGATGGAAGCGGATGACACCTCCGAAGGGGTTCCGGGGTAGAATTTCGAAGAGGACGCATAGCAGATGAAACAGATGCATCACGTACGCCTAAAGGAAAGAAAGGGGATGCCGTGCAGATGTATATCGGATGCAAACGCATCCTTTCTATTTCCGTGCTACTAACACTGTTTAGACGTTCCATGTACCCTTTCCGTTTTCAGCTGCAGTGGATGTGAGTTGCGAGGATGCCCAGAGGATGCATAGAGGATACAGCAGACGTTTAACGGATGATAAATGGACAAAGAACGTTTGTTGCTCATATGTCGCGGATTTACATTGTACATGGCGGAAAGTTCATCCATTCACAAAGTTTTGTGCAGCTCAAAACTTCTTGCGCAGATGAAATCACAGTGGACGGATGCTCGACAGATACAGCGTATGAAACACGTATGCAATGAGTACACAATGGATGCATAGCATTTTCCAACAGATGGCAAGCTTTTTTTAACATTTTACATCCTCTTTGCATCCGTAAGTGCAGTGGGACAGGGCCTTAAAGAGGGTGTGTGTGATTCAGCAAAATTTTTATCAAACCACTCCTTCTAAGCAAAGACTTGAATCAAAGAGGCATTTCTCTTCAAAGCACTAGATGAGAGCAGTCATCCCATTTTCGACCCAGATGTTAAAAGGGGCTTCTCTGCATACACTCCAAAGTGGAAAAATTTCATCAATGCAAGGAGAATGGCTGAAATGAGTCAGCCTATTGCAGCAAAGCATTAAGCAGGAGGAAAACTTATCTTCAAACTCATGTTTGATAACAGCTGAAGTCCAATTTTCAGATTAGCGTTCTTTGATGAAAGTAAGTCTTTAATACATGTATATGTAAAATGAAATAGAGGGGAAGGTTTGGGTTTTTTTAACCCCTATCATTGTACTATTCATAGTCATAATCTTTCATCTTCATATGGAACCAATACAAAAAATAAAGAAAAGACACTGGGTGGCAGACAAAAATAAAATGAAATTTACACATACCATTTGAAGATGCTGCTTCTTTTGCAAAATTGTATGCAGCCTTTCTTGCTGTTTAATATAAGTTTTCATTACTTCTTCCATCATTTTCCCTTTATCATCATCAGATCTAATACCACTGGCAAGAGCCTGAGATGAGGATTGTGCATCACTACTTATTTCCATTTCATCTTCTGTAGTCTCCCTGGAACTGACCTGTTCTGTTTTCCTTCTGTTTGCAGGTTTAATGGGTATGGGTTGATCTACAGAATCAAAAAATCAGGAAGGCAATGTTTGTTGGTTTTCTACAAAAACAATAATTCCATTAATGTTATTATGAAACAGTTTCAGTTTTTACTCACCTATACTAGCACAAGTTCCAGATCTGGGCTTTAAGTCAACTTTCTCTTGTCCTTCAAGAGGGATGTTCTGATAAAAGATGCTTTTTTTGCGTTTGCTACCATGCTGCTGTTTCAGTGACTGTCCGGGAAATGATTTATATACCTCTGGTATTTTTTCAATCATTTTTGTGGTTTCTTTACACTGAGGCATTGAAGTACTAAGAGATACATTGGGAGCAACCATTTTATCACACATGTAAAAGAAATAGCTGGAAACAACAAAATTGAAAAATTACTAGAATATACAAAAATTAAATCATACTGAATCAACCATAATAAAGAAAATAATGGAAACAAACAAACAAACAAACAATTATTCTCTAATTCCCAGCCTGCTACACAGCAGTTGTAGATAATGATTATTTTGTCCAGCTTAGGAACCATCAAATCAATTACAAAGTAAAAGAAAATACATTGCTGTCAGTATACTCTCAAAGATCTATTGGCAAAATGAAATAGTCAATTTTAAATTTCAGAGGTATTTTAACACTCACAATTTTATTAGCCCCCAAATGCATTTTAATGTATTTGTTTTATAACAGTGTAGCCCGCTAAATTCTGGGTACATCAAAGAGCAGGTGGCATTTGTGGCTAAAAGGGCTTTTGCAGAACTCCATGTCGCTATTAATGGTTTTATTTACAATTCCCAGTTCCACAGGAACATTTCTAGCTATTGTTTGTTCAACTATCTGTATGATTTTAATCTCAATTATATAACTGACTTGTATACCACTCAGAGCAGGCAGGTTCAATCAGGCTATAAGCAGCCTATAAATAAATATGTAAAAGCACAAAAAGGTTTTAAAATGTAAGATCCTCAAAATTTTAAAGGCCTAGAGGAAATGTCCTAATCTCTTTCCAAAAAGCTAACAAAGAAGTGCAGGCATCATAAAGACAACCTTCTTTCAGATTATCATCTCCAACTTCCAAAGGAAAGGACATCAGAAGCATGCCCTTTCAAATTAAGAAGACAAAGTGTGTCCTAAAGAAGATGAAAACCCAAGTCATAAAGGCTTTTTAGGTCATTACCAATATTCTTAATTATTTTGAGAAACCTCCTGTGAGCCGGAGCAGTCGAGTGGACACTGCACAGATTTAAGGTTAGAAACAGTATTCAGAGGGAGCTCCAAGTAGAGCACAACAGTACATAATCCAAATATTAAGTAATGAGGACTCCTCACTTCCATCAGAGCATCCTGTGCCAAAAACAGACATATCTGATTGAGGAGACAAATCTGAGCAAGGTCCTCTATCTATTTTGCTTATAAAGAAGCCTAACTGCAAATGAACCTGTAGATCACAGACCATCTGCTTCTAACAAAGTTCAATTCCAGGAAAAGCCAATTGTACAGACACTGTATCTTATTGGATTTAATTTGACCATATTTGTTCCAACCTGACCCTCAAAATCTTTAGCCACCAGGTCAGGATTTCTGTTACAAGTCCTACTCAATCTGGGATGGCAATGTATAATTGAGCATCATCACCTTACAGACAATATTTTATCTGAAATTGTTAGATGACCTCACTCAGCTGTTTCATATAGATACTAATGAAAACATCTTCCTGGGTTCTGTTACTGAATATGCTGTTACTGCTTTAATATTTAAAGCAAAGTATTACTGCTTTCTTAAAAGTAAAAACCTCATTCAGAACAAGCAGAAAGTCTGGCACTTCACATGTTTGTGAAATTAGCTAAGGAACAATTCAAATGACACTTTAACTGCTATATCAGCACTGTACAGACATGTCCATCAGCACAGGAGAGCTTAAAATGGTTTCAATAGGCTGCATAGCAAGTTAAGCCCCTGTCACACTGTACCAACGGATGCAAAGAGGATGTAAAACGGACAAAAAAGCTTGCCATCCATTGGTTAACGCGATGTACTCACTGCCTCCGTTTTGCTTCCACTCTATCCGTCCAGCATCCGTTTATTGACGTTTCATCCGTTCAGAAAGTTTTGAGCTGCTCAAAACTTTTGCGCGGAAAATGTATCCAATTCATCCGTTCTGCATCCGCTACACATCCGCTAGGCATCCGTTACGCATCCGCTATATCCGCTAGACATCGATTCCACATCCGCTCAACTCGCATCCGCTCGGACGCAGGGAGGAAGCGGAACGGACGCAGAAAGGACGCAGAACAGATGCAGCACAGAAACAAAGCGTTTAAAACGGAAAAAACGTTCGCAGAGGAGACCTATCTCGGATATTAAGGATGCCTAGAGGATGCCAAGGGACACCTATACTGCCTGTAAAAAGGGGGAGCAACTCATCTGCATCTTACTTTCAGACCAGCAGCCCAGCTGTGCAGACCTCTGCAGCCTTCATCTGACTCTTGCTCTTCCACAGCATCCAGTCATGTCCACCGTGGATCGTAACACAGTCCTTTTGGCAGCCACCATCCTTCTGCAACAGTGCGAAGCCATCTACAGGCTCTGTGAACTGTACTACGGGAAGAAAAAGAGGCGGCCAAGAAGCGTCTGGGTCCGAAGATGGATCGGGAGAAGAGCAGAGTACAGACTGTACAATAAGCTGATGGTGGAGCTCAGGAACGAAGACACTCGGGCATTCCAGAACTTCATGAGGATGCCTCCAGCCATGTTTGACGAAGTTGTGCAGCGGCTGACACCCAAGTTGACCAAGGCAAACACCAACTTCCAGCCCAGCCTGGAACCTGGGCTCAAGGTGGCACTCACTCTGCGTCACCTGGCCTCAGGGACCACCTACAGGAGCATGCAGTACGGCTGGAGGGTGCCACACAACACCATCAGCATTGTGGTCAGAGAAGTGGTGCAGGCCATCATCGAAGAATACAAGGAGGAGCTCCTCCAGTGCCCCTCCACTGAAGAAGGATGGAAGAAAGTTGCAGAGCAGTGGTATCAGAGGTGGAACTTCCCACACACCGTTGGAGCCATCGATGGCAAGCACGTGGCTTGTAAAGCTCCAGCCAAGTCGGGGTCCACTTATTTCAACTACAAGGGCTTCTTCAGCATCATCCTCTTTGCCATGGTCGATGCTGACTACAAGTTCATGTACATCGATGCTTCAGGCTATGGCTCATCTTCAGATGCCCAGGTATACAACGCCAGTCACCTCAAGGAGGGGCTGGAAGGCAACCTCATCGTGGGCTTCCCAGATCCAGACCCCCTGCCCAACGACACGCAAGATGTGCCCTACTTCATCGTGGGGGATGACGCCTTCTCCCTCAGAACCTACCTCATGAAGCCATACACTTCCAGACTCCTGACCCGTGAAGAGAGGATCTTCAACTACAGGCTGTCCAGGGCAAGGCGGGTGGTGGAGAACGCCTTTGGCATCCTGGCCAACAGGTTCCAGGTACTTCTCACCACCATGCAGCATCGCCCAGAGACCGTGAGGAGGATCGTGGAAGCTTGCTGCATCCTGCACGATCTCATGCGCACCCGCTACCCAGTCTTGCAGAACAGGCTCGTGGACCGTCAACAAGGCAATGGGGACATGGAGCCTGGGGAATGGAGGCAAGGGCGAAACCTGATAGACACTGAGGATGTGCAAGGCCCCAACAGAGCCTCACGTGAAGGGAAGAAGCAGCGCAACCTCCTGAGACACTGGTGCAACTCCCCAGCTGGAGCAGTGCAGTGGCAAGACAGGATGATAGATGATTAATGGGTGCTTCCTTCAGCCTGTCTCATCACACTGATGAGATTGGGCCGTGTATTTTGAGTGGGCCTACAATGAACAGGGCGTTTAATAAAGAGTTGTGTTTGTGTTGACATGTGTGGATGATTATTACCTTATTATTGATAATAAAGGGCCATAGGTGTGGCACCAGGGAGGATGGACCATACAGTCCCACAATGTTTGCACTGGAGGCTTATCTATCCCACTGCTATCCTTACCCATCCCACAGCTATTACCCATCCCACAGGTATCCCTGCCCACCCCACTGCTATCTTAACCCATCCCACAAGCATAAAAAGGCTTAAACCAATTCTGAAAGTTTCCACCAAGACTTTATTAAAAAAAAGAAATGAAGCAAGTGTGTGAATCAAAGATAAACTTTTTTGAACAACAAGCTGTAAAAGAAAAATGACCCAAGTCAAGTGTCCAAATAAAGTCCACAGGTAGCCAGCTACCCAGTCTCTGGCACTTTTATTGGTCACTCGGAGGTGTGCCCAGTCTCAGGAGTGAAGGGTCCAGGTGCTGTGGAGGTGGGTGGTGCTGGAGTGCTGGTCTGTATCGTCATTGGGGTGCCTGGCCCCGAGAGGACAACAGGGGATGGTGTGTTGAGGAAGCTCTCAGACAGCTGGCTCAGACCCGTGATGCTGAGAGGACCTTCCTCCATGCCATGGGGTGTCAGCCCCAGTACTGATGACAGATGTACTGAGGCTGGGTTTGGCTGTGGGGTGGAGGAAGGAGTAGTGTAGTGGGGCTGTCTGGTCTGCAGCTGGGTGAGGACTGGCATGGGTGGCATCGCTGTCGTCGGTGGCATCATTGTCGTGGGTGGCATTGGTGGCATCAGTGGAACCGGTGGCAATGGTGTCGTCCGATGACTCTGTGCCTGGACTGGGAAGGGCTGCTGCCTGTGCTGCTGGACCTCCTGGTAGCTGTAGCCCTGGTAGGTGAGGGCCTGTGGGAAGCCTTGGAATGGGAGGGACATCACCTGGGGTGGAGGAGCAGGCCTGGACTGGGTGGGAGCAGGTTCCTCTGGATCTGGAGGGTTGTGAAGCAGCTCGGTGATCCGGTCCTTCACCACCTGGTACTGGGGTTCCTCCATTTTCCTGAGGGTCTGGTTGACATAGGTGAGGAAGGGCTTGCGGTTGGAGGATGAGGAGTCGGTGCTGACCAGCTGAGAGAGGAGATCTATGCTGGTGCGGATGGTGTGCCTGATCTCCAGCAGGACAGTGTGGCTCTGCCCCTCCTGCTGTCTGGCTCTCTGCCTTTCTGTGGAGGTGGAGCTGGGGGGGTGGATGCGGCTATGACTGTGGTGGACTCGATGTCTCCTTTCTCCCACCACACCAGGGAGTCCTCCACGCGCTCCACCACGGTTACAACAGCTGTCCGCGGGTTCTCCACTGTGGCACGCTCCACAGAAACCTGCCTGGAGACAAGGACTGACTCTTGGCCGGAAGAGTACTGGGTCTCAACAGGCTCCCGGAGAGAGAGGGTTGTGAGAGGGGCTCCTGGTGCTCCTCCGTGGCGGATCTCACCCTTCAGGAAGCTGCACTTGGCCATGACGTAGGTCTCTCTGTCTGTCAGCTTAACCGTGGCCTGGCCAGATTTCTTCAGGTGCAGCTTCCTGTACCAGGTGTGCATGTGCTTCCACCAGCCGAGGAGCACCTCCGAAGTGTAAGCCATACTCTCCGCCCTCTCTCTCCAAGCAGCCTGCTTCCTTTGGGTGTCCCTGTACAGCCGGTGTCCCTTCCGCCACAGATAGTCATTCTCTCTCAGCCACTCCAGCACCTCATCCTCGTGTTCCTCCTCAATGAAGTATTGCCTCCTCTTCCGTCCCCGCATACGCCTCTTCCTCCCTTTGGCAGGACCAGATGGGCCCTCATCAGAGGGACTCCCAGGTGGTAGGGGCTGCTCCTCCACACCACCACCAGCAGCAGCACCAGCAGCACCAGCAGGATCATCATCATCATCATCACCAGCAGGATCATAATCATCATCATCAGCAGCAGCAGCAGCAGCAGCAGGACCAGGATCAGCAGCAGCAGAGTAAGCACCAGGAGCCCCAGCAGCAGCAGCAGCAGGACCAGGAGCACAAGCAGGACCAGGAGCACGACGAGCAGAACCAGGAGCAGCTTCAGCAGAGTACGCAGCAGCAGAAGCACCACTGCCAGGAGAAGCTTCAGTAGAAGCTCCAGCACCAGAAGAGCGAGCCCGAGCAGCAGAAGCCCCAGCAGAAGCAGAGTCAGGGACAGGGGGTGGGAGGGTGGCCCTGTCCCTCTTGGCAGGGATGGCAGCAGGTTGCTGAGACTTTCGCTTCTTCCCCATGGTTGGGAGGCTGGCAGGGAGGCTGTCACCAAGGCTGGCAGGAAGGCATGCAGGCAGGCATGCACCAAGGCTGGCAGGCAGCAAGGCTGGCAGGCAGACTGGCTGGCAGGGAGGCGGGCTGGCAGCAAGGCTGGCAGGCAGGCAGAGAGCAAGGCTGGCAGGGAGGCTGGCCAGGAGGCTTGGAGGCAGGCTGGCAGGAAGGCTGGCAGGAAGGCTTGCAGGCAGGCATGCAGGCAGGGCAGGCAAGGACTCAATGTATCCGGCAGCAGGTCTTTCCTCCGAATGCTGGCCATGTGCGAGCTGCTTCCCTTTATATCCGCGTGGCTTACGCAATGCATCCCCCCCGCATGCACAATTAATGCCAGGCATCCGTTAGGCTTCCGCTCTGCATCCACTTCATCCGCTGTGCATCCGCTTCATCCGCTCGGCGTCCGCTCTGCATCCGCTCTTTCCGTTCCGCGTCCGCTTTGCTGAGGCCCCCCGGAAGCCCAGCGGATGTGCCATCCGCTCCCATCCGCTTCCATCCGCTGGGCTTCCGTTCCGCATCCGCTTTCCATCCGCCCTGCATCCTCCCCCTGTCCGTGTTATCCGCTCTGTTTATGCAAATTTTTGCCCCTTTTGAGAGCAGATAACAACGGATGGAACATTTTGCTCGTCCGTTGTGTCCGTTTTGCATCCGTTGGGCAGTGTGACAGGGCCTTTAACTCTTCATGTGTTTGAAATATAGCTCCATTTGATTCTGACACTGATAAGCCACTGTACTCTATAATTCAATAGCACTTCTAAAATAACCAGTAATTTTGTTTTTTTATTCTTAAAACAATCTTGAACATGGTCTGAACTTGCTATTCTCTTTCAATTTAGAATACAATGTATTATGCAGTTAATTTCCAGAAAAAAATGGGAGGTGTTTAGCTCAGATTCACAGAAATGTAAATCAGATTAAATGTATAATTTCAAATACCAGTTGATTATAGAGACCTTGAGGATACTGAATATAGAAATAGAAGTTACAGGAGCCACCATCTTTTTTATCTGGAATAAAACAATTTGGTCCTTGTAGCACTAATAAAGCAGATGCTCCAGATATTAAGCAGCATCTGAGGATGGAAAACGCTAAAAGTTTTCTAGGTGCCTCCAAGGGAAAGTTTAAGGATTTGAGTGAAACTAGTTCTTAACAAAGATACCAGCAACAGTTATTTCAAAGAATGGAATTAAGAAAAAAAATACCATGTGCAAAAGTTACATCTATTACATAATGCTTTGCTCTATTTAATTAATGTAGATTCAATAGTATGTGAAACACATATTCTCCATACAACCTCAGAAAGTAATTAAATTATGTAAAACATCAATTTAACTCAGACAAGCAATGAAATTATTTATAAGCTGGCTTATGAAATAATTAAAATTTGATTCTCTGATCATTTTTATTAACAGAAGAATGTTACCTGGGATGTATAAATGAATGCGACTGATCTGTAGAATCTGTTTCCTGCTTTATAACTGGATACCACTGCTGAAATTCTACATTATAATGGGAATCTGCCTAAGGAGGAGAAAATATTTACATTTGTTATATACCATTCTAGCTTTAAAACAAATAGCAACTGCAATTTTTAATCAATTTTTTTACAGAAACCCCCCCCCCCAAATAAAACAGCATCATTTCCATTTTCCCGACTCAAATATACTATAAATAAAGCCATAAGCAGATTTTGTAAATATTGTAAATGAATACTGTATATTTCCTTTTCAGTCAAAAGAAATTGTGCAGTATTTTGATAATTTAACATTAATTATTGATCAATAAAATGGTCAATTAATATCAAATTTTATTTAATTTTGCCTTTTTAAGAAATGGAATTGTGACTTTGTCAGGCAATTCACTCAACTCCTGAAAAAACTGTAAGCATGAATAAAGTACACAAAGGTATTCATGCCTATTAAAGTTTGCAGGGAAGAAATGAAAGGCAACAATTCAAGAAAATCAACATGAGACAATAAAAGCACACTGGCTGAGTGACCAATCCAATAATAGGTAAAATCGATTGCATATGGGAACCATTACTTGGTGCCAGCTTTTTGTTTTTAATGCATTCAGTTTTTATAGTTTTTAATGTTGTTGAGTTTATTATAAGATCGACAACTGCTTTAAATAAGATAATTAATATATTTAGGAACTCTTATTCACTCATTCGTTCATTCATTCCTATCTTTTCAAACAGACCTTTTTAAAAAGCAGTGTTTTCTTGCAGCCTTGCAAATTGTTTTTATTTTTGTGCTTTTAGAAAAGCCAATCATCTACATTTCAAAACTAAAGGAGAGAAAATAAGTTTTTGCACGACCATCAAAGAAGCCTATCAAATCTAATAGAGAGAGCAGATTGTTCCATCTTTCAAAAGAAAGATGTTGTTTAACTTTATATCAATGTACCATTACATCTGCTACCCAAGGCAACCAGACAGGGGTGGGATTCAAATTTTTAATAACCAGTTCTGTGGGTGTGGCTTAGGTGGTCATGTGACTGGGTGAACATGGCTTGGTGGTCATGTTATTGGCTGGGTGTAGCCAACTCAATATCACTCACATCAAGGCACGCATCTCTTCTCCTGGCCTCTCATGACTGTGGGGATGCTGCAACAGTCGTAAGTGTGAAAAATGGTCATAAGTCACTTTGTTCAGTGCCACTGTAACTTTGAATGGTCACTCCACACAAGCAAAGTACCAGCAAAGGAAGGGAAAAAAAACTCCAGAGACGTTCCTGAGACAGGAAGTTTAGTCCTGCCAAGAATGTAATACGGGTTAACGGAGAGGCAGTTTCTGTAAGCAACACCAGAATGTTTTCTTCCTGCCTTCCTTACAGGATTAGGCCAGTAATTTCTTCTAACAACCAGTTCTCTGAACTGCTTAGAATGTTAACAACCGGTTCTAGCAAATAGGTGCAAACTGGTAGAATCCCACCCCTGCAACCAGATAAATATTTTAAGACAGCCCTGTTCTAGTTGGTATACAACAAATTAGTTTCATTTCACATTCCTGTTTATCATGTACTGCGTTATTGTGGTTGGTCACAATCAGCCAGAAATTTAGACTGAATTTGGTATATCAAATCCTTCCCAGGTACCTGGGATAGGCAAATATTATTATTTTGGTTTCTGGCAGTCAATCAAATGTTCAGGCTGGATTTGGCACTTTTCTCCACTTATCAAGTCCTTCCAAGGAACTTGGATAGGCAGATGTGGATGTTTGATAGTGTTAAAGGTGTTGTCATAGGCTGTAAGCTGTTCTGTACAAAGCTGCCTTTTCCAATTGACAGTGATTTTGTCAATGCTGATCATGTTAAGTGGCACACTCAAGGTTCTTATTACTATTGGTACTGTCTTTGCTTTTTTTTGTCACAGTTGTCTATTTTCTATTTGCAAGGTTTTTTTCTATTTATTATCACCAATATCAAATTTCACTTTGAAACAGCCTGATTAAAAATAGTAAATAAAATTCGAAGTAATAGTCAAAAATGGAGACCAACAGTAAAGTTAATTACTATGATAACTAGACTTTGATTTTAAGTTCTAATGTAATGAATACTTTTATTTGGTCCAAAGAAGCTTTTGCATAATAAAATGTTCCCATGAACAGAAAGGTGCAAAGAAATATGCCTTCATTTGTTCTGTTACATGGGTGCTCCTACAAAGAGCAGCATCTTCCCAATTTTTTACAAGCAATGGACTTCTAGGATTTCTAACCTTTCTCCTGACTTTTTTTTCAAGTCTTTATTATATAATTTAAAAGAATATATTTTACTTTTGAATGGCTCTGATTCTCTCATTCATGCTTTTTCAACAATTCTTCAGAATTAGGACTATTTCATACTAGAAAGGTATCCCTCCCCACATCATAGCCCAGATAGCTTTTTCTTCTCTGTTCAAAATGTGAAGATTCCCCTGTATTCTTCATTTTAACACTTGTTACTTTGCTGTTCACAAATCAGAAGTGTTAGAAGCACTGTTGAAGCAGCAAAGTGTTTCTGCACTTTATGTTAATGCATATATAATAGGAACAATTGAAGGATTTATTTTTTGAAAAAATATATTGCATATTTTGCATTCTATTTCTAAATCCACTTTAATTTTGGGAGCCAGAGCTACAATTCTGCAGTTAGACTAAAAAAAGGAATACATGAAACTATTTTGAATTCTGATAACATTTGTTTTTACAAAGGAGGCTAAGTAAATTAACTAAAAAAAGTGTTTGAAACTACAGCAGAAATGTATGTCTTGTTTTATCCATGAGTGCATGTGTAAGTATGTATACAACAGCTCTATTCACTGTGGCCTTAATTGCCTCCACCTAACCTAGTCTTCATTTAATGACAGTAATGGGGATCAGAATCTCCCTGGCTAAGCTGTGCCATTGTAAAGTGTAGCTTCACATGGCTGTATCACATAGTGATAGCAACCCCAGTAGTCTCTACTGCCAAAAAAAGGATCATTAAGTGAGACCTCATGTAACTGAGACTTGCAACTTCCTACCAACTTCTAACAAGCAAAGTCAATGGGAAAGCGGCAGGAAGTAGTAAGTCCCAATCACAAGCTTTCCTTTAGGTGGCTTGCAAGCAGGCCAGTCAGCTGACTACTATGGAGCATAAGGAGACGGAATGGGCATTGTGGCATGAGTGCACCAGGAAGGTGGGCATTAAATGAGTGCAATGGGTATGCGTAGGTGGGCACTGTGATGTTAGTACAGGAGAGATGCTGCAGTGTGGTCCAAGGACAAGCAGGTGGTAGAGCCCACACTCATCCTGCCACTGGGTATTTCTCAGGACAAAAAAATATTTGCAGGAGTAACTGATAGGAGTGATTTACAACCCTTCGTGCCAGCTTTTCACCTGCCTTTCCTGTGAGAGGCTGTAGGGAAGGTTGCAAATGGCAATCACACGTCTGAGGAACATTGAAGTCATCCTAAATGTGTTCTAGTTGCCTAATCCCCGCTACAACTTAGAGGACCCCAGTCATAAATTCCTGTTTTGCATGATAACTTTGAAGGGCCACAGAATGAATGGTCATTAAACAAGGACTATCTGTATTTGTAATATGCATAAGCAGTTGTCTTCTAATGAGCCTAAGGAGGAATTCAGATCAAAACTAGAGATCATCCCTTCCACAATTAAAGCCTCTATAAGTCTGAAATAAGATACATGAGGAGATATATATATATGCATGCATGCATGCATGCATGCATGCATGCTGTTCAGCTTCATTCGGGTATTATCCCATGTCATTGTAGTGCTTTTAAAGTTATAGCAACGTTTAAAAGCACTATAATGACATGGGATAATACCTGAAGGAAGCTGAACAGCACACATGTAAATACCCGCGAAAATTAAAAAAAAACAAATATATATATGTGTGTGTGTGTGTGTGTGTGTTTTAAGCTGTTTTGAAGACAAAAAAATAGCAGCCATCCTTAGAAACCCCAAAGACAAAACTGACCTGGAAAACCAAGGCATATACGAAGTTCCCCGTACATCATGCCCGGCCACATACATTGGACAGACCAATAGAAGAATAAGTACCCGCCTAGATGAACACAAAAATGCAGTAAAAAAGCTGGAACACACCTCCTCACTAGTCCAACACATGAAAACCACAGGTCACAACATCAACTTCAATGGCACTAAAAC
>BLBF01000040.1:16266531-16296910 GCA_015471245.1 Laticauda colubrina
ATTATTATTATTATTATTATTATTATTATTATTATTATTATTATTATGTAGCTTTGCAATCATCCTTGATCAACACAATGAGCTTTTGGACAGCAGGGAGCACAGAAGCATTCTCATTGGCTGTATAACTTTTATAAAAAAAATACATAGTGTATTTATAATATTTATAATTTTAATGGATGTTTAATGTTACAAACATATATGGACAATAGTATCAATAGTAGTGTAATAATTACTAATATATGGGGGAGGGGGGAATGAGAATGAAAGAATATCACGTGTAGGGTGTAAATATACTTCTGTAGTACCTCTTTCTTTACAGACAGAAAGAAAGCAAAGTACTTTCACAAGCCAAGACAGAGTCAGGCAAGAAAGCAAGCTGAATGGAAAGAGGAAGAAAGTGATGAAAACTCTAAAAATTCCAGTTGTACTAATAAGGGGCATTTTAAATAGTAATATGCAAATTAAGTCATTCAAGAAAAGGAGATGAAATGTTTGGATAAGCTACCTCTGTTTCTATTGGCCCTGATAATAGACTTTTCAGTGCAAAAATCCGGTGCTTGTAAAGTTGAACTCCTATACAGACTTTTGGGCTCATTTGTGGTCGTAATTCAAGAACCATCTTTATTAGGTTCTATTTTTAATAAGAACAACAACAACAACAACAACAACAACAACGATGACGACAATAATAATAATAATAATAATAGTTTCCTCTCTTAAAGTCTTGGGTGGTGAGTTTAATTTCAGACATTCAGACTGGGAACAAGCAAAGGAAAATGGATGGTGGAAGCCAGAGGTGGTATTCAGCAGGTTCTGACCAGTTCTGGAGAATCAGTAGTGGAAATTTTGAGTAGTTTGGAGAACCAGCAAATACCACCTCTGGCTGGCCCCGCCCCCATCTATTCTCTGCCTCCTGAGTCGCAGCTGATTGGCTGGGTTTTTTGTTGCCCTGCACAGGAGAACAGAGCTGGAAAGCAGGTTCGTGGGGTGGGGAGGGAATGGGATTTTGCTGTAACTTTCCCCCAGGTATGGGGAGGGAATGGAGATTTTGCAGGATCCTTCCCCTGCCATGCCCACCAAGCCACGCCCACAGAACCGGTAGTAAAATTTTTGAATCCCACCACTGTAAGCAATGTAATTTATATAATCAGAACACCAAATCCACAACTTTCATTATGTCCAGGAGATTGCTAGCAAAGTTGTACAGCTCTGAGTTCTCATACAAGATAAAATAAATGTAACAAGTTCTTTTAAGGAGCTTTCTATGTGGCACAGTGTGAAAATTCCACAGGGCAATTTTAAGGTCTCTATATAGCTCACCTTTCACATTTTTTGGTGTGGTTTCTGATAGGTGATGTCTCTCTCACCCACACGTGAAGGGAAAAGCGAGACAACTGATCTGCATTTTTAATACACAAGTGAAAATTGCTCTCCCAAATTGCTTCATGTTGAAAGGAAGGTGTTGACTAGGGTTGTACAAAAAATTAAAAATAACCTACCTGTCAAACTGGTTAACACACACACACCAAGCCTGTTTTTCAAACTGCTAAAACGGATTCAGAATTTTATCACATTGTTTTATGAATTAATTTTTCATGCTCATTGTAAACATCTGCCATACAAAATATATGATTTCCTACATTAACCAAGTACATAATTAAAACACGAGGGCAGAAAGAAAAGTGCCTTCTAAAAATTCCTTAATATATGAAAATTGGTTTGATTTTAAAAATAGTGTGCAACGGCTCAAGAATGACTTCTGTTTTTATTTATTCAGTATTTATAATCAATGATCCTTCATCAGTTTCTAACAGATGAGTATTGAAATTCTAATGCTCAAATATATTGTTAATCTACACCTAATAATCCCTCAGATGAATTTTGACTGAATGTGTCTTTAAAACAATTTCTGAACATTGTGCTTCAAAAATCTATGAACAGAAAAGCCTATGAATAAAGAAATCTAACATCTTGCCAAGGAAATTGTTAGTATCCATTTGTTATCCCATCCTCCTCCTCTATTTCCTGACAAATTTTTAACTAAAACTAGATCTTATTATTAAGAAAGTTATTCTAAATTTTATCTATTGTTAACAGTAGGGTTACCAAGAAATACCATCACGTTTGCAAATAATGATTGTTACAGCAACCATACAAAACAATTTTCATCTCACTACTATTAATACCTGACCAGATGTAAAGGTAGGCATATATTATAGAGGCCTAAAGTAATGGCCTTAAAGGATCTCACACACAAACTTTGAAAGATGACTTTATTGACAGTTGCATCTTTATGGTTTATCACAGAATTATCATCAATGCCATGAAATAATGTTGGATCTTACTTGTTGCATTTTGTAAATTCTCTGTCTTCCAAGTAATGACTGAAAAGCTTTAGTGGAGATAATGAATAGTTATGAATGGCTCGACTATTTTTCTTTAGACTTACAACCAAGCCTAACTTCAGTTTTCCCAGTTGTCTTAAAAGTCCACATCTTTTCAACAGCCACAAAATTTCTTCATTGTTATTTTAATTCCCTTTGGGAGCCCAATTGTCCACAGCCCATGTTCCCCACCCTGCAACTGAGGTCTACTTAAATGTTTTTTTGTGTTTTAAGTTAACAGTTTTAAGTGGCTAATGCATTGGCATTTTATTATGTACTTCTCGGTTCTGTACTCTTTTTTTCTTGGTGCATGGTTCTCACTTCTGTATAAAATAAAATTCTCACACACCACAAGTGATGTAGCATGCTCACTTTCTCTTAATGAAGCAAACTTTAACACATTGGTTGTCGGTATGAAAGCTCTGTGTGGATTTGGCGAGTTTCATAGTATCCCTAGGGAAACAAGGAGCAGATTTGCTATTGGCACTTTGTAAGTCCTCCCCCTGCCCCCAAAACACAAAACTCAAGTGCAAAAACTGTACTTTGGAATAAAGTTAACCTTCACATAAGGCTGTTGTTAATTAATGAAAGAAATATGGGACCCACAGCTTCAGCCAACCAGAGAATATAGCATTGGAAGCAGTTTAAAACCCTGCACTGGTATCACATACAACCACCCAACTTATTGTTTACTCCTTTGCCAAATGAAGGAATGTAGCTGTGAGTAAGCTTCTCTGCTTATCTTAGTGAGGTGGAGCATTAACTATTAGGTTGGCTGGCACATTGAGGTTCTCGCTGCATCATATCCTACATTACAATGGACTTTTTGTCAACAAATGAGGACTCTTAATGCAGTTTTGAGTGGCTCCCTGAAGAAGGTTGCTGCACTATTGATGAATCAGAGAAAACCAAAAATGTAAGTGCCAGTGGTGGTATGCTGGTTTTTGGTTACTGGTTAGGAAGTAGACAAAAATGGATGGGATTACTCTGAAATGGGTGATAATCTTGTCTGCATTCCAGGGCAATATACATCACTAATGTCTGTTTATTGCCAGAGAAAGCAGAATTAACCATAAGCAAAAGACAATGTTTATACCATTCTTACATGAAAAATAGCAAATGTAGTCATTCAAAGGGTATTTGAGAAAAAGAGCAGGACAAATTGCAACACTGGATATAAACAAAAGCCCTGCTTTTTTATTTTGAAACTTAAAAATGACAGTTTAAAAAGTATGTAGAAATTTCAGGAGATGGTTACACAAATATCATAGGCAACAAAAGAAGGAAACACAACAGAACAGAACAAGTTCATGAAAACATCCACCAACAGTTTTTATACAAAACCAACCGTTACATCCCATCATGCTGCATTAGCTTGTCCATATCTGAATTCCTAGTTGAATTATTTTAAAATAACTTCTACATTTTAATAAAAAGGTTTAAAAATTAATACTTTAATATCATGGCATTTACTTGAAACAAACATGGAAAAAAACTTCAAAATACATTTGTTTTAATATTTAAATCTTCGTTAAAACTGACATCACAAAGTTGACTTCAAAACATGAAATATACACTACACAGACAGACAGACACAGATTTACAGGAGGGAATAGAAGCAATTCTGTCTGTAAATGCATCACTTTTGTGCTTAAAATTCTTGAACGTTAAAATTTTATACTAGAATTGTGCGAGTCAGACAAAGTACTTCTGGTAAGAAAACCATTTTGTACCAAGCCCATTGAAAGTAGCCTAATTTTATTTGCTGTAAAGAAGGAATCTGAAAAGAGGGAAGTAGTCAAGCATTTTAAGTTTATGCCACAGAAATAATTGCTGCCCCCCCCCTCCTCAAAAGATTAACTCAAGATAACTTACCAGATCTAACACTTACCAGGACTAAAAAGATGTTTAGATGTACCCTGAGTATGACACAGCTTGTTAGCATTATAATGAAAGTACAAGAACCAATTAGTGTTTTTATTTGAATAATACAAAATAATTCATACCATTCAAATAAACATAATTTCCCCCAATGCACTGAAGTTCAATAAATGCCACAGTAGTGAAAAGAGTAATCTGGACTTCTGAGGATTTAACTGGAACATCTGTTGCTCCATTGACTGCCAGACTGATTTGGCTGATGTGACTTTGTGGTTGCCTCCTTTCTCTCTCATTGCTCCTCCTGATTCTTTTCATAGAACATGTGATGTATCAATCAGAACAGAGCTGGAAGGGGCCTTGGGGGTCATCTAGTCTAATCCCCTGCTCTAGTAGGAGACCTTGTACCATTTCAGACAGGTGGCTGTCCAGTCTTTTCTTAGAAAACCTCCAGAGATGAAGCATCTACAACTTCTGGAGGCAAGCCATTCCACTGGTAAATTGTCCTCACTGTTAGGGAGTTTCTCCTTAATTTTCGTCTTGATTGACTTCCATCCACTGTTTCTTCTTGTCTTGCCTTCTGGTCCTTTGGAAAATAAGTTGATCCCCTCTTCCTTGTGGCAGCCCCTCAAATACTGGAATGCTGCTAGCATGCCTGTTCTAATCCTTCTTTTCTCTAGACTGGCCAGACCCAATTCCTACAAACATTCTTCATATGTTTTTGTCTTCAGCCCCTTAATCATCTTAGTTGCTCTTCTTTGCAAAGTCTCAACATCTTTTTTTTTTTTTGTTTTATACATAGTATACCAGCTTTTTAAAAACATTGTGTAAGTAAATTATGGTCCCGATTAATATGACAGCCACACGAGACCTACTTTTGGAACATTATTTACCTATTTCTCCTCAAAAAGACCCAACAACTGAATTCTTTTTTTGCTGAAATTAGCTTTATACTATATAGTAATCAAAAAGCTGAGGAAGGCACTCATTTATATAGTGTAAGTTATCAAAGGCTTTCGCCAACATTAAAAGCAATGAAGTACATGTGCTTAATAAGAAAATTCTCTTTTACAATAGAACTGTTAACGTCATTGCATCTACTATCCATGGTTTTATCACTGTCACCGGAAATGCTGTACCATTTTCATTTAGTCTGCAGAACACTTCATTCATAATTCTTAAGGATACAGATAATAAGTATACATAAGATGTTTCAAAATCCCAAATGCCGCAAAAGAGAGTAATTATAGGGAGATTTAATCAGATTCAATGGGTCTCAATAATAAAGTCAATTCACAGTAAATTTAAAATGTTTACAAAATGAGAGCAGCTTTTTATACTATCTGTAAGCCCCTATCTTGTGTGGACAATAACATTTAGTACATTCAGTGTGGGGATACTTCTTACTCTGCAATTTAAATTAAAAGTGTTTTCAAAATTAATTTGGTAGCTTAATTTGGACAATGCAGTAAATAAAAATAAGTAACGATGGAGGGAGAAAAAAAAATGCAGTCTTACTATCTCTGTACCTAGTTGTCATAAAACCACGCTTTATATATAATTTGCTAAACATCACTTAATGCAACAGTCTATAAAACACAAACTAACATTACATGTGAAGCAGAACATCTGGCAAATTATTTCATATTAGATAATTTCTGGCCATAACAAGAACCGTCTCTTAGACTTCAATTTTGGTGTAATTGTTATTATTCTTTTGTTTCCTTTTATATCAATGAAAAAGTATTCTGCTGAAAGCAACTCAATGATATTGTTATGATGAAGTTCACACCGGATGACAAAGGAACTGGGTCCATTGCTTCCCAACAGAAACATTTTTCACCCATGCAGGAAAAATATTTATAAAAAAGATGGCACAGGTTATGCGTAGGAGATCAGACACATTCCTCTGCTGACATCAGGAGGGGATTGATATATTCAAATCCTTCAAACTCAGACTGATCAATCTTCTTTACAATATCCCTGAAAATATGAGCAAGAATACCAAAATGAAATTTCTACTCCAAAATTAAAGTACAGGTAGTCCTCATCTTAAGACTTGTTGCTTAGGGACCAAAGTTACAAGGGACCTCCCTGGGACTACTTACGACTGAGATTTGACATTCCAAAGGCCACTCCCCCATAATCACATGACTGCATTTTGAGTGCTGTGTAACTGGGTCACATTTAGAGCCAGTAGCCCTGTCTTGCAGTCGCGTGACTATGATTTATGACCATTTTTTTTGCCAAAAACGCATTTACTTCCTGTTCCAGCACAACCTACCCATTGCAGACAATGGATTCACTCCATCAATCATGACCATCCCCTGCAAGTTTTGCTTTACACCTGCTGAATTCGCTTAACAACTGCCATAAAAAAGGTACAAAACTCAGTCAAGGTCACATGGTGACTCCCTTAATAACCAGCACAACTTACAATTGTAACTCTGGGATGGATCTTATATGTGTAATATACATAGTCCTCAGGTACTCTTCTCTCCATGAATCATAAATAATAAACTCTAGAAGAAGTAAAAGCTTGCTCATTGTTTACAAAGATGGATTCAGATAAATCCTTGAATGGACATGTTTGGATGAACATTTCATCATTCTGCAGCACTCCTCCTAAACATGTGCCTGCAGAAATATAGATTATAGGCTGTTTTGTTTTTAATTGAGATTCAGCTTCATCCTTTTGGCATGGATCTCAGTGATCTCAAATGTAGGAGGACTGGCAGAACCAGGCGGAGGAGTTAAAGAGGCATCAGTTTAGAATCATTATATAGCCACAAGTGAACTCTTATCTATGACCCTTATCTAGTTCTAACCAGGTATTAACTATTACTCTGAGAAGATTCCTGTACATCGATCTGTGACATGTTCAGCTAGAATCATGAATTAATTTGTTAATCCTCAACCCAAGTATTTCATGAAATGATGTCAGATAATTTTGGACTACATGTGTCAGTCTCTTACACTGAATTATCAGAACAGGACTAAACATTAGATTGGCCCCACTGAGCTCGAATTTCAGAAGTTAATGTAACTAGACTTTTATTCTCTAATTTACCCCTAGTCTTTCTATTCATTGCATTAAGAAAGCAATTTCTGATGAAGAATGGTCCATGTTCAATCAGACCATGGATCTATCAAGTTAAATATCCTGCTTCTAAGTGGTCAATCATATCAAGAACACGAGGGTATAACTTCAAATTGACAGGAAATCCCAAAAGTGCTTTTTCAGGAGGCAACTCGACTTTCTTGTTTTTTCTTTGAAGACATTTTGCTTCTTATCTAAGAAGCTTCTTCAGCTCTGACCAGATGGTGGAGAATGGAAGGATTCATATTCCTTGCAGACAGCTAGTCATTTGCATCCTTTCTGATGGTTGCTGAAGCACTTGTTTATCAGTGTCCTTTTGGTCACCCCAATAGTTCCTGTAGTTTGCAATTTGTTTCTGGAAATCTGTTCATACTCCCACACCATTCCAAGGAAGTTCATACCAAACTGCATCGGTAAAAGTCTGTAGAGATTCTCAGTCATCCAGATGATGACACTCAGGTGATCCAGAGCACACAGATAACATTGAAGTGCTTCAACCACCATCAAAAAGAATGCAAATGACCAGCTGCAAGGATTATAAATCCTACCATTCCCCACCGAGTCACAACTGAAGAAGGTTCTTGGATGAGAAGTGAAACGTCCTCAAAGTAAAAACAAGAAAGTCCACTTGCCTCCTGAAAAGCACCTTTGGGACAACCATGACCTGGATGACTGAGAATCTAGAAACTTTTAAATTAACAGGAAGGAAGCTCAAAAGTAATGTTAGAAAATATGACTTCACGGAGAGCAGTGCAAGTTGAAACCAACTTCCTCAGAGACAGTGGGTCAATCATCAGTAACTGAGTTTAAAATTGCTTGGGATAAAACACATGTCCATCATCCAACGATAAACAGATAAAAAGTAATAAAATAAAAAATAATTATTAAAATTAAGAAAGAAAAAAGAACTAAAAACCAAATAAACTCAAAAGGCAGACTCGATGGACCACTAAGACTTTTTCTGCCATGAATTTTCTATGTTCATTTTTCTGTATCATTCAAGATACTAATAAGCCAGAGAAGGTATCTGTCTCCACACTCAGCAACCAACATTCAACCGTGAGCATGAAGATTATACACAGCTCTCCTCTACTCTACAGAACATGGTTTCATAACAGCTGCTAGGTTTACAAGAGTATTTTTTCTGATACGTTAACTTCTGAAATCATTTACTTACTCATCGTCAGGTGTGAGTTGTACCGGTTCATTGGTAAACTGAGAATCAAAGTTGTCCAGACCAAATTCTCCAGAAATATTTGGTTTAAATGGAGGAACAACCTGTTTTTGTTCCATCTAGGGATAGAGCGTTCATCATTAAATTATAACTTCTTATAAATAATGGGTAATACTTCCAAGGTTATAGAAGTTTTATCTGATCTTTAATTTTACCATTTCCTTGACCGCCTTACAAATTTTAACTCAGATTCTTACTTAGTACGTTATTACAAAACCTCTGATTTGACTGAATTTTGAATTTGGTTGTGCTTCTGTATTACGCAAATAAGTAATACAGTGCAGAATCCATAGGTTTAGAGAAGTAGAAATTCCAGAGAGAAGAATATTTTCCAACTTTTTCAGACAAAGACTTTTCAGAGAAATGAAAATAATTTAAAAAAAATCCTTTATAAATCTAAATTTGTCCTGATACTTCAGAAACATAAAATATGTATGTTTTATATATATTTTAGTTTTCGTATGCTTGGTATATTAAAATATTTTCAGTTTGGGTTGGCAAGTAATTATTCTGCAAAATATTGATTAGTAAAATTTCAAACAGGAAAATGTGATATAATAGTTAAAATAGGATCTTATGCTTACGTTTCAATATGGAGCCCTTTTTTAGCTTGTTTGGGCAGCAGTACTCATTTGTGGATTTAAAAAATTGATTTACATTCCCAAGAAACTCTTCCAAGACTTTTAGTCCTTCCTTCTTTGTCCTCTAAACAAGGACAAATTATTCCTTATTTCTAATTTAAACTTTAGAAAGTATTGCTGCCCAACCAACTTCACACTAGGCCCTCTAAGAGCGTGAGATCAACCCTTCAAAATGTAAACCAGAAATCCACAAGCAAAGAAAGTGTGGTATTTTCCTTCCTTGCTTATAGAAAGGATCATGCTTCTGATAGCAGATCATCTTGGTTTTTCCTTATTCTCACAAGAATTATGTAGCGCAGATTTCAGAAATGATTTTGAGAGGCTAAACTGTGTTAATCTTTTGTCATAGTTACTTTATTCAATGTTTTAAAAGACAGTGTTTCTTAATTAAAAAAAAAAAAATCTAAGCAACCTCACGTACCAAATTCCTCTCCCTGAATTTGTTTTTACTTCTTACATAAAAGAACCTTACTGAGTTCTACAAAGGGCAATTATATGGGGAAATCTCTAAGCGTTTAACAACTTTGTCCTATCAGTATTTGAAATTTACTAATTGGATGAGACTACAAAGATCCAGTAGTAGTGCCTGAAGCTTTTAAATGCAGTATTTACAGAGATGCTTACCAGATCCCAATCAACATTACGAAAAAATGGATGTCCTTGAATGTCTGCAAAACCTGTTTGAGGATGGCATCCTAAACGTTCTTTTGGATCCTACAAATGAAAAAAATAAGCATATACTTGAATAATAAAAGCTACATGAATATTTTTGAAGTGGATACATAACAACTACTATCTATCAGATTTATTTGACTTTTAGCAAATCTGTGGCGTCATGTTCTTTCACACAGATAATGCCTTGAATGACAAGTTTGTTTTTTGCTACTTTTATGCCAAATTTTGACAGCTGGAACATCGGTATCATGTAACTGCAGATTAAAGTTATGTCTCAATTATAGGCAATTCATTTAGTTTACAGCTGCTACCCCATGCCATCTTTGTACTTGCATTTTTAGCTAATGTTCTTTTAAACCATCCTGAAAAAATTACAATTTTTGCAAAGAGATCTTGTATAGCTTTTTGTTATGCTTTTATGGTTATTGATATAAATGATAGATGTCTGATTGTTTTTAGCTTGTGTTTTTTTTAAAAGTATTAACCTTTAATGCTAACACAACAATTACTAGTTTATGTAGAAATGTATCAATTTAGGAAATGGTACAAGTACAAAGAACCTCCATCCCATAAGTCTACCTGTATACACTGGCCATTCCCACTTGAATTGCGATATTTCTGAGATCTCTTCTCTAAAATTGTGTATTTCTCCTGCACTGTGAAATAGGGGATGCTATAGAAATGGCTATAGAGGCCTCTCTAACCGATTCCTTGCTTAGATAAATAATTAAAAACTAAAATAAAAGAGAAATTTCTTCCATTGCCAACAGCATGTAGGAGAGGCAAGCTTTCATTGGAGCCCTTCTACCTGACACATTAAACTCAAATCATCCATGCAAGGTCAAGCATCAAACTCAGTTGGGCTCTAAGCAGCCAGACGAAGAATTAAAGATAAAGTCTTAAGTATGTTTGCACTGGGAGCAAAACTCCACCAGTGAGTTTTGTCTGCAAATAAACCCAGACTAAAATAAAATGAAAATTCTGGGCAAATACTTTTAAGCTGATCACACAACAAACTGGCTTTGATCCTTCTAAAGGCTTCTTTCTCAACTTTGTAACTACAAGATGTATATTTAACTGCGGAATCTTCGAACTATGTATGGCACAAACTCTCACCTTGTTTAAAAAGCTTTTTAGAACACTTGCTGCCTTCACAGAAAGGGACCGTGGGATACGGATTTGCTTCTCCAGAATAACTAGAAGAAATAATTATGGGCATGGAAATTTCATAAATTAGCATTCTCAACATATCTCTGGGGACTGGAATCAAAGTCCCCTTCAAACTGAGTGTAACTTCGAGTGACATCATGGACACAACTTGTAGGGATTTTTCAGCAATATTATGAAAGGGGGTTTCTACTGCCTTCTTTCAAAGAGAACAATAGTGTCATCTTTCCTATCTTTTTGTTCTGCTAAAGCAGACAATTTGTTTAATGCCATGCAATATCTTTTTATTAATTATTCATTAATTTCCATTTTGCTATCTGTGGAGCAGTTTTTTTTCTCTAGCAACAAATAATTTACTTACATCTCCTGTGGTGTTTGAAGTATATGACGTAATTAAACATATATTTTCAGCAAACATGAATGGAAATGGAAATCAACAGGCAAGATCTGCTACACTCTTTCAGTTTTACCATGTAAGTGTTTTTTTCTTCATTGATTACTAGCCGCTTAGAACTAACTCACCTTGGAAGAGGTAATCTTCTGTATTTTGATCAGGATTATCAGAACTTCCTACAATATCAAAAGGAGATCTTCCCGCCATCATTTCAAACATCAGGACACCTAAAGCCCACCAGTCCACACTAAAACCTAGGAGTTAGAGTAAAACAGTATAACATGTTAAGGAGCATAATCCAATTAACCTATTCACTTTAAAAACTTATGATAATAATGCAATAAATATAGCTAATTTAAAGAGTGTGAACCTGATTACAGGGATTTTGAAGTAACATACATGCTGAAGAATTCTAAAGTTTTCTAAACTCATCCGCCAGTTTTCTGGTTCTTTCAAAAATTCTGAGAAATCTTGATTCTATTTTAACAGAAAGTATTCCCCACACAGAGAAACATAAAATGCACAATATATGGGCAGCAGGTATTTTAGCCAGCATTCTTGTCAACAAAGCTAGACTCAGATTTTATATACACAAAACATATTTTTACATGGATGGTGGTTTTTTCCTTACCTACCATCTGATATAGTATAATATAGCAAAATATTTATTTTGACAACTAGGCCTACATGTTACTTCATGAAAGATAAACTGAGTTTACATAACATGCTAACCTTAGGTTAACAAATGCAACTGCTGGGTTCATATAATTTCCCCAAATGAGCCATATTCATCTGTTGTCTGATTAGACAATGGTTAAGTGACGGTAAAACAATGGTTGGATTTTCCATTAAAACTGAATCTGACTTCTTACTTTATTTTAACCTAGTCTAACATGCACTGTGTTAATTCACATACTGTTTATGGCTTTGTTCCTAAACTAAGTTTAGTTGAATTCAGTAAAAGGCTGAATATGCTTCACTTTGCTTAATGTAATAAAGTTTTAGAACAATGATGGCAGAAAGTATATGAATTCTTTAGAATTATACAAAACCCTGAATGTAGTTATTCATTAATTTATTCATTAAGTTCCATTAATATATAAAGAGATTCTGTTAAAGAAACAATATATGAAACAGTTCTGCATCCTGACTTTACTGAACATAGCCACTTTTCACCTTCTTTATGAAATGACCCATGTTTATTTAAGTTTCAGCTCACAGACTTATATGACACTCTCCTATAAAATATAGGGGTACAATTGAGAACGCACTGTTGCCTAACTGACCAGGAGCTACCTAGATCTGGAGGCAGCCAAGCAATTCCAAATCACAATGCTGTATATTCCTCATATGTACACTCTTCTCCTGACTGTACAGGTAGTCCTCTAGTTATGAATGAAATGGAGCCTGCCCATTCCATTCACAACCCGAGGATTTGTGGGAATGAATCTCGTACCTTGAACAGGATCACTCCCTTCTTTTGCCCACGAGTTCACTAATCGAATATGAGTCTTGTTAAGTGCACATGAGGTATTTCAGGGTAGGGAAGACCATAGGGAGCCTATTGGAACAAGCCACCTGCCTAAGACCACCCAAGGCCTCCCCCTGGCCCTGGCCCCTGGAAGCTGCATTTTGGTCTGCAACATGCCAGGCAAGGCCTCTGGATGCCGAAATGGGCTTTTTAAGGGGCTGATCCGCACCTCAGAAGCTCCATTTCCGTCGGCAACACGCAAGACGAATATTGCAGAGGCTCTGCGGTTGTTTATAATAATGAACAACTGCTGTGGTGTTGCAAGATTTGTAGTTTTGGGCCTTGTATTACTTCAAATGTTTGTTAAGGGAATACTCATAACCTGGGGATTACCTATATTAAGCAGTTTAATGAGCCTTTCAGTTTCATTAGAATTGATGACTCCTTTTCTGAGAACCATAAACTTTTCCTTTGATTGAGCATTCACTTACATATATCTTTATCAGGAAAAGTTGGTTCCACTGGTGGCAACCAACGTAAATGATTCTTTTACAGGCGAAGAACTGTACTGTCCCTCATTGTAATGATTAGAAAGTCTATTTTAAAAGTGCTACTCATCCTAGTATTTCATAATTTTTTTCCAAAAAAGACAGTGAATGTTGGCTCAACTCGTACATGGTTTCATGCACTGTTTAAGCAAATTTATTTATAAATACAACTGAACAAAACTCTGGCCATGTGGATTACAGAAGACATTAATTCTAAGACATAAATATCTTGGAATCTAAAAAGAGAGAAAGATCAAATAATACGATTTAAAATTTTAATTTAAAAAATTGAATTAATAAGAATTAGCTATAGAAGACTCCACAAAATTTGGCAGAATCAGTTGAAACCATCTTACAAGGGTATTATGAGGGAAAAAAATAGGGGAAGTCATGTACACTGCTTTGGGTTCCTAGTATATAAAAGTGAGATATAAATATAACTGATAACTAAAAGAAGGATCAAAACATATTTTTCTGAAAAGTAGATTTTATTCTTTGATGGCAAGATTAAAATTCAGAGATAGAGTGAATGGCATTGACTGATCAATGACAACACTTGCTTGTTTGCAGTTTTGCATGTTTAGGATATTAACTATGCATTTTACAAAATAGTAAGAGTTACCATAATCTTCTCCACGTAAAATTTCAGGAGCAATATAATTAGGAGTGCCACAGAAAGTGCTGGTGGTGTCGCCAGGTCTTAATCCTTCCTTTTAAAATAGAAACAAGGAAAAAGTATCTCACACGGTTCAAATATATCTTCTAATTCCAATTCATCTTAGGGATATAAAAACTGCATTTACTTTCTAGCAAGAACAAGACTTAAGATATGAACATTCTGGTTGCTTATTGTAAACAAAAAAATAAATCATGCTAATGAATTTCCTAATGACATGTACTTAATTTCCTTCTTGCCCAGTACGGACACATACATCCTTTCAAACTGGAATAACCAGACTGGAATAAACTTATATTTTTTTCAGCATAGAAGTATTTATTTGATATTGCTGATGAATAACCTGAGAATACTAAAGTTTAAATCAAGATACTTGTAGTCTGTTAATAAAATAAAATTCATGACTTGAACCAATCCCCTGAAGCAAAGAGGTGTCAATTAAAACCAAATGTATCCAACTGATATAGTAGATGTGACTAATGAAATTACGTAACACTGGACAACGAAGATTTTGTTTCCTGAACACTTTTGGATGAATCTTATGGATTTTGAATTGCTAATCATGAAAATAACTTGTAATCTAATCTATCACATACCATTTTACAGAAATCTGTTTTTACACAATGGCAATGCCCTTCATGACTTGTTGGCTACTACGTACACATAAAACATATGGAAACACGGAGCTGTTATCTACTATACAACTGGAATATCTGTGGAGATCTAAAATTCCAATACATTAAAAGGGAGTAGCCATTTCAAAAGAATTTGGTTCCAAGTCAGAAAAATGTGGCATATGATGTAACAGCATACAAGACCATTAAGTGCAACATGTCATTAAAGGTTCATTTTCTGCATTCACAATTGTACTTCTTGAAAATTTAGGTGATGAACATGGTGAAAAATAATTGCTACAAAAACAGTATCAGGGCAACTGAAATCCATCAATATTGGCTGACTATTGTTGGACACTGCAATGAGGTTCAATAGACACCAAGTACAAACGAACATTAGCAGCAAAACATTTTAGTCCTGTTGAACTCATGCAGTGTGTCAGAAACACTATCAATTAAATGTGTTATAATCATTAAAAATTAATTTCATATTTTTCAAGATTCCTCCTGATACAGTAACTCTGAAATTATATTTGGGTTCAATTTGAAGGCATGTTATTATCACCAAGTTTTTCTGACAGCAAAACCTTTGAAAAATTGTATTGTCCAATGTTGACTTTTTTTACTTCATGTATACAAAAGGCATAAATTGGTATAAATAAAACGTTACACAAATGATATAAAAGACATAAATTATACCAACCATTACCAGCTATTGACACCAACCAGTCAACTTTAGAAGAGAAGTCTACAGGAAAAATTTACAATCTACCCGCATTAAATGAAGCTCCAGAAAACCAAGGTTTTCCTGTATTTTAATCATTTTTAAGCTTTTGAAACTAGCAATTTCTGATCAAAAGGCATCCACCAAGAAATGTTCAGGGTTTCAATTTGTGGATATTTTGCTTCTCACCTTGCACATGCCATAGTCAGTCAACTTGATATGTCCCTCAGAATCCAGCAAAACATTGTCCAACTTCAAGTCTCTATAAATTATTCCTCGTTCATGAAGATAGTTTAAAGCTAAACTGATTTCTGCAGAGTAAAACCTAAAAAGAAACCAGCATTTTAAAATACACTTCCAAAAATTTGAAGAGATCCTTGCCTATCAAGTCATTTTTCCCAGAAAAATGAAAGCATTTATTATTTCTTCTCACTTTTTATAGCCTTTTTAGGCTATGGCATCACATTGCTCCTGAACAAACTATTGGATGGGAAGATCCATGGAGTATGTTGAATCACAAATGGGGCAATTGCTTTTTATCTAAGGTTGTTTAAAACCACCATGAATTTCCGCTTTATGTCAGATCAGCTTTTTATTTAGCTGGATTTAATCCTTACTAACAGTCTCACTGCTAAAGGCCCTGTCACATTGCCCAACGGATGCAAAACATTAGTAAAAAGGACACAACGGACAAGAAAAATGTTCCATCCGTTGTTATCCGTTCTCAGAAGGGGCGAAAATTTGCATAACCGGAGCGGATAACACGGAAAGGAACGGATGCGGGGTGGATGGAAAGCGGATGCGGAACGGAAGCCCAGCGGATGGAAGCAGATGAGAGTGGATGGCACATCCACTAGGCTTCCGGGGGACCTCAGCAAAGTGGACGCGGAATGGATACAGCGGATGCAGAGCAGATGAAGCGGATGCAGAGCAGAAGCCTAGCAGATGCACAGCGGAAGCCTAACGGATGCCTAGCGTTAATTGCGCATGCGGGGAGGATGCATTGCGTAAGCCCCGCGGATATAAGGGAAGCAGCTCGGAAGCAGGTCACCATTCAGAGGAAAGACCTGCTGCTGGACAGATTGACAGCCTTGCCTGCCCTGCCTGCATGCCTGCCTGGAAGCCTTGCTGCCAACCTTGCTGCCAGCCTTGCTGTCTGCCTGCCTGCCAGCCTTGCTGTCTGCCTGCCTGCCAGCCTTGGTGCCTGCCTTCCTGCAAGCCTTGCTGCCTGCCTCCCTGCCAGCCTTGGTACCTGCCTGCCTACCAGTCCTCCTGCCAGCCTTGGTGCCTGCATGCCTGCCAGCCTTCCTGCCAGCCTTGGTGCCTGCCTGCCAGCCTTGGTGCCTGCCTCCCTGTCAGCCTTCCTGCCAGCCAGCAACCCCATAACCATGGCGAAGAACAGAAAGCCTCAGCCATCTGCTGCCAGCCCTGGCAAGAGGGACAGGGCTACCATCCCGCCCCCTGGCCCTCACTCTGGTTCTGCTGGGGCTTCTGCAGCACGGGCTCGCTCTTCTGGGGCTGGGGCTTCTGCTGCTTCTGCTTCTGGAGGAGCTGATGATGCAGGGGATCAGACAAGCACTCCAGCACCAGCCACGTCCATAGCACCAGGACCCTTCACCCCTGAGACTGAGCGACCAAGAGGAGTGCCAGAGACTCATTTTTGTTTTATAGCTTGTTGTTAATGAAGTCTACTTTTGATTCACACACTTGCTTCATTTCTTTTTTTTAATAAAGTCTTGGTGGAAACTTTTAGAAATGGTATAAGCCTTTGCATGCTTGTGGGATGGGTTAAGATAGCAGTGGGATGGGTTGAGATAGCAGTGGGATGGGCAGGGATACCTTTGGGATGGGTAATAGCTTTGGGATGGGCAGGGATACCTTTGGGATGGGTAATAGCTGTGGAATGAGCAGGGATACCTTTGGGATGGGCAGGGATACCTGTGGGATGGGTAATAGCTGTGGGATAGATAAACCTCCAGTGCAAGCATAGTGGGACTGGATGGTCCACCCTCCCAGGTGCCACACCTATGGCCCTTTATTATCAATAATAATGTAATCAATCATCCACACATGTCAACATAAACACAACTCTTTATTAAATGCCCTGTTCATTGTAGGCCTACCCAACATACATGGCCCAATCTCATCCGTGTGATGATACAGGCTGAAGGAAGCACCCATTAATCATCTATCATCCTGTCTTGCCACTCCACTGCTCCAGCTGGGGAGTTGCACCATTGTCTCAGGAGGTTGCGCTGCTTCTTCCCTTCACGTGAGGCTCTGTTGGGGCCTTGCACATCCTCAGTGTCTATCAGGTTTCACCCTTGCCTCCATTCCCCAGGCTCCATGTCCCCATTGCCTTGGTGGAGGTCCACGAGCCTGTTCTGCAAGACTGGGTAGCAGGTGCGCATGAGATTGTGTAGGATGCAGCAAGCTTCCACGATCTTCCTCACGGTCTCTGGGCGATGCTGCATGGTGGTGAGAAGTACCTGGAACCTGTTGGCCAGGATGCCAAAGGCGTTCTCCACCACCCGCCTTGCCCTGGACAGCCTGTAGTTGAAGATCCTCTCTTCACGGGTGAGGTATTTGGAGGTGTAGGGCTTCATGAGGTAGGTTGTGAGGGAGAAGGCGTCATCCCCCACGATGAAGTAGGGCACATCTTGCGTGTCGTTGGGCAGGGGGTCTGGATTTGGGAAGCCCATGATGAGGTTACGTTCCAGCCCCTCCTTGAGATGACTGGCGTTGTATACCTGGGCATCTGAAGATGAGCCGTTGCCTGAAGTATCGATGTACATGAACTTGTAGTCAGTATCGACCATGGCGAAGAGGATGATTCTGAAGAAGCCCTTGTAGTTGAAATAAGTGGTCCCCGACTTGGCTGGAGCTTTGCAGGCCACGTGCTTGCCATCGATGGCTCCAACAGTGTGTGGGAAGTTCCACCTCTGATACCACTGCTCTGCAACTTTCTTCCATCCTTCTTCAGTGGAGGGGCACTGGAGGAGCTCCTCCAGGTATTCTTCGATGATGGCCTGCACCACCTCTCTGACCACAATGCTGATGGTGTTGTGTGGCACCCTCCAGACGTACTGCATGCTCCTGTAGGTGGTCCCTGAGGCCAGGTGGCGCAGAGTGAGTGCCACCTTGAGCCCAGGTTCCAGGCTGGGCCGGAAGTTGGTGTTTGCCTTGGTCAACCTGGGTGTCAGCCGCTGCACAACTTCATCAAACATGGCTGGAGGCATCCTCATGAAGTTCTGGAATGCCCGAGTGTCTTCGTTCCTGAGCTCCACCATCAGCTTGTTGTACAGTCTGTCCTCTGCTCTTCTCCCCATCCATCTTCCGACCCAGACGCTTCTTGGCCGCCTCTTTTTCTTCCCGTAGTACAGTTCACAGAGCCTGTAGATGGCTTCGCACTGTTGCAGAAGGATGGTGGCTGCCAAAAGGACTTTGTTACGATCCACAGTGGTCATGACTGGATGCTGTGGAAGAGGAAGAGTCAGATGAAGGCTGCAGAGGTCTGCTCCGCAGGGCTGCTGTTCTGAAAGTGAGATCCAGATGAGTTGCTCACCCTTTTTATAGGCAGTACAGGTTTTCCCCCTATGTGTCCCTTTGCATCCTCTAGGCATCCTCTAGACATCCTTAATATCCGAGATAGGTCCCCTCTGCGAGCGTTTTTTCCGTTTTACATGCTTTGTTTCCGTGCTGCATCCGCTAGGCATCCGTTCTGCATCCGTTCCGCTTCCTCCCTGCGTCCATTTACCGCTGGAGCGGATGGAGTTGCACGGATGCGCAGCGGATGCCTAGCGGATATAGCGGATGCGTAACGGATGCAGAACGGATGCCTAGCGGATGCAGAATGGATGAATTGGATACATTTTCCGCTCAAAAGTTTTGAGCAGCTCAAAACTTTCTGAGCAGATGAAACGTCAATAAACGGATGCTGGACGGATAGAGAGGAAGCAAAACGTATGCAGTGAGTACAGAACGGATGCATCGCGTTAATCAACGGATGGCAAGTGTTTCTCTCCCTTTTACATCCTCTTTCCATCTGTTGGTGCAGTGTGACAGGGGCTTAAACCTGTGTGCCCAAGACTCCTTCTACAGCTCATCTTGCTTTTTTTCCTTTAGGTTTTGCTTTTTATATTCAGTTATCTGAGGAAGCTAGAAGAAGATGGGTATAATTACTAGTACCAGCCAGACGCCACCATGTTTCAGTTGAGTACCAATAATTGCACAGAGCAGTAGCAGTGGTAATTATTGTTAATTCCACATTGACTGCAATTGTTACTTTTTTTGGCTCTGAGTGACAAAAAAACTCAGTTTTTTTGTTTACCATCAATTCTTTAACACTCTTGGAGGCTCTTTGAGGTGGAACTGAATCCCCTTGGCCTGGGGAAATCAATCTGTGGATCTTGACAAATTGAAAAAAATATCCTTGGAAAAGCAAGGAAAATTAATCTGGAAAAAATATGAATATGTAACCGGGAGAGAGAGAGATTGTTCTCCCTTTGTCAGCCAAACTGGAAAGAATAAACAGAAGAAGCAGTGCTCCCGGAAAATGAGATAAAGAAAACATGCTGATACCCAGGGGAAAAAAAACCAATATGCTACACTCAAATATATTTGTTTTCTCTCTCTAATTAGTCTGCAAAATTCAGTTCAAAGAAGCACACACCTGGCATGTTCTTCTGGCAATTTCCTTTGTCGCTGCATGTGAAACATGAGGTCCCCTCCATTCACATATTCGATAACGAAAAATAGCCTAAATCACAAAGAGAGATTATGTGATAGATAACTTTCACATATCCAGTTATCATCATTCACCTTCTTATCACATATGTATCATAATTCTCACAATATGACTTCCTCACTATTCATTGTAAAATGTATTTATTCTTTACCAAGTTGTAAGATTTTTCCCCATATGATTGTCCTTTATAAATTTCCCTCACTTTTTTAATTTCATGATAGATGATAGAAGATAGGGAGAACACCAAGCATTCCTAAATACATCAAGACTAATTATTTCCTTTTATTAAGTCTTCCTAAGAGAATTTCAGTGAGAATTTATTCATCACCATCATGTAAGTATGGAAGCAGAACAGTGGATATGAAAATTACTAAAGATTAAATTGTTGCAACCTATTTTTTTGGTTGTTTTCCACTCTGTCTTACCATGTTTTCTAATCCTGGTATCTGTTCCACATAGGAAGTTGTATTTTCAAAGGGTCATTTACGTATTACATTATTTTGTTATCTTGATCAGTTTTTCCACACTCAAAGGCATTTTTTAAACTCTTGTACATGCATCTATGTAATCTATAGCTGAAATTCCAAATACTATTATGTGAAAACAAACTCAAATATATTCAAAATTCTCATCGAGTTATCCTGTTAGCTTGTTATAAGACTATAGTCAAATACTACTTTTTATAATTTAGATATCGTCCTCCTCAAGGCTAGCAAAACTTTTCTTTGTTAAACATTTATTCTCATCCCTCCATCTTAAAAACCTTGTGTATATTGCTTTTTGTGATAATATTCTTAATTATGTAGATATTGCCTTGTTTATTTTTCTTCTGAAAATTATTTTTTACAAATAAGTAATGATGTAATTATTTTTTTAAATAAAAGCAATAATTTATTTTTTTTACAAAAGTATAAACAATCTCTTATAAAAAGAATAGAAAAATTTATGCAAAAAAAATCTTATTGCGGAGTTTACCTGCTTTCTGTCTGAAAACATGAGTGAAGACCAACAAGAAAAGGATGATTTGAGGCTTGCTCAAAGACATGCTTTTCTGTTTGAACCCAGTCAATGTCCTGTAACAAACAAACACAGAATATTTCTTGCCTTTGCAATATTTTCTGGGAAATGCTTTTTAAACCTGTTAGCTAAAGTTGATTATCGAATTGGAGATACATAGTGATATCTACTCTTATAATAGCAAGGTGAATAATCATGTTCTCTCTATGTTCACAAACAGCAATTGTTCATAAATTCCTAGGGCATCACTGAGGAGTCTAAAGTTTCCAACTTTACATTATCAGTGCTAATTCAAGATAAACTTACCTTTCTCACAGTTCTTATAGTGTGTTTATTCCACTGCATTCTGTTAGGAATCTGTCCACCAATTAGTTGGGTTGGCAATATATAAACCAACAATGTATGTTTGTAGCTTTAAGATAAAATCACTGTATTGATTTATACTATATTCCGATTATATTGCAAATTACCATAAGAGGGAGCCAGAGATCATAGCTTGCTCTCTCTGACATTCTGTCTCTGACATTCTGTTGCTATCTAAGATTCTCTGTTGTATTTATGCTGTGCTTATAGTTTGATATTCTGTTTACTGTAAATGACAAAGGCAACCAGTAAGATGACTTTGTAATTGGATATTCTTTGGATTGTTAAATGTGTATGACCTGGACCATTTATTGGACTGTGCTATTTCTTAAAGTAAACTTTAATTAAATTTAGTATGTGTGTGGCTGAATAATTATTCATAACTACTCTCATAAACGTTTCCATGTGCATATCCTTCTCACTCAAGGATTATTCTGTACATATCATAACACATTCCATCACTGTATTCCATCAAATCTCTTGACACTACATGATTACTTGAGATTTGCTAATAAGTTTTATGCATTATTGGGCATATTTAGGCTGAATATATCACAAAGTGCAACAAAACTACACTTGAATGTCCAAGGTTTCTGACTTCAAAGTGTTCCTCTTGTAAAAATTCAGCCTTGTTTACAACATTTCCAGCCTTTTTGTTAATGGAAAAAGTAGCTAAGCATAATAGGAGATCAGAAGTAGAACTCTTCAAGAAACAAAAGCTGATCACAAATTTCAAGAAATTATTAACTGTCTAATCTACTGGAAGTTTCATTAAACATTTCACTGGCTTATCCATATTAAAAGTTGTCCGTCGTACAATAATTGGATAAACAATCCCCTATTCGAAGAACGATACCAGCTCCCTGAAGTGGCATAAGGCATTACGAAACAGCCCTTTCAAGAAAGAGAAGGTACTCCACTGGAGTTGATCAGACACCAGTCATAAAACCATTTCAGCAGGTAAGGCAGAGGATAAAATTATCGAAGTGATAATGCGGTATGTCAAAATTAAAAACATTGTAAAGTATCACTCACCTCATCATCATTAACTAATTCTTTTTTCACAACTTTCATGGCATAAATGCGTTCTGTCTTCTTTAATCGAACTAAAAGTACTTTTGCGTAACTTCCTCTCCCTATAACACGAAGTAAATCAAAATCTTGGAGACCGAGACTGGAAGATACTTTGCCACTTTCTCTACTCTTTGCCTGTAAGTAGAGAAATTCCATTAGTGAGGATGCAGTGCTGAACCATTCTTATAGCCAACAGTTCTTACTACTAATAAAGTAGCCACGTGAAGTGACCCTGCCAATTAAAGGCATTTCCAGTTACGGGCTTAGAAAGGCACCAACAATTTTAGTAGAAAAGAATTAAGAGTACCTCCTTTTCTTCACCAACGTGGTCTAAACTTTCATGACTTGAAGGATGATATGGAATCACTAAAAGGAAAAGAAAAAAAAAACCCACCTCAGATCTCCAGATAAATGCAAATACTTATAAAAAGTTTGTGTTAAACTGGCAATTGGATTGGATTGATACAATTAGTCTACATGGAACTACTTACTGTATTTGTAAGTTTCAGCTGGTACAAAATGTAATAGCGCAGGGAATTATAGGTATCGGTCACTCAGCACATGTGACACTTACACTCTGCAAGCTGCAATGGCTGCAGGTACGGGTAGCCCTAGACTCATGGCCATAGTTGGAATAGTAATCTCTACTGTTGAGTAAAGCAGTCGTTTAGCGAGATGTCACAAAGATGCGTAAATGGCTGCTTTACTCTGCAATCCTGGCACTACCAACTGAGTTGTTGAATGAACACATCGGTCATTAAGCAGAGTCGCAGGTAAGGAACGCAAGATGCCAGAGGCATGGAAGAGACATCCAAGAAAGGTTTCAGCCCCAGTGAGGAGACATTCATGCATGACCTGGGTTGGGACTTCCCCAACCAACTTTGAGGCCCTTCGCAGCCATTACTTTACCACACTGACTATCTGCTTGGATTTCAGCTCACTTTCATTGCTAGCGGTTGGTTTCAAGAGCTTCCTGTCAAAGGAGTTCAGCTCTTTGTTTGGCTTCCTCATGACTTTCTGGTTAGTCCAGCAGAGTGTCAACGTTCTGGCTAACGAACCCAACCAAAGCAAGCATGGTCGAGGTGATCCAGTCTCTTAATGCAAAGCTTTATCAAGTACATCATTTCGGCACAGATAAGGACAAAACCAGATCTGATCTTTCCCACGCAAACCCATATTGTTAAAGTTCAGGTTCTCCCTCCCCCGCTATTATGTCAGGTCACATTGTCCCTGATATTGTTGTGAGAAAATCTTTCTGACTCTGATAACCACCTGATGAAACGTCCTTAGTTCTCACAGCTGGCATCTTGATGTCTGGAACCTACATTAATTTTCTCCTTCCCTCCCCCCATAGTTTGTTGGCAAGTTGAGAAGCGATAATAATTGCAACAGGAAAAGGCATATTTTGCAACTTGACACAGAAGATCGCAAATGAAGATCCCGGGGTCATGATTATGGGGCATTTGATAATTGGTTATAAGTGTGAACAGGTTGCCAGGCACCTAAACAGCAGTCATGTGACTGGGGGGAGGTGATGGTGCAATTTTTTTTTCCAATACCGGAAGCGCTTTACAAGCAGTAAAGCAACGCTTCCGGGGAATCATAATTTCAGCTGTTATTGATGGTATTGAAGCCCTTTAAAGCCCTTCATGGCTCTAAGTTGGGTTACTTGTGAGAACACCTTTCCCCCGTGCTGTATTGTCCACTCAACCTTTTACATCCAGCAGGAGGCATATTTTGGATCATGTCCATGAGAGAGTGCTATCTGGTGGGATCCAGGATGAGACTCTCATCTGCTGTGCTACCCGCCATTTGCAATATCATCCCTTCATTCTGAGATCAGGCTTGCCCCAATCCCACTAATCTTTTCTATGGCATTAAAAAATCGGCTTTGCTATCAAGCCTGGAGCCCTGAAAGTGTGGGTGAACATGGTTCTCGGTTATACAGAGTGGAAAATGTTTTGATCGTTCTTCGCTGTTATTTTATGCTGTATGTTTTTACTCTGTTTTTACTTTGTTTTATTATCTGCCTAGAACCATATAGATAAGCTGAGCAGCCTGATAAATGTATCATATAAATAAAATAATAATTTTATTTGGTTGTCCATGACTGCAAAGACACCTTTTAGAATTAACAGAGAAAAAGCCTAGTTGGCAAGCAACTCTTGCCATTTTTCTGATGTTATTAATTTATTTGATTTGAATTCCAAATTATATATTAAAACACTTTTTAGGGACTTATATGTACCTAAAATAAAATAAAACACATAACAAAAACATAACTATCAGAAATAAAAAAAGAAATTTTAGCTTTTTGGATGAAGCAATTTGTAAAAATAGTGAAAATATAAATACTTGTGCAGGTTTTTGACTTCATTTTTTTATATGAGAGGAGTGAGTAATGCTCTTACCTGGTTCTATATTATCAGAATGCACTGAGGAATGATCCATAGGCTCCTACAAAATATATAAATGAAAGGAAAAGGAAAAATGTAAGATCATAATTTTTCAATCACCTATCATTTCTGGAAAGATGCAATGTGTTTATTTTGGGATAAATTTCACTATTTTCCAAGTAAACGTGAAAACATGCACGAGATCAAGCTGCATAGTGCCTTCATTAGAAATGGTTTAGTTGAAATAAAGTAACCCTACACCGACTACACTCAAATATTTCAATGTACATAAAAATGCTTTAATAATGTAGGAAAAATCAACAAATAGGAATTTTTGTAGGCAGGCAAAAATAAAAGCCCAAAAAAAGATTCCAAGCCTTTATTATTTCTTACTAATGTATTCAATGTACTGCGATACATGTAAACACACATACACTTGACAAAGTGCAACTACTGATTTTACTTACCGGTTGTAAAGCATGACGGCCACATTCTATGCTGACAAGTTTATGACATTTTTTATGAACTAGAAGTTTACAATTGATGCATTTATATCCCTGGCGTCCTAGCCCCCATATTCGGTCAGTACAGATGGCACAATGAGCTCTCTAGGAAAAAAAGAACATAAATAATAACTAGATATCAGCTTTTAACTCTTATTCTCTGCTTTACTTGTAAAATATTATATTGGAAACACACCAATAGTCTATTACTCCTAATATGTGTTCTTCATTAAGTATTGTTTTTAAGTTAATTTTCTACTTTTTTCCCAAGGTTATAGTTTCCCTTATATTCTGAAGCTGTGCTAAGCATCCTATATTCTACAAGAACTTATTTTCTATTATTTCTTAATGTTTGCAGAAATATCAATATATCTATATGTAATATATATGGCACGAAACATATACGTAGAATATATGTTTGGTACCATATATTCATATAATATTATATAATATAACATAGGTTTTAACAGTAGAGTTTTAAAATATTTACTGATCATTTCTAAAAGAATAAAGGGGAATGAAGTGAATGAATCAACAAAAGGAGAAAAAGAAAAGACTGTTTTTAACACCATGCTAAACAGACAGAAAAACAAAGCAGAGTATAGTTTAGAAATATGTTTACATAATTTAATCTCCAGACTGACAGCAGTGTTTAAATGCATTGCATCAAAACCAAAAAAACTTGCAGGACTTAAAAGATTATGGCATAAACTTAAAATTAGGCCCAGTTAAGTTTTTTTCAACTTGTAAAATGCTAGCACAAAGAAAACAATATCATTTTCTTTTTTGGGGGGAGGTCACAATATTTCACTCTGGCTTCAATAATGTCCAATTGTGTATTTGGCAACTAATAACTATTTAAAATACTTCCCACAATATTGTTTTGAGAAAAAAAGACCTGATGGACTTAACTTTGCAGCTTATGTAAGTCATGGCTTTTCTATGTTGGTTAACAGATTGAGCTAACTATCAAGGAGCCTTGGTTTTTAATCCCTTCTCTGAATCCGATTTCTAAAGTCTAGTTATGTAACAAACTTTTTTTTTCCTTTTTAAATGCAAATATTTAGGATAACAGTGTTTATCCATACATCCTTCTTCTTTGTTGTGGTGGATAACAATACTAACAGCCTATTTACTAAGATGGCTCTACTTGCTCTATATATTTAGAAAAACAATGATTCTCAATATCAGTTTCTCTGAATGTGACAGCTTAATGCTCTTCTCTGGGCCTTTCATATGCACAAATAGCATAAACAATAAAGCAACCCACATGCAATCACTCTGCATGAAGCAGTTTGGTACTTCCCAAGCATTGTTATGTTTTTTAGTTGTCATAATCCTTCATGGCGGAACTGGGAATTTTATGGCCTCTGGGCCACATCCGGCCCTTTGGCTGTCCCTATCCAGCCCACTTAAGATCAACTGGAAATTAGAAATCAAATGTAAATATGATGTGGCATGTATTCTTAGCAGTGGCAGCTAATCAAAACCATATAATTTTTTGTTTTTTATAAAGTTATAAAATTAATATTGAGCAGAATTAAGTTCAGCCTGTTGGTGTGGCCCCACAACAGTTCCAGTTTTTCATGTGGTCTCTTGAAAAAATTAATTTTTCACCTGTTTTGTGGTTTACAGTTGCTAAGAACAATTATACGCTACACCAGAGGTCTCCAAACTTAGCACCTTTAAGACTTACGGACTTCAACTCCCAGAATGCTCCAGCCAGCATAGCTGGCATAGAATAGCTGGCTGGAGAATTCTGGGAGTTGAAGTGCCAAGTTTGGGGACCCCTGGGCCACACAATAATTACTGGTATATGTGTAGTGGAAGATTAGATCCTTTAATTCTGCAGAAATACTTGCAAGGTATTTCTTCTCTTTTAAGGACATAGGTTAATTTAGAAGTAATGCCTTTGGTTGAAAATCAAAAGGTTATCAAAAATAAAAGTTCTTATTGATAAAGTTGTATTATAGTGAATGTAAATAAATTCTGGGTTAAAAGCTGATAAAGTAAATTTGAACTTTTAATGTCTATTTTCTTAGTATTAGTACTTAAATAAAAGGAAATACTTATCTGACACCACAAAAGATCGAAGTCCAATTTGGATAAATGAAAGCAGCAATGAAATTTATAAACACTTACTCTGTTAAAACGCTTAGCTTGAAATGTATGACCATTTGCACAATAGAGCTTTCTCCATCTCCGTGCACCCCTACGATAAATAGATTCTGAAGAAAAATAAAAAAAATAAAATAAACTAGCAATTATGACAAACAAAGCTGTACATTTCATCACTATCTTGTAATTAAGCTGAGCTCTTGTTCAAGAACTGCCCAAATCAAACTTCCATTTACAGATTTCACAAAGACTGAACAGATAAATGAGAACAATTTACATATAATACTAAGACACAAGAGAATAGATATACTGAAAATTAAGTGTCCTCATTAACATAGACTGTTCCTGTTATTTATATATTAAAAAAAATAAAGCTAGCATAAAAGGCTCAGATAATATATAAGGAGTTTTTTTCTCTTTTTATTACTCCGTAATCTCTTGATTTGGGCTGGAGTTGGGGCAACTGAATAAAGCTAAGCTTTTCCTGGCTGGATGCCCTGTCTGATGCCTATGTGGAGTTTGCAGCAAATATTTTCTATTTGCATCCTGATAGAGAAACTTCTGTCACTGCCGAGGATTGAACTCTGAACCTTCCAAGTGGGAGGTGAGTGTCTTCACCTCTAGGCCACTGCATCACTCAGATAATATTCTAGGAGATTATCTTGGCAGAAAAGCAAGTAGGCTTTGGATCAGTTCCATCCACTCTACACATCAGTTAATACTTTAATCACCTGATTCAAAAACAATAACCTAAAACAGGTTTGTACACTACCTTCTGTGATTTTAAGCAGGATTTTCACTTAATATCTAGGAAAACCTTTACTGCAGAAACCCAAAGTCACAATACCAGTTTCATGGGAAAGTGTAATTTAATATGGTATCTCTCAGAAACATTTGAACTGGAAACTAAGTTAAACAAGGATGCATTCTTGCCCCATTGTTTTTCTATTTTACACCAAGAATGGGGTATTTATCCGTAGACAAACACCTCTTCAAATTAGCCAATCTCCAACCTATAACAACATTGTTATATAGAAGATGCAGTAGTTGCATGAGATACCTCAGAAGGTCTAAAGGAGGGGTGTCCAACTCTGGCATTTATAAAACCTGTGGACATTAACTCCCAGAATTTGCCAGCAGCAAATACTTTAGCTCATCTCTACTGGGATCACTTAATACCAATCAACTTTCAGAAAAACATGCTGTACAAAAATGCAAAGCAAAATTAAAAAAAGGACTGCCTTGGAGTTTCCAGGAGCATTACATCATACATAGCATGGTTCAAATACAAGCAATCCTCAACTTATGACTGTAATTGAGCCTGGAATTATGGTGTAGGCTATAAGCAAGTCCTTAACTCAAAGCATCAAGCGACCTGACCCGATTTTACAACAGTCATTAAATAAACACAGCAATTGTTAAGAAGAGGTTTTTCCCAGAAACCAGCAATGCCAGAATTTCCCCAGTGAGAGGTTTTTGTCAGGAACCGGCAAAAACATCACTAATCATGGTTACAAAGCCAGGGGACATTGCAAATGGTCATAAAGGTAAGCTTTTGCCAACACCCAAGATCACATGGGGGGAAGCGTTCTGGAAAGGTGACATCGTAATTTTGAACAGTCACTAAGCAACTGGTTGTAAGTCAAGGTGTATTCAGGTGCCATATTCCAATTTATAAGAAAGTAAAATGCCCATTTTTGCTTGTGCTGCAGTAAACGTCCAAAGGATATTTGGATGCAGAAGGACAGCAATAGCACTTAAACTTATATACCACTTTACAGCCTTCTCTAAGCAGTTTACAGAATCAACCTATTGCCTCCAACAATCTGGGTCCTCATTTTACACACCTTGGAAGAATGGAAGGCTGAGTCAACCCTGAGCCTGGTGAGATTCGAATTGCCAAATTGCAGACAGCCAGCAATCAGCAGAAGTAGCCTGCAGTACTGCACTGTAACCACTGTGGTTCTTGTAGCTATTACTGTAGCTACACTGTGGCTCTTGTAACTATTACTATCTTCTTTGTAGTCAACAGAAGTTCCACAAGCTCAACTAAACAGAAGTGTTCATATGGTTATCAGTTGGAAAGCCAGAAAAATGTTTTTGAACAAGCTATGTATCTAACAACATATGGGCCTTTTTACATTAAGGAGTTTTAACATTAGGAACTTTTTTTTCCCAAAAATTTTACTGATTTTTAAAAGACAAACATATACAAACAGACAACACATAACATAAAAACATAAAACATCTTTTCTGAAAGCAGCTTGATCCCGGGTTACATCTCTTTGTACAGACATAAATTCAAGTTCATGCTCACTTTTATATACTATTCCATATCTTATTACCATTCAACATTTTCTATATTGCTTCTCCCCTCTTTTTACTCTCTTAATTCTATTTATTTCATCTCAATTTAAATCATTGTAGTTATATCCTTTGTCTGTCCTGTTTCAGCTGTCTATTATGTTTTCTCATTAACACAAAATTTCTCCTGAAATCACTGATTAGAGTGTAACACCTTTATATCTTTCCCCTAAATTGAACACTTAAAATAATACATAACTTTCAATTGTTCTCATGCTTAGTACATTCTAAAGCTAAACACTATATTTAAATATATATATATATATATATATATATATATATATATAT
>BLBF01000040.1:16297010-16372914 GCA_015471245.1 Laticauda colubrina
GTACATTCTAAAGCTAAACACTATATTTAAAAAAAGAAAAAAAATTTAAATATATAATTACAACAACAATCCATACCAATTAAACTTTATTGTTAAGATTAATATTCATTTAAATCTTAAACATTTTATACCTTCCTTTTCAAGTAACTATCATGCTTCTTTGGGAACACTTTTAAATTTTACGTAGTTGTTTCCCCCCCACTTCACTTATAGTTTAAGACATTATGTAATTAAAATGTTCCCATTCCTTCTTAATTCAATTCTCTCATATTTCATTTCATTTATTCTGTTCAAAGTAGAAAAGATTTTCACTAAATTACATTGAATATTTTATCCCATTTTATATTCATATGTTGTTCCAAATTTTCTAACATTATTTCTAATACAAATACAACAATACAGTCTTATGTATTTTTACAGCATCTCTTTTTCAGTTATATTTTCACCCATTATCTATAAATAAGTCCTGTTCCTTAACAACTTATTTCAATCTTCATCTTCATTTCCCTCTTCTATATTCCTCTTTTCTGTTGCTTTACTATTCATAAATCTTGAACATTTTATATATTCCTTTTCAAATAGGTATCATGCTTCTATGGGAACATTTTTTATTTATTTATTTATTTATTTGTTTGTTTGTTTGTTTGTTTATTTATTTATTTAAGCATTATGTAATTAAAATGTTCCCCTTCCTTCTTAATTCAATTCTCTCATATTTCATTTCATTTATTTTGTTCATAAAAAAAAAAGAAATTTCCACTAAATTACGTTGAGTATTTGATCACATTTTATAATCATGTTGTTCCAAATTTTCTAACATTATTTCTAATACAAATACAACAATATAATCTTATGTACTTTTGCAGAATCTCTTTTTCAGGTAATATTTTTACTCATTATCTCTAAATTATCTCCTGTTTGTTTACATCTTGTTTCAAACCTTTATAGCTTCTCTTCCCTTTCTTCCTCCCTTGCTTCTCCACTCTACCCTTTTTACCCCCTTCTCTCTTAATCTCTACCCTCTTCTGTATTCCTCTTTTCTGTTGCTTTCTGACATTGTGTCCACTTTTCACCTTATTTTTCCCTTTTGGGTTGTTTTTTTAAGTCTTAAATTCTCCATTCTCTTTCCCCCCTTTCCCCTTTCTTCCCCAGATAAAGATTCATTAAAGGTTCATTAAAGATGGCTTCTTCTTCATCCCAATCTTCTTGTTCTTGTAGTTTCTCATACGTAGAAATCGCCATTTCTAAAAAATGAAAAACGGAGCCAAAAGATCCCTTCCCTTCTTGTTCCTCTTCTTTATATTTTATAAATTCCATTTTCAGTTCATCCACACATAATGCCATTGTAAAAAAAATTTTTAAACAACCCAAATGATTTTAATCATTCAAATAAGAATTTCCAAAAGTCCCAAAGTCACCAAACAATCGAAATACACACAATCTATTTCATTTAACACTTTCGTCCTTTTTTCACTTTCTCTTCCTGGGGTCGTGATTCAGTTACAAAGTTCCAATTAAAATGTGTCTTTTAGAAGTCTTGTTATGATTTTGTTCTAGTCTTTTAAATTCCAAGCAGTCTCCTCCAGCCAAATCCTAATCTTAATTCTTATCCTCTCCCTTCCCACTTACAGCATAAAAAAATTTTTTTTTCCAGTGTTCAGAAATCTTTATTGTCCCCTTGGCTTTAATTTTCCAGTTTGATTACCTGCTGATGCCAAAGCGGGTTTTTCCAATTTCTCATTCATCTGCTGTCACCGTAAGGAGCGTGAGAAAAAACAAACTTTCCCTTTTCACTTTCATTCGCTGCTTCTAGATCTTCTTAGGGAACAATGTATCTTTTTCCAAAATTTAAATTCCAGGATATCTTGGATGTTGCTTCTCCTCCCGGTCAGCCAAAACTTTCACTTCTCAGCTTCCTCCTGCACATTCTTTTCCGGATGAAAGCTTCTTTGTGGTGGCCATTTCTGACCGCCGCTCTACTGGTTTGCAAGGTGCGGCGGTGGCATGAATCCGCGATCGTACACGGTTTCTGCTGCGCTCACCCTTGGAGTGCCCCGAGCCAACCGGCTTCAGGGCTATAGCTACCCTGTAGAGGTAGCTGAAGACAGGGGAGACCTAGCAGGGGTCGGGGGGAGTCACACACCCCTCCTCAGCTGGCTTAACTCCCTTTTCTGAAAGCGACCATTAGGAACTTTTAAAGGTGGATTTAAAGGTTGGAAAATCACCTCTGCAAAAAAAAAAATCTGCTCTTTCTGAAATGGGTGAATTTAAAAGCGCTGAAATTTCTCAAGTGTGAGAAGGCCAGGGCCATTTTAGAAATACAGCTGTTGCTTTTTATAGGATAGGATACTTTCTTCTATCCCAATTTATCACCCAGAATTATATTAAAGCCTGAAAATAGATGTAATAAGAATTTCAATGTTTCTGTTGGATTTGGGGGAAAATATTATTTACATTTTAGGGTTTTTATGACAAACTTATAAAATACTACTGGTAGTCTTTAACGTATGACCACAACTCAGAATGGAGTTTCGGTCTGTGGTCGTAAGTTGAGACATCGATGTGTTTGACTGTTCTTACAGTGTTCATTAAGTGAATCATGCAGTCATTAAACCCAAATCATAGAATAGAATAGAATAGAATAGAATAGAATAGAATAGAATTCTTTATTGGCCAAGTATGATTGGACACAAGGAATTTGTCTTGCTGAAAATGCTCTCAGTATACATAAAAAAAAGATACATTCATCAAGAATCATAAGGTACAACACTTCGTAATAGTCATAGGGTACAATAAGCAATCAAATCATACTAGGAAACAGTCAATATAAATCATAAGGATACAAGCAACAAAATTAAGGTCATAAGTGGGAGGGGATGGGTGATAAGGAATGATGAGAAGATTAATAGTAATATAGTGCAGACTTTGTAAACAGTTTGACAGTGTTGAGGGAATTATTTGTTTAGCAGAGTGATGGCACTTGGGAAAAAACTGTTGTTGTGTCTAGTTATTCTGGTGCGCAGTGCTCTATAGCATCATTTTGAGGGAAAGAGTTGAAGCAGTTTATGTCCAGGATGTGAGGGGTCTGTAAATATTTTCCCAGCTTTCTTTTTGACTTGTGCAGTATACAGGTCCTCAATTAAAGACAGGTTGGTAGTCGTTGTTTTTTCTGTGGTCCTAATTATCCTCTGAAGTCTGTGTCTGTCTTGTTGGGTTGCACAACCAAACCAGACAGTTATAGAAGTGCAGATGACAGACTCAATAATTCCTCTGTAGAACTGGATCAGCAGGTCCCTGGGCAGTTTGGGCTTTCTGAGTTGGTGCAGAAAAAACATTCTTTGTTGTGCTTTTTGGATGATGTTTTTTATGTTAGGTGTGTATTTTAGGTCATGTGATATGATAGAACCTAGAAATGTGAAGGTCTCTACTGTGGATACTGTGTTGTTTAGTATTGTAAGAGGTGATAATATAGAAGGGTTTCTTCTGAAATCTACCACCATTTCTATGGTTTTGAGTGTGTTCAGTCCTAGATTGTGGTGGTTACACCATGATGCAAGTTATATAACCTCCTGTCTGTATGCAGATTTGTCGTCTCAAATGAGACTAATCACTGTTATGTTATCTGCAAACTTCAGTATTTTAAAAGATGGATTATTTGAGATGCAGTCATTGGTATATAGGGAGGAGAGAAGTGGAGAAAGCAAAAAGCCTTGGGGGGGGGGGCTGGACTAATTGTACAGGTATCAGATGTGATTCTGCCGAGCTTCACCTACTGCTTCCTGTCTGTTAGGAAGCTTATGATCCACTTAGAAGTGTGTCCAGGTACTGGTAGCTGGTTTAATTTAGTTAGAAGAATGTCTGGAATTATGGTATTGAATGCTGAACTGAATCATGCAGTTTTAAGTCTGAATCCCATAGTTGTTAATCAAATCAAATTGTTAATCAAATTGTTTGTTAAGCAAATCCATCCTCCCAGATGAGCATTTTTTGACAAAAACTGTGTCATGCCCCTGGTGGAGACTGACTGAGGAAGAGGAGGAACAGCCAACAGGAGTGGGAGTGTGGTTCCAGAGGTGGTGGAGGAGGCTGGGGAAGGGCAGAGGCCGGCTGAGCAGTCAGAGGAGGATCCAGGCCCATCCCCTATCCATCCTCAGTCACCCAGGATCAGGGAAAAGCAAGGTCTACTCAAGAGGAGGTTACCATGATCCTCCTCGTAGCTTGCAGGTGGGAGCTACATATATAAGTTTGCAACTGCACAGTTAGAATTTGCAGGAGTCAATTTTAGTGTTCACCTTGAAAGAGGTTTTATCTGTACTGGTGTTCTTCCCATGGACTCTCCTCAATTATTTTCCTGGAGTCTATGATTAGTTATCTTGGCTCGCTTCAAAACTCTCATCAATGCAATTTGTTTTGGTTTTCTGTTTGCCTCATTATTTACTTTTGTGACTTTAAACTGTGCCTAATAAAACAGTGAAGTTAAGTTGAAGGCCTTACCGGACTGTAATATATGTTTTGGGTTTGGGGTTATTTTGAGAGACTACGGGTCATCACAAACTGACAAATCACATAAATACAAGCTGGTTGCTAAGCAGCAAAATGCAGTCATGTGATTGCAGATATGTATGTACATGGCATGATATTTTACAGTTTAAATTCGAACAATCAGTCATAAGTTGAGGAATACCTGTTTTTTTTTTTTTTTGATCCATTTCTTTTCTTTCCATTTAAAATAAGTAGTTTCAATTTATAAGAATAATGCTGTCATATATTCCATTTACAAAGGCTAAATCATGGTATCAATTTAAATGATATAGCTGTATTACTTATTAACTTTAATATACTCACTATCTTCCCCTGGACAGGGCATTCCCGGCCTTTCTGGGACACAAGGAAACACTAGAGAGAAAAAGTAGTAATATTAGATTAGTGATTAATTCAAAGATGTGGGATACAACAATAATAGTGTGACAGTTAGGCTTATATACTACCTCATCGTGTTTACAGCCCTCTCTAAGTGGTTTATAGAGTCAGCATCTTGCCTCCAACAGTCTGGATCCTCATTTTACCCACCTCAGAAGAATGGAAGGTTGAGTCAACCTTAAGCCTATCAAAACTCCTGGCAGTGGTCAGAGTCAGCCTGCAATAATGCATTCTAACCACTACTTTGTTAAATAAAACTTTCATGATTTATAAGATTATTTATGTAATTATGTTTTAAACCTAAATCGGTTTTTCCCTTACGGGAAACTGAAAAATCATCTGAAAAACTAAATTAAAACTTTGACAGTATCTAGAGTTACATCCTTCTAGACTAGATAGTATCAACCTGTGTTTCCTGGAACACAAAGGTTCCAAGAGAATCAGCTAAGGCAGGAGTGTCAAACTGGATTTCTTTGAGGACCGGATCAGCACTGTAGTTCTCCTCTGCGGGCCAATGGGGGGGATAGAGCAATGGGGGGGGGGGGGCTCCTGCAACACCCTGCTGGCCAAAATGGGGTGCAGGGGACCCATACATGCCCCGCTGCACCTCATTTCACCCTCCGTGGCCTCCTCCAGCACTCTGTCAACTGAATATGGGCTGCATGACCCGTTTTTAGCCTGTTTTTCGCCCATTTTGGGGACTGTTTTAGCTGCCAGAGGCATCGCAGGCCCCGATATTTCCAGCCGGCCCCGCAGGCCGGATTTAAGCACCCTATGGACTGGATCTGACCCACAGGTCTTGTGTTTGACACCTCTGATCTAGAGTTCAATATGACAATATCTGTTCACACTGGCTGTATGTGAACATGTGAAATGTATTATTGTAACATTTTGCTTAATAAATATATATTATATGAAATGATTTATTGGTGGATTGTAAACTGATTTTTCACATTGAAAAGGGTTCCTCGGGTATCTCAAGTTTGAAGACCATTGCTCTAGACCAAGCATGGACAATTAATTTTTCCAAGGGGTCGCATGAGAAACTGGGATTGTTGTGAAGGGGTGAACCAATAAAGCTATAAAGATCTGTAGGCATTCATGCATGCACATACATATTCACGCATGCATTCACATACTACATTTTTTAAAAGTTGCGTTCAAAATAAAAGCAATCCACGTGGGCTGGACAGGACAGCCAAAGGGCCAGATGTAGCCCAGGGGCCCTGAAATACCTAGGTCTGTTATAGACCATAATATATACACTACAACATGTCAAGTAGGAATCTCCAGTATTCTTTTTAAAGAATCTATTTGGATTATTATATGGGTCACAGTCCATCCAATTAAATCAGTAAACATAGTAGCATTATATTGCTAATAGTAGCACTTATTGTTCTGTCTACTACCACCCCATTACAAAGATAAATAAAATCTAGAATTATTGCTAAAGAGAAAAGGATTTCAAGCATCTCCACTTTCTTGAATCACTTTCTATTCTGGGAAGAACTGTCTATCTGTATTCTGTATATCTGTATAATATTCACCTCCATCTCTCTAATATTTAGAGAGAAACAGGTGGAATAATGAGATTATACCATGTTACCATGTATTAGAAGTTCAGAATCCTTATTTAATTCATATAGACGAAAAGCCTCTTCCAGTTCCAGCTGGGAAGAAACAGTACATGGATCCCCTAAAAAAAGAATTAATTCAAATTTAGTTATTTTTACTTAACCACATATATGCCCTGCCGCAATCCAGACTCCTAGAAGCTTTTGTGATACAACTAAATCTAAATTTAAATGAAGGTACTTTTAAATTAGCTTTTTTTTCCAGAAAAAATTAAATCAATTTCTATTATAGCCATAGACAAGTATAATTTCCAACAATATATTTTCTTTAAAGTTCTCAATCTTGCAATTTCATAGGGTAATTGCACAACTTAAACAAGGAAACTTATGAAGTATTTGTTTTAGAAATATTGTCCTTCAATACTAAATCTGTTATTGCAATACACACCCTTATTTCTGAATAAAATAAATGTGTACCAACCTGTTGCGACAATTCTATTTGTTTTAAAAATTGATTTAATGTGTCAGACTGGATATTTTCTATGAGAGCTTCTCATGACAGGACTATTTTTTAATTAGGAAGTTTTTAGGAATTCTCAGAGCTACTGTATATTAATGTTTCCATTTTATCAGTTTCACAAGACAGGAATGGAATTTTGAATGAAAAATGCATCAAAAAGATGATGATTTATTATTAAATAATCAGCAATCTCTCTTGCCAGCAAGCCGCCTTCTCAGGTAAGTACTGATGATGAACTTTTAATTCTGTAAAGTACTGGTGTAAAGTACTGTAAAGTACTTTTAATTCAGAAAAAAAATTTTTTTTTCTCCAGTCTCTGTCCATTTCCGAACTTAATTCTTTCTCTGGCAGCTTCCCTTCTTATGCCACATTCGGACCTGTTTGGCCTTCCAAAATATGGACATGATCCTAAATCTCTTTCGCTAATTCATTTCCAGCTTGAGAAGAAATCATAAAACATAACACTTTTAGAACATTTAGAGATGGTTTTTTATTAATGTATCGCTTTAAACTGACTTTTTTTAATTTTCAGTATTTTTATAGCCCCTATTCCTTAATTTTTAAGAGCAGTTTGTCGTATTTCAACATATATTTGAAGCATATATTTCTTCTTCGTAATAATTACTCTTTGCTCTTTTTCTCCTCACCCTTTGGTAACAATGTCTTACATCTTATTCTCTGGAGGGCTGATGCTACCAGCTGTAATTTGAACAAATACAACTTATGGTCCTTGAAGTTCTGCCTATCACAGCATTCCAGCAGTCACATGACGCGATCCGGGCACCCAGTTCAGTGATGACATTCCAGAATGCCAGTCGTATGGTTGCCATTTGCAACCTTCGCTGCTGGCTTCTGGGAAACAGTCTATGAGGAAGCCAGCAGGAGTCCTTATCACAAGTGTTGTACCTTATGATTCATGATGAATGTATTTATGACTATGATCATGATTTATCAGCTATATCTTTTATGTACACTGTAAGCTTATGCACCAAAGACAAATTCCTTATGTGTCCAATCACACTTGGCCAATAAAGAATCTTCTCTTCTCTTCTCAGCAACCACAAGCCCTTGAACTTAACTCTGAAGGATTCATTTAACAATGGCAACCTAAAGTACCGGAATTGCCATCACTAAGTCATGCAGTTACACAATGTTATGCTTTGCAACCGTTGCTTAATGCAGTGGTTCACAACCTGTGGTCCACAGACTCCTGGGGAAAGCGATGTTATTCACAAGGGATCCAAAAAGGCTTGAAGAAATGTTATGATTTAAATCTGGAGTCTTGTGTCAATGGAGATTCTTAGTCATCCAGGTCATGGTTATCCCAAAGGTGTTTTTTTCAAGAGGCAACTGGACTTCCTTGTTTTTCTTTGAAAACATTTCGCTTCTCATTCAAGAAGCTTCTTCAGCTCTGACTGGATGTTGGGGAATGAGTTAAGTCTTGGCATTAACTCTTGAGTTAAATCTTGGGGGGTGGGCGGGTGTCAGTGGCTATGGTCCAGGACTACAAAAGGGGTCACTGGTGAAGAAAAGGTTGAGCACCACTGGCTTAGTGATTTAAAATTCCAGTTCAAATTGCCACTGCTAATACAGAGCTACCTGTATTTAGGTTTATATGGCTGCCTAATTTGCAAACTCTCCGTAACTTGTAGTTGGAAGAAAGATGAAAATAACTTTCATGATTTTTAATGAAGTTGTCATTGTGGTAACAATAACAACAAAAACAACTCACGTCAACCAAAACATTCAACATTTACATTCTACACAGGTACATCCCATGGCCTGGCCCAAAGAGGAAAAGTCAACCCTTGAAGTACTTGAGGAAGGACAGAATGATAAATGCCCTCTGAATCTCAGTGGTAATGAAGTTCCCCAGAGCAGACACTGAAGTCCACAAGTCTCACAACATCACAAAAGGACCTAAAGCATGTCCACTCTGCCAGATTTCATGGGCTAAGCAGAATCAAATCAAATATTTTGTGGATTAAACACTTTGTTTTCTTTGGATGTTAGTTAGTGGGTTTTTTTTGTTTGTTTGTTTGATGAGGGTAGGCCTATACCTCCTTCCTTCCAATGTATGCAAATAGCTCCTGCTTTTAAACAAACATTTGGATTTTCATTTGAAACATATTTCCCATTCAAAATTCAAGGATTACATTTCCTTCTTGGAAGCTCTTAAAAAGGCCAGCTAATGCTGAACCACCTAACATAATTAATTGCAGGTTGTTGTTTTTTTAAAAAAAGAACTTTTATTAGGACTTGTTTAGAGAACAAACCTGTACTTTTTCAAGCAGAACTACAGAGCAATTTTTTTAAAAAAAATACAGTACTGATCCAAGAGGCATGTTCTCAAATATGCCTCAAGGGCATTTAATGCCTATAATCCTCCTGAAATTAATGTTTATTTTCTTTAACAATACTTCTATGCATGCCAAGTTTAAAACTTTCCTGTGTTATCTCATCATCGCCACAAAGTCCTTCCTGCTATCATCATGTAAGTAGCCAAAAAAAAAAGAAAAAGAGTTAAATACTGAAATAGCTAAAACTGGATTTCTAACTCTATATTCATTATATTCATTGAATATAATGAATCATGATCAATAGACAAAACAAAAAAAATGCTGATTGAGAATTAGATTGCTGGAAGTGGCCAGCAAGCTACTGATTCACATCTGTATCTCACCATACCTTTTAAACAATTAAATGCAGTGCAAGTAGTCCTTGACTTACGACCACAACAGAGCCCCAAAATTTACATTGCTAAAGCCCATGTCACACTGAACCAACGGATGCAAAGAGGATGTAAAACGGACAAAAAACCTTGCCATCCATTCGAAAACGCAATGTACTCACTGCCTCTGTTTGGCTTCCTCTCTTTCCGTCCAGCATCCGTTTATTGACGTTTCATCCGCTCAGAAAATTTTGGGCTGCCTAAAACTTTTGCGCGGAGAATGTATAAAGTTCGTCCGTTCTGCATCCGCTACGCATCCGCTAGGCATCCGTTATGCATCCGCTATATCCACTAGGCATCCGCTGCGCATCCGCGCAACTCGCATCCGCCCGGACACAGGAAGGAAGCGGAACGGACGCGGAATGGATGCAGAACGGATGCCTAGCGGATGTAGAACGGAAACAAAGCGTTTAAAGCGGAAAAAACGTTTGCAGAGGGGACCTATCTTGGATATTAAGGATGTCTACAGGATGCCTAGAGGATGCCTAGCGGAAAACCTATACTGCCTATAAAAAGGGGGAGCAACTCGCCTGCATCTCACTTTCAGAACAGCAGCCGAGCGATGCAGACCTCTGCAGCCTTCATCTGGCTGTTGCTCTTCCACAGCATCCAGTCATGTCCACCGTGGATTGTGACAAAGTCCTTTCGGCAGCCACCATCCTTCTGCAACAGTGCGAAACCATCTACAGGCTCTGTGAACTCTACTACGGGAAGAAAAAGAGGCGGCCAAGAAGCGTCTGGGTCCGAAGATGGATCGCCAGAAGAGCAGAGGATGGACTGTACAATAAGCTGATGGTGGAGCTCAGGAGCGAAGACACTCGGGCGTTCCAGAACTTCATGAGGATGCCTCCAGCCATGTTTGACAAAGTTGTGCAGCGCCTGACACCCAGGTTGAGCAAGACAAACACCAACTTCCCGCCCATCCTGGAACCTGGGCTCAAGGTGGCACTCACTCTGCGCCACCTGGCCTCAGGGACCACCTACAGGAGCACGCAGTACGGCGGGAGGGTGCCACCCAGCACCATCAGCTTTGTGGTCAGAGAAGTGGTGCAGGTCATCATCGAAGAATACAAGGAGGAGCTCCTCCAGTGTCCCTCCACTGAAGAAGGATGGAAGAAAGTTGCAGAGCAGTGGTATCAGAAGTGGAACTTCCCCCACACCGTTGGAGCCAAAGATGGCAAGGACATGGCCTGCAAAGCTCCAGCCAAGTCGGGGTCCACTTATTTCAACTACAAGGGCTTCTTCAGCATCATCCTCTTCACCATGGTCGATGCTGACTACAAGTTCATGTACATCGATGTTTCAGGCATCGGCTCATCTTCAGATGCCCAGGTATACAACGACAGTCACCTCAAGGAGGGGCTGGAAAGCAACCTCATGGTGGGCTTCCCAGATCCACACCCGCTGCCCAATGACACACAAGATGTGCCCTACTTCATCGTGGGGAATGACGCCTTCTCCCTCACAACCTACCTCATGAAGCCCTACACTTCCAGATACCTCACCCGTGAAGAGAAGATCTTCAACTACAGGGTGTTCAGGGCAAGACGGGTGGTGGAGAACGCCTTTGGCATCCTGGCCAGCAGGTTCCAGGTACTTCTCACCAACATGCAGCATCGCCCAGAGACCATGAGGAGGATCGTGGAAGCTTGCTGCATCCTGCACAATCTCATGCGCACCTGCTACCCAGTCTTGCAGAACAGGCTTGTGGACCGTCAACAAGGCAATGGGGACATGGAGGCTGGGGAATGGAGGCAAGGGCAAAACCTGATCAACACTCAGGATGTGCAAGGCCCCAACAGAGCCTCACGTGAGGCAAAGAAGCAGCGCAACCTCCTGAAACACTGGTGCAACTCCCCAGCTGGAGCAGTGGAGTGGCAAGACAGGATGGTAAATGCTTAATGGATACTTCCTTCAGCCTGTCTCATCACACGGATGAGATTGGGCCATGTATGTTGGGTTGGCCTACAATGAACAGGGCATTTACTAAAGAGTTGTGTTTATGTTGACATGTGTGGATAATTATTACATTATTATTGATAATAAAGGGCCATAGGTGTGGCACTTGGGAGGGTGGACCATACAATCCCACTATGCTTGCACTGGAGGTTTATCTATCCCACAGCTATTACCCATCCCATAGGTATCCCTGCCCATCCCAAAGGTATCCCTGCCCATCCCACAGCTATTACCCATCCCAAAGGTATCCCTGCCCATCCCAAAGCTATTACCCATCCCAAAAGGTATCCCTGCCCATCCCACTGCTATCTCAACCCATCCCACTGCTATCTTAACCCATCCCACAAGCATGCAAAGGCTTAAACCATTTCTAAAAGTTTCCAGCAAGACTTTATTAAAAAAAAGAAATGAAGCAAGTGTGTGAATCATAAATAGACTTTATTAACAACAAGCTATAAGACAAAAATGAGTCTCTGGCACTCCTCTTGGTCGCTCAGTTCAGGGGTGAAGGGAGCAGGTGCTGTGGAGGTGGCTGGTGCTGGAGTGCTTTTCATCAGCTCCTCCAGAAGCAGAAGCAGCAGAAGCCCCAGCCCCAGAAGAGCGAGCCCGTGCTGCAGAAGCCCCAGCAGAACCAGAGTGAGGGCCAGGGGGTGGGATAGTAGCCCTGTCCCTCTTGCCAGGGCTGGCAGCAGATGGCTGAGGCTTGCTGTGCTTCCGCATGGTTGTGGGGTTGCTGGCTGGCAGAGAGGCTGGCAGGAACCAAGGCTGGCAGGCAGACATGAACCAAGGCTGGCAGCAAGGCTAGCAGCAAGGCTGGCAGGCAGACATGCAGGCAGGGCAGGCAAGGCAGTCGATGTGTCCGGCAGCAGGTCTTTCCTCTGAATGGCGACCTGCTTCCGAGCTAGTTCCGTTATATCCGCGGGGCTGACGCAATGCATCCTCCCCGCATGCGCAATTAACGCCAGGCTTCCGCTGTGCATCTGCTGTGCATCCGCTGCATCCGTTCGGCGTCCGCTCTGCATCCGCTGTATCCGTTCCGCATCCGCTTTGCTGAGGTCCCTGGAAGCCTAGCGGACGTGCCATCCGCTCCCATCCGCTGGGCTTCCGTTCCGCATCCACTTTGCATCCGCCCTGCGTCCTCCCTGCGTCCGTGTTATCCGCTCCGGTTATGCAAATTTTTGCCCCTTTTGAGAGCGGATAACAACGGATGGAACATTTTGCTCGTCCGCTGTGTCCTTTTTGCATCCATTTGCCAGTGTGACATGGGCTTAAGCAAGATAGCTGTTAAGTGAATTTTGCCCCATTTTATGACCTTTCTTGCCACAGTTGTTGAGTGAATCATTGTAAGTGTTAAGTTAGTCTGATCACATGACCGTGGGAATGCTGCAACTGTCAGAAGTGTGAAAAATGGTCATAAGTCACTTTTTTCAATGCCATTGTAACTTCAAATGGTCGCTAAATAAATGGTTGTAAACCAAGGACTATCTGAATATTATTCACTTTTAAGATTCCCTATCCAATATTCTGAATTAAGACTAAATATCAGGAAGTTTATACTGCAGATAACTTGGAATGAAATACAATAAATAACTTGTCTTGCTACTTTCCAGTTCAATAATTTTATTTGCATCTCTTTCCACAGTTAAATGTCTTGTATTTTTACTCAACTGAACTTGATCAGCTATGTGAGCTAATATATTATGAGTTTCTGGCCAGCCTATAGGACAATCTTTTCCCTATGAATCAACTGGAAATGCAGTAAGACATAGTCAAAAGCATTTGAGAGGAACAAGAGGAACATACATTTCTTTATGTGCAAAAACAATTACTACATTCTTTTTCAATTTATTTCCCACATAGTTTGAAAGTAAACTAAAGCAGGATAAGCACATTAATGATCTATGAAACAGGAAAGCCTACATTCTAATATTCTTTTCTCATTTTTCATTTTAAACATAAAACAAACAGTTATCCATACAACCATCATGAAACCTAAAACAATGCAAATAGCATTTGATAACCCCTATGCTATTATAAATTTGAATCCAGAGTAAGAACCAAAACCACAAAACCACGAAGTGCCTCTGTGACTTTTTACAGCACTGCAAAAAGTCACAGAGACACTTGATGGAACATACTAATAATTTATGAAATAGTTTTAATTTGTACTAACTTACCTTCTTCGTCTATCCATTTCATAGTGAATAACTGTTCATTATCGAAGGCGCACATATCTCGAACTTCATTACATAATCCCTCAAAGGAGATAGAAGGCTCAAAATAAGTTATCATAATGTCCCTGAAAAGAATACAAAGAATAGACTATTAATTCAGAACTGAACTTCCATCTGTAATTGTTCCTATTTTATTTGCTTCTAATCAATCAATTTGCATGCCTGTATGTTCAAAACAATTTCATGCTGATTTAAATGTGCACAAGCCCCAAAGTTCAAAAAGTGTATCTAAAATTTATTGAATGCACGGATCCTGTCAAAACCATTCTGGAGAATGAGTCCCATTATGATTATGTTCAGTGGGGAGATTCAACTGGTTGAACAACTGGTTTGGTGGGCACGTGCTTCACACGCGAACTCCGCGCACAGTGCTTTTGAAAATAGAAGGAAAATTTATTCCGTGCTGTGGTGCTGATCAGCTGGGCTTCAAACAAAGGAAATATAGCTCAGAATAGAGCAGGGGCGGTTGGGTGGGGCCAAACACATTGCCTGGACCAGTCCGTACCGGCTGAATCCCTTCCCTGACTACGTTGTTAGGATTTATTTTTTAAAGAAAATTAAAAGAGTTCAGAAATATATCTAAACTAGGCTCATCCTCAATGAATTCTTCTGGCTGTGAGTCTTTTAAACATGAATCACCATTATTACTTAAAATGTGTAACAAAAGTTGCAAGCTTATGAGAAGATAAATATGGTCTAACATACGGTAAAGTTTCCTGAAGTTTTATTATTGATGAAATCATCACAATAAAAGTAGGTTAAAACCAAGAGGTACCATATTTATGGTCTAGCTGTCCATTCTTCATGATTCTTAGCCAACAGATAATGCAACAAAAACACTGAGGGGTAGGCTTTGCATGACATTACAAGTAGTTACAATCACAACTGAGCCCAAAATTTCTGTTGCTAAGCAAGACACTTGCTAAGCAAGTTCTGCTCCATTTTACAACCTTCCTTGCCACTGCTGTTAAGTGAGTCACTACAGTTGTTCAATTAGTAACATGGCTGCTAAGTGAACCTGGCTTCCCCATTGACTTTGCTTGTCAAAAGGAGGTTACAAGAGGGGGGTTACATGACCTCCCTGGGAATCACAACCATCGTAAATTTGAGTCAGTTGCCAAGCATCCAAACTTTGATCATGTGACCATGGGAATGCTGCAATGGTTGTAAGCATGAAAAATGATCATAAGTCACCGTTGTAACTTTGAAGTGTCACTAGATGAACTGTTGTAAGTCAAGGGTTACTTGTACTTTGTCTTCTCAACAGCAATACATTTAATTGCATCTGGAAGACTCCTTCCACTAGCTGTACAGACATATTGGTGAATTAAATTCTTTCTTTCCTTCAGCAGTGAATCTTCATTCACTTCCTAACCAAAAAAAAACATCTTGACATATCCTCTCAAAGTCCCCCATTGTTTCTGCACTTTTGTAGCCATATATTAGAACTTAGCCACTAAACATTGAAAAGCTTATTTTTGCCAACAAAAACAAGCAAGGAAGAAGGAGTCATGGTTATACAAACAACTTACAGGGCTATAGTCAAATCTGAACATGCTAAAAACTTTTCCTTCATGAAAGAAACTCTTAAAAATAAATAGGACAGAGAGAGTAAAGAAAAGGTATTCCTCAACCTTTTACAAGCAAGAAACCTTAACTGTGACTAAATAATTCCAGTTAGCTAACCTGTTTATGCCAGACCATGAAACAACTCCCTCTGACTCATTTAAACTCCAGATGTAATACCCAGCTGTAGACACATTAACTTTTAACATTTAACATAAAAGTTAACAGAGCATCAAAGAGAACCACCTCTCTACATTATTGAACAAACAATATTTTTAACAATCTATTTAAGAATCACCCTGAAACATATAAAGTTCCCCAGACATTTAAATAGCAATAGCATTTAGACTTACATACCGCTTCACAGTGCTTTATAGCCCTTTTTAACCTGTTTACAATGTCAGCATATTACCGCCAACAATCTGGATCCTCATTTTACCGACCTCAGAAGGATGGAAGGTTGAGTCAACCTTGAGCTGGTCAGGATCAAAGGAATCGAACTCCTGGCAATGTGGACAGGTAGCCTGCAATACTGCATTCTTATCACTGCGCCACCACTGCTCTTAAATGAAATGCACACAACACCTGGCATGGATTAAATCAGTGGTGCCTAATCTTTTTGGGCTCCTGTGTCAAAAATTGTTCGCGTGCTTGCACTAGCGTGCCAGCACCCAGAAGGCAATGTGCTCCCCGCGCCCCCTACGCATGCAATCCCCACTACCCATCTCCCCCCCCTCGCCACGCCTTTACCTATACTGCACCTCACAGTTGATTTTGGGCCAGTTTGAGGCCTTTTTCAGCCTCCCAAAGACTTGAGGAAGGCTTCTGCAGCCTTCTGCAAGCTTTGCAGATCGAAAACTAGCATTTTGTCACTTCCTGTTTTTCCAAAAATACTGGAAGTGATGAAACAGGGCTAGTTTTCGGCCTGCAAAGCTTGCAGAAGCCTTCCTGAAGCCTTTGGGAGGCCGAGAAAGGCCTCAAACCAGCCGAAAATCAGCTGTGTGGAGCACACATGTGAGTGAGGTCAATTTGCCTGCAGCTCCCTGCTGTCACAAATGGCTCTGCATGCCACCTGTGCCATGCATGCCATAGGTTTGCCATCGCAGGTTTAAACAGATTTTCATACATATGAAATTTTAGATCTGTGCCAAAATGCACATTACATTAAGCCCATGTCACACTGGCCAACGGATGCAAAAAGGACACAGCGGACGAGCAAAATGTTCCATCCGTTGTTATCCGCTCTCAAAAGGGGCAAAAATTTGCATAACCGGAGCGGATAACACGGACACGGGGAAGACGCAGGGCAGATGCAAAGCGGATGCGGAACGGAAGCCCAGCGGATGGAAGCGGATGGGAGTGGATGGCGCAACTGCAGGGCTTCTGGGGGGGCCTCAGCGAAGTGGACGCGGAACGGATACAGCGGATGCAGAGCGGACGCCGAACGGATGCAGCGGATGCACAGCGGAAGCCTAGTGGATGCACAGTGGAAGCCTAATGGATGCCTGGCATTAATTGTGCTTGCGGGGAGGATGCATTGCGTCAGCCCCGCGGATATAACGGAAGCAGCTCGGAAGCAGGTCGCCATTCAGAGGAAAGACCTGCTGCCGGACACATCGACTGCCTTGCATGTCTGCCTGCCAGCCTTGCTGCCAGCCTTGCTGCCTGCCTTGGTGCCAGCCTTGGTTCCTGCCAGCCTCCCTGCCAGCCAGCAACCCCACAACCATGCAGAAGCACAGCAAGCCTCAGCCATCTGCTGCCAGCCCTGGCAAGAGGGACAGGGCTACCATCCCGCCCCCTGGCCCTCACTCTGGTTCTGCTGGGGCTTCTGCAGCACGGGCTCGCTCTTCTGGGGCTGGGGCTTCTGCCGCTTCTGCTTCTGGAGGAGCTGATGACAAGCACTCCAGCACCAGCCACCTCCACAGCACCTGCACCCTTCACCCCTGAGACTGAGCGACCAAGAGGAGTGCCAGAGACTCATTTTTGTTTTATAGCTTGTTGTTAATAAAGTCTATTTATGATTCACACACTTGCTTCATTTCTTTTTTTAATAAAGTCTTGCTGGAAACTTTTAGAAATGGTTTAAGCCTTTGCATGCTTGTGGGATGGGTAAGGATAGCTTTGGGATGGGTTAGGCTACCTGTGAGATGGGTAATAGCTATGGGATGGGTTAGGATAGCAGTGGGATAGATAAACCTCCAGTGCAAGCATAGTGGGACTGTATAGTCCACCCTCCCAGGTGTCACACCTACGGCCCTTTATTATCAATAATAATGTAATAATTATCCACACATGTCAACATAAACACAACTCTTTATTAAACGCCCTTTATTAAACGCCCATTGTAGGCCAACCAAACATACATGGCCCAATCTCATCAGTGTGATGAGACAGGCTGAAGGAAGCATCCATTAAGCATCTACCATCCTGTCTTGCCACTCCACTGCTCCAGCTGGGGAGTTGCACCATTGTCTCAGGAGGTTGCGCTGCTTCTTCGCTTCATGTGAGGCTCTGTTTGGGCCTTGCACATCCTCAGTGTCGATTAGGTTTCGTCCTTGCCTCCATTCCCCAGGCTCCATGTCCCCATTGCCTTGGTGGAGGTCCACGAGCCTGTTCTGCAAGACTGGGAAGCGGGTGCACATGAGATTGTGCAGGATGCAGCAAGTTTCCATGATCCTCCTCACGGTCTCTGGGCAATGCTGCATGGTGGTGAGAAGTACCTGGAACCTGTTGGCCAGGATGCCAAAGGCGTTCTCCACCACCCGCCTTGCCCTGGACAGCCTGTAGTTGAAGATCCTCTCTTCACGGGTGAGGAGTCTGGAAGTGTAGGGCTTCATGAGGTAGGTTGTGAGGGAGAAGGCGTCATCCCCCATAATGAAGTAGGGCACATCTTGTGTGTCGTTGGGCAGGGGTTCTGGATCTGGGAAGCCCATGATGAGGTTGCGTTCCAGCTCCTCATTGAGGTGACTGGCGTTGTATACCTGGGCATCTGAAGATGAGCCGTTGCCTGAAGCATCGATGTACATGAACTTGTAGTCAGCATCGACCATGGCGAAGAGGATGATGCTGAAGAAGCCCTTGGAGTTGAAATAAGTGGACCCCGACTTGGCTCGTGCTTTGCAGGCCACGTGCTTGCCATCTATGGCTCCAACGGTGTGTGGGAAGTTTCACCTCTGATACCACTGCTCTGCAACTTTCTTCCATCCTTCTTCAGTGGAGGGGTACTGGAGGAGCTCCTCCTTGTATTCTTCGATGATGGCCTGCACCACTTCTCTGACCACAATGCTGATGGTGTTGGATGGCACCCTCCAGCCGTACTGCATGCTCCTGTAGGAGGTCCCTGAGGCCAGATGGCGCAGAGTGAGTGCCACCTTGAGCCCAGGTTCCAGGATGGGTGGGAAGTTGGTGTTTGCCTTGGTCAACCTGGGTGTCAGCCGCTGCACAACTTCGTCAAACATGGCTGGAGGCATCCTCATGAAGTTCTGGAACGCCCGAGTGTCTTCGTTCCTGAGCTCCACCATCAGCTTGTTGTACAGTCCGTCCTCTGCTCTTCTGGCGAACCATCTTCGGATCCAGACTCTTTTTGGGTGCCTCCTTTTCTTCTCGCAGTAGAGTTCACAGAACTTGCAGATGGCTTTGTACTGTTGCAGAAGGATGGTGGCTGCCGAAAGAACTTTGTTACGATCCACGGTGGACATGACTGGATGCTGTGGAAGAGGAAGAGCCAAATGAAGGCTGCAGAGGTCTGCACCGCTGGGCTGCTGTTCTGAAAGTGAGATGCAGGCGAGTTGCTCCCACTTTTTATAGGCAGTATAGGTTTTCCGCTAGGCATCCTCTAGGCATCCTCTAGACATCCTTAATATCCGAGATAGGTCCCCTCTGCAAGCGTTTTTTCTGTTTTAAACGCTTTGTTTCTGTTCTGCATCCGCTAGGCATCCGTTCTGCATCCGTTTCGCTTCCTCCCTGCGTCCGGGCGGATGCGAGTTGCGCGGATGCGCAGCGAATGCCTAGTGGATATAGCGGATGCGTAACGGATGCGTAGCGGATGCAGAACGGACAAACTGGATACATTTTCCATGCAAAAGTTTTAGGCAGCCCAAAACTTTCTGAGCGGATGAAACGTCAATAAACGGATGCTGGACGGATAGAGAGGAAGCAAAACGGAGGCAGTGAGTACATCACGTTTTCGAACGGATGGCAAGGTTTTTTTTCCGTTTTACATCCTCTATGCATCCATTGGTTCAGTGTGACATGGGCTTTAAGTATTAATTAGAAAGGGGAGTTAGTTTAAATACTAAAACAGTATCTAAACCATGGGTATTCAACCTTTTAGTTTGCCAAGGTCACATTGAGTGAAGAGGCATTGTCTTCAATCGCATATAAAGTACATTAACATAGTTAATGTATGTAAATAACAAATATCATTTGAATTTTTTACGTTCTTCTGGGGCCACACTACTAGCTATCCAGAGCCAGACATAGCCTGCAGGCCACAGGTTGGACACACCTGATCTGAACTATGTTCAGTATCAATAGCTAAAAACAGAAGAGAAGATGCTTTTCTCTTTTCATCAGTTAAGAGAAGGCAAGCAGGCAAGTATCAATATCTGGGAAAGACAATCCAAAAGCCTAGGGAATAATAGTTTTTTGCCTATGTCACTTCCTTCAATAAAGTTAAGAGACCATCTTTTTATGAGCAGTACTGAAACTAGCTATTAACAAGAGGAATTAATTAAGATTTCTTACACACAATATTTTTATCTTGAACATTAGTTCTTAAAGAACATTAAATATGATAGAACATTCTATATTTACTTTGGTTATCACCAAACCGGAGTTATGTTCAGAAGCAAGAATGTACAAGAACTCTGTGAGATTAATATGTATTTTCCAACTATGTTCCAGCCTTACCTGGATATTCTGAAATATTTAATGGAAGTTATTTTCTTGAAAACATCTACAGGATACTTTTTTTTTCCTTTCATGTTCTACTGGCAGTTACTCTCTCATTTAGTAAATCAAGAAAACAGAATAAATACTGCAGGTTCTTCAACATGTGAGATTATACTCTTGTACAAATACAGCAATGGATGCCTGAATATGAACAAATTGGGTATTTTTTGCTCCAGAGAAATATCATTTATGATAAGCAAATTCTAATCATTTAATTTGCACCTAATGACTTCTATAGCAATTGGCTACAATAAAATTTATTGATGACTGCTTCAGACAACATTTTAATTTTCTCTAAGATGAAGGAAAACTAGAATTGTTGCCAATTCAAAAGAATAATATATAGCAGGGGTGTCAAACTCACGTCATCACGGTGGCATTACGTGATGTATCGGGACTTTTCCCCCCTTCACTAAACCACCCGTGGGCGTGGCCAGCACATGACACATCGAGTCTGTGGGCTGGGAGTTTGACAGCCGTGATATACAGTACACAAGTGGGAAGGCTAAGCAAAATAACAAAAAGATGGTTCTTTGTAGGTCTAGTGGTATGGAGACTAACTTCTTGAGAACCTGTAGGCAAGCTGAACAAGACAATTTCAAAGGAAGGGATTTTAACTTTTGAAAGCAACAGTTTCTATCCTTCAATTGCAAGACTGCTCATTTCTGACCCTCTTTCTGACCCTCTTTCTGATATAAACAAAACAGTGATTATAAGAGCTTATGCTATCATATAGGTGGTTAATGATTACCTTGTCCTGTAACCGCTCAAAGTTACAACGTTGAAGAAGCAGATTTATGACCAGTGCCTGAACTTATAGCCATCCCAGCATCCCCCATCATGACAATTCAAGCATTTTCCAACTGGCACATATTACAACCACCACAGCACCCTGAAGCCACGTGATCACCATTTATGATCTTCACAGCTGGCTCCCAACAAGCAAAGTCAATAGAAAAGCCAACAGGTAATTGCAAGTTGATTAATATTTCAAGCTTAATAACTGTCCAGTGAATCTCCTGATAACCACTGCAGAACTGACTTCATAAGTTAGGTGTATGTGATGTTTCACTTAACAACCTTGCAGCTTAACAACAAAAGTTGCCAACTCCAGCTGAAGTTAAGTGAAGACTGTCGATAATAATTTTTGCATACTTGCATAAATGACTTAGACAAGGAAATAGAAGGGATGATCATCAAACCTGCATAGAATACAAAGCTGGGTAGACTGTTGAGACCTCAGAAGAGTGGCTCAAGGTTCAAAAGGATCTTGGTAAGACTTAAATATTGGGCCCTATCTAACAAAATGCTATTCAACAATGAGGAAAAAAAGGTTCTGCACTTATGCAGGAAAAATCAGATGCACGGGTATAATATAGGTGATTTGGCAGTAGTACTACTAAAAAGGCTCTCGGTTTCTCGGCAGACCACAAATTAAGCATAAACCAGCACTGCACTGCAGCTGCCAAAAGAACCAATGCAATCTTGGACAAAATCAACAGACATATATCATCAAGACCACAGGAAGTGATATCTCTACTTTAGCTTGTGCTAGTCAAACTGCATCTAGAATACAGAGCCCAGTTTGGGTCACTGCAATACAAGAAGGAAACTGAAGACCTGGAAGGCATGTAGAGAAAAGCAACAAAGAAAGTGGGGGACTTTAAGATTAAGTCCTATGAAAAGTTAAAAAAAAAACCTCAGCATTTTCAGCCTGTGAAGGCTGAGGGAAGATATACAAGTTTCCAATACTGGAAGGGCTGTCATAAAGGCTATGGATTTATTCTTTGGGATGTTCAAGGACAGAACAAGAACTAATAACCTTTACATAAGGAAAACCCTGAAATAGGGAGAAATTTCCTGATTTTGAGAATCATTACAATCAATGGATCAATCTGTCTCCTAGAATTGGAGACGGTTCTTTATCAGAAATGTTCAGATATAGTCAACCATTTATCTTGGTTGAACTAGAAGACCTCCAAGGTCCCTTACAATCCTATGCCTGTTCTTGAGATGGCATATTAAAAATGCTTATGCTTCCAAATGGCATCTAAATGTTCAGAGAAAATAGAAAATATGAACAATGAATGCATCAATGGTGGGATTCAATTTTTTTGTGTGTGCGTGGCTTGGTGGGCATGGCTTGGTGGGTGTGACAGGGGAAGGATATTTCAAAATCTCCATTCCCACCCCACTCCAGGGGAACCAAGATCCCATTCCCTTCCCACCCCACCAACCTACTTTCCAGCTCCGTTCTTCTGTGCAGGGCAACAAAAGAAGACCCAGCCAATCAGCTGGGATTCAGGAAGCAGAGAATAGATGGGGGCGGGGCCAGTCAGAGTGGGTACTTGCCGGGTCTCCGAATTACTCAAAATTTTTACGACCGGTTCTCCAGAACTGGTCAGAACCTGCTGAATACCACTTCTGGAATGCATCCTTTACAAAAATACTGAATGCTAACAGAATATTTAGCTCTTGTTTTCTCAATTTGGTGTTATCCTTTGTTCTATGCTATGGTATTAAGTTCTGTATTTTGCAATGCACATTCGCAAATGAGTCATTCGGTATTATTATAGCTTGGATTCACAGAATAGATACTGGAGTGCATTGGGAGAAAGAAAATATATAAGTATTAAAAATAGAAAAATCTTGGGAAAATGCCTGTTTAGTAAGACCAGGAATGTAAGGTTTACACAGGTATTTCTCTCTATCCCTGTAATTCTACCAGCAGTATGATAAAACCTGACACAGGGAGGAGAGTCACTGAACACAACACAAACTAAATGTTATTAACTGTTCAGGAGAAAACCACTCTTTTTGCTTTTTCAAAATAGACCATAAAAGATGATTTTGAGTGTTCTGTCCCATCCCCCCTGACAACACACATTCTTCTTCAAAGTTCAAATATGCTATCAGATTGCCCCAATTCCATATTGACAACATTATTTCTAAGCTTTCAACAGGAGGGTGTTTAACATATCAAGGTTTTACAATCATTCATTCAGTGACCATTTCTGGTTACAGCACTGAAAATGACGACTTACAACTGGTCCTTGCATTTACAAGTTGCAGCATCCCAGGGTCACGTGACCAAAATTCGGTTGCTTGGCAACCAGCATGTATTTATGACAGTTGCAATGTCCCAGTTTTTATTTTATTTATTTGTCAAACATGTACAAGATAATAAGTATGAACATCAACAAGAACAAAGGGAATCAATAAAGATAAATAGGGACAGTAAAGACAGGGACGGTAGGCACGCTGGTGCGCTGGTGCATGCCCCCTTTAAGGACTTCTTAAGAATAGGGTGAGGTCCATGTGGCTATGTGACTGCCATTTGTGACTTTCCCAACTGGCTTTCAATAAGCAAATAAGGGAATCTAGATTTGCTTAGTGACTTTGTGATCCACTTAACAACTAAAATGATTTGCTCAACAACCGTGGCAAAAAGGTTGTAAAATCAGGTGTGACTCATTTAACAACTATCTTGCTTAACAACAGACATTTTGGATTCAGTTGTGATCTACAGATATCTATAAAGATAAGTTGAGGACTTACCTTTATAGATTATTAAATCAAAAGCACCCCAATGAAAAAATGGGGAGTTATTTAAAATATTATACCTCAAAAAGAGACATTCCTTATCCAAAAAGAATTTTTCGAGTCTGTACTTGGTGTAATTCACGCAAGCACTACGATGAAAAACAAAGAAAGAATGCTGCTTTTTGGAAATGCTGCTTTAATAGCAGATTTACACGCTTGATTAATGATAAGCAGTAAATTTAATTTGAAACAGGAAAACATAAAACACAGCCTTTAAATAAATCCCAGAAAATTACCACACTTCAAACAAATTAAGACTACTATGATTTTATGGACATATCCATGCAGTTTTCCCTAGCAAGAATATGGAACAGTTTGTTATTTTCATAATTTTTTGGGAATTTCTAGTCTAGTTGTAGATCTCATTTCTCTTTGGTAAATTTCCTATACATATTATTAGCAAGCAGAAATGTTTACATTTAGAGTTAGAGAAAACAGCATGGAATTTCTTCAACAAGATCTATAAGTTCCGACCTTGGGCCAAATCATTCACTCTCAGCCCAACTCACCTCACAGGGTGGTTGAGGTGAGGAAAATAGGATGAGAAAGTTATGTTGGATATACTGACTACCTTGAGTTATTCATAAAAGTAATAAAAGTTGCATACAATTAAATAAACCATGAAGTTGCACCAACTTATACAGGTAGTCTTCGACTTACGACCACAATTGAGCTGAGCCCCAAATTTTTGTCACCAACCAAAACAGCTGCTAAGTGAGTTTTGCTCCATTTTACGACTATTCTTACCACTACTGTTAAGTAAATCACTGCAGTTGTTAAGTTAGTAACAAAGCTGTTAAGTGAAACTGACTTTCCCACTGACTTTGCTTGTTAGGAGGTCCCAAAAGGAAATCAAAGACCCTAGGACAGGGGTCCCCAACCACTGGGCCCCGGACCAGTACCAGTCCATGGATCATTTTGTACCGGGCCATAAAGAATGAATAATCGTGATTAAAATATATATTTTATATTAGCTAAAGCTAAGAAGCCCTTTACTACTGGGGAAGAATTGATTTTGCCGGACCTTGAAAAAGTGTTTCTATGTAAAACTGGTCCCTGGTACAAAAAAGGTTTGGGACCACTGCCCTAGGACACTGCAACCAACATAAATATGCCAGCATCCAATTTTTGTCACTGGGATGCTGCAATGGTCGTAACTGTGAAAAATGGTCATAAGTCACTTTTTTCAGTGTTGTTGTAACTTCAAACAGTCATTAAATGAACTTGTGTAAATTGAAGAGTATCTGTATAGGAGAAAAGCCTTGTATGAAAATATACTGCTTTATATAACTCTTCCACAAGGAAAAGAAAAACAAAGGATTCGGAGATTGTAAAATGCTATTTGAACAGGATCTAAAAGGAGGTAATATTATGTTGAACTCTATTCTGCCCCTAGTTGCTAATATTTCATGTAGTTGGATTAATAATTTAAGAGTAAGTTCAAATTGCAAATAAATATTTCTTTAAATATCATCGGTTCCCCAAACCAAAAATCTGCAAGGAATTCTTAATTCCCCAACTAAGTTGCCCAACACTTGCTAAAAACAATGAGTAAGTTTATGACTCAAGGGTGAAAATAAAACAAAAAAGTAGACTTATTTATGCCCAACATGATTGACAACTGTCATGGGCATGTCCAAGTATTTTCTTTCACATATTCATCAAAATCAAATGACACGCTTCAATTAATCTGTAACCGGCACCACACTTACAGAACTGATTTCTCACAATTCATTTTCAATGGACTGTTTTCCTCAATGTGATTCTGTTTCATGTGCTAGCCCCATGATGGCGAACCTATGGCACGTGTGCCAGAAGTGGCCCGCAGAGCCATTTCTCTGGTCACGCCAGCCGTTGCCCGTTGCTCTTTCGGGTTCTGGGTTGCCAGCTGCTCTTTGCACGGGTGGGAGCACCGGAAACCGAAGAGCAGGTCCCCAGTGTATGTGCAACACATATGCACGCTGGCCAGCTGGTCTTTGTGCGTGCATATGCGCCAGAAACCAGAAGACCAGCTGGTCGATGTGCATGTTGGAAACCAGAAGCTCAGCTTCCCAGTGCACGCACGCATGCCAGGGAGCTGCTCTTCTGATTTCCGGCGCTCCCCAATGCGCACTCCTGTTTGCCAGCTAGCCTATGAATTCTTATCACCTTTCTGTTACCAAATCTACTTGACTATGATAGAAACTGTAGTCCAAGTTGTCTGGAGAACACGAAGCTGAGGATTCCTCTAAATTAATACTTGAAGAATCAGCCAGTCTTCTCGTCGTTTGACTTAATTTTGATGGTTGTCTAAATCCAAAGCTCTCTTCCTGTGTGTGTGTGTCTCACACATTAAACAAATTTCAGTTTCATGCAATAAACACTGTATCACACCCCATGAATCTAAATAGTTATCTGCAACTGGCATGAAACATAAACAAAGAACCACAAACTGCATAAAGTGGTAATTCAGGCTTGACATACTTTAGACCATATTGCTATGCTTATTGTGTTATTTCAAGAGCGAGCTCAAATCTCAGCTTCACCAATCATTCATGAAGTCTCACTGCATACATATTCCTTAACTTTCACCATGCTTCATTCCTGAGGTTCTGACCTTGACATGCTTTCTCTTCCTGAATCCCCTCCCTGCCCCCTTTCCTAGTAACACAAGCATTCCTTGAACAATTGGCATCCCACACACATTCTTCTCCCTCCTGCTTTGCACCAGGAGCACTCTTACTTTATTAAAGCTGCCGTTCCACAACATCATTACTTGCTTCGATGGGAGGAATATTAAAACTTCTCATCCCCACCCATTCCCAAAGCCCCACAGCATTCTTCTCTTCACAATTAAATCCTTAGTGTCTACAACCACAAGACCCAGTGAGTGAGGACGCCATCCTCTTACTTTAGTTAGTTAAGGAATGCATGAAAATGCAACCATCTAAGCCTAACTCCCTATTCATTTCATAAACAGCTCTTATCCCTGCTAACCATTGTTCGCCATCCACTGGAAAGGCCCATTTCTATTTGGTATCCTGTAGGTGAGGGTTGTTATTTTTGTGCCTACAAATCAGCCTTTAACTAGTGACAACCGCTTGATTGAGTCACTCAAGGTTTCCCAACAAGTTTTTTTTTTTTTTCGGAAATGGGCTTGCCACTGCCACTAAGAGTGACTGGCCCAAGGTCACCTTTGTGTCTTCGGCAAGGCTAGAACTTGCATCTCCCAGTTTCTAGCCTGGGTACTGTAGCAAACCCGCTCCTAGGTGAGTTAGTTAAGTCATTTTGAACCACCATCGGCTTAATAGTTGAAACTTCCCCAACCACCCATCTGGAAGGGGTACTACCACCAGGGTATATATACCCTGTATGCCATTCGCCCATGTCCCTTCTTATTTTGCAATTATATCAGGATGCTTCTTTTGAAGCAGAATAAGAGTTCAAGCTAGCATATTTACCTGGATGCAGCTACAGTTAGTTTCCAAGGCCAGGCTTAGGAATAACAGGCTGCCCAGCAATTTGACCCTTAACCCAATCTTTCCTCAAGAATCAACCTCCCATCATGACTGGGTACAGAAACTGCTCTCTCTCTCTCTCTTTAAATATATAACATATTCTCTCTCTCACACACACACATATACACACACAGTGTTGGCCCCTCTTCCCTTCTCACCCACCCTCTCTATATACACATACATGTGTGTGTGTGTGTGCATATGTATGTATGTATGTATGTATGTATGTATTTATGTATGCTGTTCAGCTTCCTTCGGGTATTATCCCATGTCATTGTAGTGCTTTTAAAGTTGTAGCTTTATCTCATCTGCCATCATCAGGCTTCTGTATTGAGTTTGTATATATGTATGTGTGTATATATATGTGTGTGTATATATACATATACATATATACATACACACACACACATATATAAATAAAAAAACATATATATATATATATACACACACATACATACACACGTACACGTGTACATACCCACACCCAAATACATCCATATGGTGTCGGCATCTCTCTCTCTCTCTCTCTCTCTCTCTCATATATCTATATCTATATATATATATATAATGTATATATAAATACATGGTGCCTTCCATTGGGGCAATTCAGCCATTATGGTCGCAGCGGATGACTGGCTCAGCATGGCATGCAAACCGAACTCGCCCCGGCTTAGCTTATCAATCGCCGCGGCCAGGGAGGCAGCTTAGTCCGTCCGAGCAACGCCCCTCGTCGGGGGGCAATTCTCCTCTTTCCTTGGAAGCCCTGCGAGGCCCGGGCTCTTCCGTGGGGCAGAGGATCCCCACTCGGAGGAACCTGATCTTCCTCCCTTTTGTCTCGGCTGAAGCGGCGGCTGCGCCCGGCGCCGTCCTCCCGCGCTCCTCGCTCGCCACTCACCCTTTATAATAAGCCTTGACGCGGACCTGATGGGCGCCGTCGCCTCCGGGGCCACCCAGGCCGCCGATCCCGCCACCGCCGCTTCCCGGGGCCGGGTGCGACATGCTCGTGCCGCCGCTGTTGCCGCTGCCGCTCTCGCGCTGAGTCGGCATCGCCCCTCCGCCGTGCCTCGCTGTGCTTCGCCCGGCCCCGCCCGCCTGCCTCCCTGGAGGCCCCACCCCGGACCTGCAGAAGGGGGGGGGGGGAAATGTGTGTGTGAAAAAGGAAGAAGGGGACGTACGTGCGTGCGTGTCCCCTCCCCTCCCCCAAGCGACAACACCGCCGCTGTAACGGATACCCGGCTCAGACCGCTCCGCCCTCTCCTCCTCCTCTCTCTCTTTTTTCCACCCCTCCCACACACCACTACCACCCCCCTTCCTCCGAGGTCGCGCGCTGCAGGCGCGCGTGCGCGGGCAGGTACAATACGTCCCTTCGGCGAACGCGCGAAAGTCGCGGAGCCTAAGGGAGCAGCAGGGGAGGGGCCGAGTTTGAGGGCTGAGGAGCGAACCACTTTCCACGGGGCGTAGGGGACGACGACGAAAGGGCTCAAAAGAACCGGGCGGAGGGGTGGGAGCTCGTCTGAAGCCGGGAGGAATTCTCAGATACGTTGTTTTCATAACTCCGAAGCACATCGAATCCTTTCTTTGGAGGAAATAAGCTAAATAGCTTGTCGGCCTTTTTTGCAGCTTCCCCCCCCCCCCCCCCTTTTTTTTTTTTTTTTTTCTGTCTGCGCACCTGACGAATAGATAGATCATAGAGAGGAGACTTTGGCCATAGTACTGTACTCAGGCGAGCATCGCTGAAAGCAAAAGACAGTAGAACACGAGTATCAAACTCGACGCGTCACTTGACGTATCGTGACGTACCGTAATGGAGGTTGTTGGGTTTTTTTTTTGAACCTTTGCGGAGCAGGGGTGGGCGAGGCCTGCGCGTGACGCCTTCTGCCTGCGGGCCGCCGATTCATCACAGCTGTCGAAACTAAAGCGTGGTATAAAACTGTGGCGTAGGTTATTGGTAAAAACCGGTTATTTCTAAAGTAGCACGAAGTACAAACATCGCAGGATGCGTGGACGGCTTCAAAATATGGAATCAGCGCACCGCAGGGATTGTTCCAACGGGCGTCGATCTCTGGCTTGGACTTTACAGTATTTCCATTTCTGCACTTCCAGAAAACTTGAATATTTTTACAGAGAAGGAATGCTACTCGATGTGCGGAGCTGTACAAGAAGCGTGATCTTGAAAACGTGGGAGCGTGATTTACACTGAAAAATAATAGTAAAATGGATTTTAGTCGTGGAATTTATCATTGTCTGTTTAGTCATGGAATTAATGGAATTTAGACTCGTTTAGAGATCCAGATGTTGAAATTTACCTTATTCTCCCTCTTCCTTCTACGTTTTGTTCTTCATGAGGAGAAAAAAAGGAAAAGAATGGTAGCATAATAACTTTTAACCTCATGGGGAGACATCCTTCTGGAAGCCTCCTGTAATAAAGGTTGCTGAACATGCTAGACTAGACCAAAATGAGATGAGACTGCTTAGTTCCACGTGTTGTGGAAACTCAGCCATTATCTCAGCATATTGTAAATGCCAGTCTATTAGCTTTAAATCACAACATGGTATGAGCAAATTATGATGCATATTGAAGCAGAGTAGTGTATTTGGCAAACCTGTCTGCTTTACCAATTGTTTGAGCCAAGCAATGAAAGTCTTGAAAAAAAATATTCAAATGCTGTGATGTAACTATTTAAAATGATTAGAATAGTGTAGACAATGGTATTGTTTGTAGCACTCTGTGGAATACAAAAATTGGACTTTGAAGAGCCACCCCAAAAAAAAGATTGATGCTTTTAAAACTTTGATGTTGGAGAAAATTCCCGAGAATGCCATAGTTAGCCAGGAAAACAAATAATTGCTAAAACAAATGAATCAGACATATTACTTGAGGAACAATTGGTCAGATTCAAACAATTAGATTTTGGGGGAGATCCAGATCTCTTGAGAAGTACATAATGATGGGAAAAGTCAAAGTCATTTCAAGACATAAAAAGCCAGCATGCAGACACATCATCCCGGAGAAATGTTTTATCTGTGTGGTCCGTTGACTGTCAGGACTCATAAAACATTTTGTATACACGTTTTATAGTTGACATTGACTTGACATAATTTTGTTTTAAATAAATGTTCATGGCTCAGATTAGAGTCCATATACCAAACTGTGTATTATCATATTTGTGATATGACCTGCATTGACAGGTTACCTTTCTTCTTAGTTTTTTTTTTACATACATTTATACTTGAGAGGATCAAATACATGATCACTCATTAGCCTGTCCTCTTTTCCCATTGATACTAAAACTATCCACTTAAAAAAGAGTGGGCAGCTGAAGTATGTAACTCTTAACAGCAATCTTAAAAAGTGGTCAGAGGATACCTTGGTAGTATTCATATACCTCTAAGCAGTCAAACTATAACTGAAGGGAGGCAGTGTATTCCTCCAATGAGGTCCCAAAAAAGATTATCCACAAGGGTGACCAGTTCCCCTGCTGTCCCATTAAAAGAATATTAAAAAGAATGGAGACGCTGTGGGCCAGTGGCTAAGATACTGAGCTTGTCGATCAGAAAGGCTGGCAGTTCAAATCCATAGCATTTTGTGTAACAAAATGAGTGCCCATTACTTGTCCCAGCTTCTGCCAACTGAGCAGTTCGAAGGCATATAAAAATGCAAGTAGAAAAATAGGGACCACTTTGGTGGAAAGGTAACAGCATTCTGGGCGCCTTCTGTGTTTAGTCATGCCAGCCACATGACCATGGAGACATCTTTGGACAGCACTGGCTTTTTGGCTTTGTAACAGAGATAAGCACCGCCCCAGAGCTGGAAATTAGCACTTATGTAGAGAACCTTTACCTTAAAAAAAATCCAGATACTTAAATCTGTTTCTTCAAGAGCGCTCTGTGGTTAACTTCTTACCACATTCTTGACAACTTTCCCTAGATATGAGACTGGGCAACAGTAGGTATCCTTCACAGCAGGTGATAACACCCCTTTCCCTCAAAGCTTGCCATCTTTTGAATTGATCCTGTCAATCTCCACACCATCCTAAAGGAACCAAGAAAAGCCCACAGGTGGGAGTGGGTTCACTGGAGAACATCCTGCCTACAATCCCCAAAGAGTTGCAGATAACATTGCAAGAGGTTGTTCCAGACATCACATCCAATTCTGCTCATGAAAGCCAGTGTGAAAATTAATTTGTTGTGTTGTCAGTAAAATCTCAAGCATACAAGTTGGTGTGGAACTGAAAAGAACATTGTCTCTGAATTTGAGAGAAACACATGATACCTTTGCAAAGTAGCTTTAGCTCCCTAACAGTGCAAATCACAAGTAATTCAGGTAAAACAAAAAAGTGTTTACAATATTAAGGAAAGTCCAGGCTTTACAGAAACAAATATGCATTCAGTATATGATAGATTTATATAAAAAAGCAACAAATCACTGATGGTCAATACAAGCTTTGTTTTTATTAAATGTGAGAAAATATATTCTTAGATAAAATTTCTCAAGTGACATGCATGTCTAGAGGTAGCTGTAGGTTGCAGAAAAAAACCTTTATCTTTTGTAAAATATGTAGCATTTCATCCCACCCAGTTTTTTTTTTTTTTAGCTTTGTTCAAGGACTTTAGAATACTGTCCTACTATTTAATTGCTGAGGCTAGTTTTTTTTTTTTTACATCAAAAAGCTTTGGCTCCAAACAAAACATGCTTTCCTAAACTTAAACTCTAAAATTCTACATAACAGTTGGACTAGGAACAGGAACATTTCAAGTCCATTGTTTCCCAATCTCAACATAAGATGTGTGAAGTCAATTAATCTAAACAAATAAATCCTCAGCCAAAATGTAAATCTGAACACAAATGGTAGTGCTTCAAAGAGCACTTGGAAGAGTCAGTTTGGTATAGTGCTTCAGTCATTAGGCTAGAAATCAGAAAATCCTGAGGTCTAGTCCTGTTTTAGGTACAAAGTCACTGGGTGACTATGGGCCAGTCATTTTCTCTCAGCCCCAGAAAGAAGGAAATGGCAGATCACTTCTTAAACATGTTGCCCAAAATATTTGCAGGGACTTGTCGAACGGGGAAAAAAAAACCATGTGTAATTAAACTGTTTTTCATTAACCCAGTTGTCCACTTTTTATCCAACATCTTATTCTCGAGCTACTATCCTTACCCCTTGTGATGGTCCCCAGGATTCTTTATTGAATTCACCCCACTGTCTCCATTCACACAAAGGAAACACTTCAGAATGAATGTGTGTAGTACTCAAACCAAAAGCAGAGTCGGCTGGTCTGCGGTTCCCTGTCTCTTGCAAACGTTTATGAAAGCTTTCTTCCCATTCTTTGGGGGAAAAAAAACCATTATGGTTTATCCTAAGACCCCAGACAACCGCGGTTTATTCATGGCTTCCCGAAACATCCGAATCCAGCTGACGGGTGCTTTTGGAAGCCTCCCCAATCTTGCGGCAGAGGATCAAGATACGACAAGAGCACGCGGGGAATTTCCCTTATTCAACCTTCCCAGGACCCCCCAAGAGAGCCGGAGGGGGAGGATATCCCCACCCGGGAGGGAGTTTTGTCGGAGGAATGACAAGCCTAAAGCGGGCTGCCCCCCCAAAAAAAATAAAAAAACCCAACCACCTTCTCCACACACACACAAAAATCAGAAATCGGAAGGATTCAGGACTCGGACACGGGAACGGCCGATTCACACGCGATTCCTCCCCCTCAGAGGTGTCGAGCGCAACCTCCCGACCGCGAGGCGCGTGCGCGCTGCCTCCCTGTGAGGGAGGCGAGAACATGGCGGAAGCGGAGTGAAGGGTTCGTACGTCGAGCGGGTGCGTTTCTCTTTCGTGCGGGGGAGAGGTCGCCCGACGCGGGAGGGGCTCCTGGCCGGCCGGGAGAGTGGGCTGGCGCAAAGCGATCCTCGGCGCGTCCGGGCCTCGGGGATGGCAGCAAACGGGCAGAGGAAGCCGCTGGGCCCCGGGCTTTTCTCGTCTCTCTTTCCCCAACCTGGCGCCCTCCAGAGGTGCGCGCGCACCTCTATCTCTGAGGGCTCGGGACTTATTATCCAGGGGCCGGTCTGGAGAAGGTTGCATTGGCTCAGCCTTGCGTGAAAGATAAACCCCAGGTCAGAGGTTGGCCCGGGTAAATCACACACCTTGAGCCGCGTGTATGTGTGTGTATATATATATATATATACACACACACACATATATATATATGTATATATTGCTTAAGTCATTAGGCTTAAAGTATATTAAGTATATATGTATATATATACTTAATATATAATATATATGTATATATATGTGTGTGTGTGTATTGCTTAAGTCATTAGGCTTAATATATGTATGTATGTATGTATGTATGTATGTATGTATATATATATATATATATATATATATATATATATATATATATATATGTTTTAAATTTCTTTTCCTTATGGGGCTCAGTCTCCTTTCCTAAAGGCGCTTGACAATTCCTCCTGTTGTGTGCAAAGTCCAGTATTGGAGGCCAGAAATGAAAGTTGCCCCATGTTTTCACAGCCCCCACATGCAATGCTTTAGCTAAGCAAAGCAGGATGCCCTGGGAGAGAGAGAGAGAGAGAGAAAGAGAAGGAAAACTCTGCACATGCTTATGTGCACCCCTGGCTTCAACTGAATTGCTAGATTGATTGATTGGATTGGATTCCTTTCCCAAAATGAATCAAAATGAAGTGTATGTGCTGGTTAAAAATCAAATTTTGTGTCAGCTGATTCTTTAGATCTCACTTGATGAGATAAAGTAGCAGCTGTTAAATTTATATTTGTTGGGCCCGTGGAGTGAAATTGTTCACTTGCTGGCTTTTCTACAATCCCATTAGGTTTAAATTACTATTGGTGTAGCAATGACAAAGAACCTTGCGGCATCCGAAATACCATTCATTATTACTGTTATTCTTTGTTAAATTTGTAGGCTGCTGACTCTCACCATTTTAATAACACACAACATCTTTTAAGATGCCACAGTGCTAACTCTCTAGATTGTGCTGTATTCATGAACAGGACAAACTTCCTTCTCCTCAGTGAATTCAATAACATTTCCTCCCAGGTAAAGTACAGTATAGAGCAGTGTTTCTTAATCTTGGCAGCTTGAAGACACGTGCAACTTCAATTCTCAGAATTCCCTAGCTAGCAAAGATGACAATGTCACATGTTACTGAGATGGTAGGAGTCAGCAGCCTTCAGTTCTAGAGTTGAAGTCCACACATCTTCAAGCTTCAAGTTGAGACACTACAATTATAGGGAATGCTAGTAGAAAAGTCCACTACCGTATTTCTGGATTGCAAAATTTTGCATGGCCACTAAATGAGAGACTTCTGCAGAACAGATATGATTTGCTAGCAGCAGATAACCTGCAATGCTTCTGCTATTATTGGACTTAATTTCCTGTCATGCCTGATAAAATTGATATGATGGCTAGGCTGGTGGAATTTGGAGTTTGACATTATCATCTACATGACTATGATGCTACTCTTGTATAAGGTTGCAGCCTAATCCAGATTATGAAAAAATTGCAACTTCAATTTCCATCTATAATGTGGGCGATAAACTTTTTACTCAACTGAAAGGGTTTTAGTAAGGTTAGAAAATACATAATGCAGGTAAAGTGTTTCTGAACCCTTAAAAATATCCAAATATAATGATGTAAATATGACTAGATAGATGGCAGTTGAAAAATGGTAATGATAACAACAGGTATCTCAATTGTTTTCACAATAGCTGATAATTTTTGCAATTCACAAGTAAAGCAGCATGTGCCACCGGCAATACAAGTTGCATTTTCTCTAAAATGCTGTGAAAAGACAAGTTTTTATCTCATAACAGTTATCTGAAAATCTTTGACTATTATAACATTCCTGTTTCAGGTAGTTAGTTATATGTTCATTTTGCATAGTACAACACACAGGAGAAATGGATCAGCTAAACATTGATGATATAGGTCAGCATGATGCAGATATGATTGTTAGTCTTACATAGTAATCCCATGCACACTTCCTTGAAAGTAAATGATACTAAACACAGCAGGATTTAATTCTAAGTGCATTTGCATATTTTGTGCTATTAAACTTAGAGGTCTGAATTCAAATCGCAGCTCAAATCATTTTAATTAACTTCCTAAATGTGGGCCGTTTGTTTTCGTTCCCTCGAAAATAAAATATGCAGTCTTGAATATAGCTTGTTCCCAAGGCAAAATGTATTTGTCATTAAATTGTTCTAATATGTCTGGCAACCTTCTGCATCAGCTGTGCAAAATTTTCAGGGGCAACTTCATAGAAAATAAAAGCATGAATAAGTATGATTGGCAACAGCAGAGCATCTACAACAAGTACAGCTATTTAAAAGAAATGAAACATCACTGTTTCAATCCTAAAATAATCACTCTTTATTTTTTTTAAATGATATCTGCAACAGTATTTTGAGATAGACTGTTATTCTAGTTTTCTAGTATGAAACTTCATGCATGAGATTTGGAACTTGCATTACTGAATGTTGTGAAATTTGATTTTTGTTTTCTATATAGAATCCTACCTACAAATGTGTTTCCTTTAGAGTCCAAGTAGAATAAAATGGTATTCATTTGGTGTTTTTTAAAATATTTTGTTCAGAGGCAGATCATTCCACAACTATGGAGAATGAATCAAGCACAACAACTTCTTCTACAGGCACAACCACTATTGCTACTACATCTTCCCCCTCCCGTACACAACCACCCCAGATATCTGTCTACAGTGGTTCAGATCGACATGCTGTGCAGGTATTTAACCAAGGAAACACTCTTAATATTTATTACAAATTGAAAATCATTGCTTAAAAAGATTCTGATTAAATACAGCTTCTGTGATTTCAATAATAACTCTTGATCAGCCCTTCCCCCTGCTTGTTTTTTTTTTTCCTTTGCAACCAGTGTAGAATTCTGGAGAGATTAAATGCTTGCAAACTATTTTGGGAAATGTGCAGTTTAAGAATATTTGTGTTCTGACCCATATCAACCTAGGAACTATTACCGTATTTTTTTTCACGATTAAGACACACCTGACCATAAGATGCACCTAGGTTTAGAGGAGGAAAACAGGCAAGAATAAAGACAGAACAAGTGGGGTTCAGCACTGTAAAAGGACCCCGCCGCCACAGCCCATATTTTTCGTTCCATAAGATACAGAGACATTTCCAGTCACATTTGCAGGGTGGAGAGTGCATCTTATGGAATGAAAAATAGGGTAGTTCATTTAATTAAAAACATAGGACAAATGAAATTATTTGCTATCCTTTTCGGGAATCAGCATCATTTCTGGATTTAGAAGCAGAGGCAATTTAGGGACAAGTGAGGTAATTAAAAAAATGATAGTGACTGTGAATACACATGCAAAATAGAATAGGGTTTCTATGAGATGGTTGTGGCCATTGTCTTGACTTTTTTGACTCTTTTTTGACATTGTATGGATGTCTCTTGTTTATAGGGAAAAATAAAGAATAAGTAGCCTAGCTTTTAAAAGCCTCATCCTACACGTACTCTTTCATCCTTTTCTATCCCATTCTTTCTCTCTTTTTTAACATTCTACCTCTATCTCAGTGCTTCTCTTCTTGATTCTTTAATTCTTTCCAGGCTCCTTCTAAAACACCAATTTATCTTTGATCCTAATGTTACTACTGGTAGCTTATTTGGTTCATATAGAATCAAAGATTTTGAAAGTTATTTAACACAGTTCATTTCTATTTGGCAAGTACATGCTTGATCGTTACAAAACTGTGGTACTGTGTGGAATGTTAGTAAAACAGCTTTTTGCAACCTGATACTTTCCAGGTGGGTTAGATCTAGAATTCTTAGCCAGGATAGCTTCAGGCTGAGAATTCTTGGAATGGCAGCTCCCATATCTTAATCATGAGGACTGGGGGAAAACCATTTAAAATATGCAGTTTCAATTATTTGAGAGAAGCCATATTTATGAAAGTTCAGCTGAGGACACCGGCACCAAGAATTTGGCCATTGTAGAGCAGTGGAGCTAATATTATTTTGTCTGAATTGCCTAAAATCTCAAATGGCAAAATTTTGTCATTTCAGATGCTGAAACTCCTTGAAAGCCTGGGGGTGGGCTAAAATCCTACTTGGTAGGAATTCCCATCAATCCTTGCTTCCCAACTGTTTGACATTCCCCAACCCTGGGCCATTGTTTTTCAGACTTGCTGCCTAGGGAATTCTAGGAGTTGAAATCCTCACTTCTCAAAAGTTGCCAAGTTTGAAAAACACAGTCCTAGACACATCAGGCAAGCCACAATTGTGTTGTGGTGGTCCAGCACAGATTTGGGGACTTTTAGTTGGCCAGTGATAAATCAGACTACAGGGGAAGGACATAGAGCCTTCCAATGGGAGATTGACTTTGGCATTCCATCGATTGTCCTGGAGGGAACATGTTTGGATGTAGGTAAAACATTTGCAGTGCAGTGACTGTTTTGGAGATAAGCATGGGCTGTTACAAAATTATACCTGAGAGGTTGGGAGAAGGCCAAATACAGAATAGAATAGAATTCTTTTTTGGCCGAATGTGATTGGACATACCAGGAATTTGTCTCCAGTGCATTAGGTCTTAGTGTACATACAAACAACAAAGTGATCGGTCATGGATCATAAGTCATAGTTGCAATCATTAATCATAACATACAAAAAACAAGTGATAAATCATAAAATACCAATAGGAGGAGATAGTAGGAAAGATGATAAAAGATGAGAAATGAAAAGGTGAGAAAGATGAGAAGGATAATAGCAATATAGCCTACTACATGGGTAGATTTAAGCCTGAATTAGTGCTGTGGGAATTAGGTGTTCAGCAGAATGATGGCACAAGGGAAGGGGGGGGGGACTGTCTTTGTGTCCACCTGTTTTGGCATGCAGTGCCCTATTAAGCAGCACCTTGAGGGGAGAAGTTGACACCATTTATGATAAGGAAGTTAGAGGCCTGTAGATACTTTCTCAGCCCTCTTTCTGGTTTGTGCAGTGTACAATCAATATAGTTGGTTAACTTTAAGCACTGGCATCTGTTTGGATAGTCCAGACTAAGACAACATGTGCTTGGCCTTGTGACATGATGACTACGCAGTGACACACCACTTGTCTTGGACTGATGTCAGGCTGAGCCCAAAAACAATGTTGGACAGTTCAAACCGAGTTCATTTCTTTCATTGTTTACACATAGCAGACAGAATTTTGCTCGACTAAACTCTTTCTGCTCCCAGCCTAACAGATACACCCCAAGAGATTCTAGAGAGTGGCTATTCTAATTCTCTTCCTCTGTTTCCTATCCAGACTGTTCTGCCTCTTGTCTCCCTTCCCTTTCTGGAATGTGCTTCCTCCTTCCTGTGAGAAATTGCCATTTCACTGATAAATTGTCATTTATCATCCCAACTCCCCCTCCATGGACGCCACCTCTCACATGTCTCTTCCATATAATCTGATGCTGGACATAGAAACCTGTGTTCATAGAGCTAACAGTGAACTCAGTGGTCAGATGAATTATGTGGGTTGCTCAGGGGAACTAAAATGTTCCTGGTTACAAAGGCAGTGATGCAGTTCCTTAGAAGTGCAGGCGATGCTTATGATTAAATGGCTGTTATGATAGGACTGATCTTTCTCCATCTCCTGTTCTTGCCATGGTTACCTCTACTCAAAACCCCACAGGTCATTCAGCAGGCCTTGCATCGTCCTCCCAGCTCAGCTGCACAATACCTTCAGCAGATGTATGCAGCTCAGCAGCAACATCTAATGTTACAAACAGCAGCTTTACAACAGCAACATTTGAGCAGTACTCCATTCCAGAGTTTGGCCAATGTTCCACAGGTAAGACTGGGGTAGATTAGAAATAAAGATCAGGAGGTTGGCCTTAATTCTTCCTACAACAATAACAATATAAGATTACAATGCTTTGGTTTTAAAGGAAAGTTTTCCAACCTTTCCACCCTAACCCCACAAATGTTTGTCTATAGCACTTAAAGCAGTACGTAACAGCAGGGGAACTTTAATAGCCGATAGTTTCAAGCGTGTGCAATAGTGAAGCATACTGGGAGTTGTAGTTTGGCAATATTAAAAGATCCCAAACTTCCTACCTCTGTTATAAATAGCCAAGAAATTCTTCATAAGTGGAAGAAGTAATTTTTTTAAAAAAGTAATATTTCAACCTAGCAATTTAATGGTCTGTTGATATAACAATAATGAAATAACGTATTATCAAGTAACAGAAGCCTGAGACTGGAGACCGAACCAATTTGATTTTCATTTTGAAATAATGTAATAATTCAAAATCATTAATTGTGAATATCTGATTATTTTAATCACTTGGGTTATTGATACAATGAATTTCATTTCTCTGTTATCACATCAGAGAATGTACTCTGATGTTATTTTTGTTTAATATCTTTCTATAATAATTGCATTTACAAAGCTTCCAACAATATTAAACAAAAGAATGGAAGTGACATATCAAAATACAATGAAAAGTTAGAGCTCATTGACTTTTATTTATTGGAAAATATTATCCTATTTTTTTCCATTTCTCAGCATTACTCAGGGGCAGTTAACAGTACATCAAACAAAAATATTTTTGCTGCTGAGCTTCAGTAACTAGAGTTTAACATATGATTCTTTAGCTAAGCTTTCAAAAGAGATACTGGTAGCAAGCCAACTGGAATTAAAGAGAATGTAGACCACAAATAAAAGTGGATTCTGGGAATTGTGGCTTTGGGGCTGCCGTTGAGTTTAATGCGGGTACACTCTTGTTAGTCAAGCATTTTTTCTTGCAATGCAAATGACTCATTTGATAGATATGCTTGCTGTTTAGGCAAATCTTTCAGGTGGGAGGCAGTGTGCTTCTCCTAATGGCAGTGTCAGTCAGCAGTCCAGCATGTCAGAAACCTCGGTAAGTGTCCAGCAAAAGTATTTCTCTTAATCCATCAGGTTCCATGTTTATTCTCTACATTCACTTTGTTTTATGCAAATGTTTGGGGAGCAACAACTGGAATTATTGACCTATTAAAGTCTCAGTGCCTTAACGTTGGAAATAGTAATACAGATGTTTAAACATTATTTTGCTTTGAAAAAATGATCTGGTTAAGTTCATTCTGAATGCAAGAATAAAAGCGGCCCACACTTTTGGGGAAGATATATATATATATCTTGGATTTGCTAGACTTTTTGGAGAAAAAATTTACGAGAGTAATGGGAATTTTGGGAAAAGAATCCACTAAGAGTACTGGCTTCAAATACTGAGAACCTGCTGACTTTATATTAGCTTATTTAGGCAACCATTTTCAGTGTTGAAGTCTCTATGACATTTACAATTTACCAAAAGTTGTTGGATTTTTATTGCAAGCCGAGTCTTTCAAGTTTAGCACTGAACAGTAGTTCTAGCTTCAAATTAAGTAGCTGGCTTAAAAAAAAATTGGCAAATCTCACATAAAAATCTATATAGCTGTTTAATTCCCATATTTAAGCTTGGAAAATTATATTTATTATTTGATAGCAAATATTAATGTGTGAGACTGGGTCCAGTACTTTTTTTGAAGAGGAAAGACTTCTGGGAAACTTAGCATTTAACCATATCCAAATTCTGTCCTACGGAGCATAATTTCAAAACAAAAGTATTACCTCACTGCATAATATGAATGTTACTTAGATATCTTTCAAAGGCTTTTCTGACAGAGAAGAAAGAGAGAGCAGGCTGCCACAAATGCCATTCACCTGACTGGTCCCATAACAAAATGAGGGAAAAGCTTCAATTAATTACAGATAATCAGAGTTGGAAGGGACCTTGTAGGTCATCTAGTCCAACCCATCCACCTGACCAGGAGACCCTACACCATTTCTGACAAATGGCAGTCCAATCTCTTCTTGAAAGTCTCAACTGATGGCACTCCCACAACTTCCAAGGGCAAGCTGTTCCATTGGTTGATTGTTCTCACTATCAGAAAATGTCTCCTTATTTCCAGGTTGAATCTCTCCTTGATCAGTTTCCATCCATTATTCCTTGTCTGGCCTTTGGGTGCTTTGGAAAATAGCTTGACCCCCTCCTCCTCTCCTCCCCTCAAATATTGGATCACTGCTATCATGTCTCCCCTGGTCCTTCTGTTCAACAGACTAGATGATCTGTTCTCATGATTTTGGTAGAATAGACATTTGAATGGAATTGTTGTGTGGGTCTGCCTTTAGACGAGTGGCCTAAAGGTAGTTAATGATAATTTATTTTTCTTCCCTAGATTAATCTTTCTGCTTCTCCTACACCTGCACAGCTAATAAGCCGTTCACAGACCTCCAACACTAGCAGCAGCAGTCTGACTCAGCAAACCATGTTGTTAGGGAGCACATCTCCTAATCTGACTGCCAGTCAGGCTCAGATGTATCTCCGAGCTCAGATGGTGAGTCTTGCCAATTTAATGTTATTTTTTGGGGCATTTTTGTCTTGTCCTGTCCATGTATGGCTTTTGGCTGCATGTTGTTAAGTGCACTTGCGCTCTATATGGGGCTACCGTTGAAGGGCATTCAGAGGCTACAGTAGGGGTAGTGTGCGGCCTCACAGGCATTTCCTGGGACTCCAAGAATGACCCACGTAACGCCACCGCTCCATGAGCTACATTGATTGCTGGGTTTGCTCCCAGATGCAATTCAAGGTGTTAGTAATTATGTTTAGAGCCCTTGTGTATCCAGGCTACTTGAGGGACTGTCTCATCCCACTGGGATTGGCCCACCCCACCTGTGCTGGCAGGGAGACATATTGCATGCCCTGTCAGCCTGACTATTCCGACTGGTAGGATCCAAGAGATGTTCTGCAGCTGCTCTGTGGAATATCTTGGCCCCAGATGTGAGGTCAGTCCCCACCTTCTGACCTTCTGGAAGAGCCTACTGGCTCTCTGGTCAGCTTGGGGTTCCAATAAGGGAATATCACAACGGAGGTGGTTGATCGAATAACAACAGATCCCATCTCCTCCCCCATCCTGCTCTTGCCCTGCCCATCTTTTAATTGGCCGTAGTGTTTTGGATTTTGCATTAACTTGTTTATGTTTTTAACTTATATAGTTCTATTTTTTTATGATTGTAACTTGCCCAGAGTTACCTCAAGATAAGATGGGCAGCTTATACATTTTATAAATAAATAAATAGTCTTTGACTCCAAACAGTGGCATCTCTAATTTTATAGTCTCTTATGTTTGACGTGTTTGGAGAGGTGTTTTCTATCATTCCTATTATTATAGGAATACTCCTATTCCTAGTAATGTCTTGGATAGGTATAGAAGAAGCATCTGTGTCTCTTTTTGTAATTTTTAGATTGCTCTGTTCGGCCAGAGGTCTATGGTGCCAAAATCTTTCAACTCTGATTTTCTGATGCAAACAGCAACTTGTTAAGGACTCCCTCCCCTCCCCAGCTCCCCAGCACAATGAAAGAATTTTCATTTTTCTAAGTTTTAGTATGGCTTCCTTTCTCCCTTACTACAGCTACTGTTCACACTTTTAAATTTTACATATTTGTTGCGTTAACCGTTTATTTCTAATTTGGCGATAGCTAGGTTTTGAATTTCAGTGTTGAGGTAGATCCAAATCAAGGCTATGATGAAATGCTAGATACCTTTAATTAAATTGATATTTAGTTTGGTGGAGGCTTTAGCCTTAACTTAAATGAAGAAAGTAAATTACGACTTAATGAAAAAAAACTCAGGGACGGAGCAATTTCCATGTTTTCTTGATAAGAATATGGAAATGATTTGATCTTGTCTTCTTTTGGGAGATTTCTTTGATTTCCCACCCTAGTTCTCAACTCTAATATTTCCTAGTGGTGTCTCAGTCAAGTACCTAATTTTTGAGATCAGCCAAGGTTGGCCAGGTGTTTATGTCTATTTGACACTTTCCTTTTTTGAATACCAAAATTGGTATTCTTTATTGAATACCAATAAAGAACAGCATGGAATTATGTTGTTTTGGGGAAAGCCTCAGGCTGCAGACATTCTTCTTCAAAGAGATGAAATAGCAAAGCGACTCAAAAGGTCTGAAGGTTCTTTTTAAGACATTAGAAGAAATATTTGTAGGTCTTGTACTAAAGGAAAAGATGCACCAGTTTGCTTTCAGACTACAGGTAGTCCTCGACTTATGACCACAACGGAGCCCAAATTTTCTGTTGCTAAGCGAAACATTTGTTAAGTGAGTTTTGCCCCTTTTTACTACCTTCCTTGCCACAGTTGTTCAGTGAGTCGCTGCAGTTATTGTTGCTGTTAAGTGAATGTGGCTTCCCCACTGACTTTGCTTGTCAAAAGGTGGGCAAAGGATGGTCCCATGACCCCGGCACACTGCAACTGTCATAAATATGAGTCAGTTGCCAAACTTGTGAATTTTGATCACATGACCCTGGAGATGCTGCAACAGTCATAAGTGTGAAAAACAATCACGAGTCACTTTTTTTTCAGTGCCATTATAACTTTGAATGGTCACTAAATGAACTGTTGTAAGCCTAGGACTGCCTATAGATATGTGTGTGTGCTTTGTGTGGCTTTCAATTTTCTTTTTCCTGCCTTCACAGCTGATTTTTACGCCTGCTACCACTGTGGCGGCTGTCCAGTCTGACCTCCCTGTTGTGTCCTCATCATCTTCGTTTCCCTGTCAGTCTGCAGCTACTCAGGTGAGGCTGCATGGATTGTGGGGAGTGTGTATGTCTACCTGTAACCCAAAACCCTTGTGAAGGACTGGGATGCGACTTTCCTTTTTGTGTTCATATGCATTGGTTGTTGTTTTTTTGTCAAATTATTGCATAACTGCTTTTGTATGTGCAATCTCTCACAACAAGCCAGAGGTTCTAAATGCTAAAGGGACAGCAGACTCTTGCAAACACACATAAAAAAAACATCTTCTAGAAGTTTATTCCTTTTTTGATCTATTATAAACAATGTATAGTATAAAGTTTGTGAATCTGTGTTTTCTAGAAGATAAAATTATTATTTCTTTTTTTTAACCATGGAAAGTAGGATGATCACCCTCATAGAACTGATGCATGTAGTCATACTTAGCTAGTTCATATTTAGCTGGAAAAAATTGGAAAACAGTGTGCCAATTATTATGCTTTAACCTTGAACATTAATTCTTTAAGCACTCAGTTAATAAATGTATTTACACAGAGACTGTGATCCTAACTGTACCTGTACTCTGTTAACAGGATTAATTTCTAAAAATGTCCGTTGTTTAATACTGTCGGCTAAATATTCAAACTTTCTTTGGCATATTTTCCTGGTATAACATTTAAAGTTACAGTGGTATTGTAGTGAAAGAAGAAATAAGGGCAATCATTAGTGTTCAGATTCTTAAGCCTTCTTTAATTCATCTCTGAACAAATAAGACATGCATTTAACAATAATGAGATATAGACTGCATACAGTGTGATATAATCATTCAGAGTAGCTCCCTTCAGGTTCAAAAATTGTGATAGAGCAAGTTGGTTGGGAGTCTTTTACACCTATGTGAAAAACTTCCTCAGTTAGTTGTGTTTTTAAAAGATTAACAAAGAAGGCAGTATTGACTAATCACCTGTAACACTTGAGCCATTCTCATGTTTCCTATATATTTTGTATCTTTAATCAAAGTAATAAAAATTGGCAATAGAGAACATTATTGTTCAGATAATCTAACTGCAAATACTTGCATTCTTGTGCTCGGTAAAATCCAGTTATTTATACAAGCATAAACACAATTTTGGATGAATTGATAACAAACAGTAAACAACCCAATATCAGAAAAATAGAAGGGATTTTATGATTTAGTGACATGGCAAATTTTGCAGAAGTGTACATAAAATTATTGGGGTGTGAAAAAGAAACAAATAACAATTTATGCTGTTGATTAAAATATCTATCCCTCTATATTTGCTAACAGTAGTACTATTATGGGTTTTTTAAAACTACAGTTATTTAATAATATAACGAGGAGGAGGAATAAAAGTGAAATAAAACTTAACAAAGACAATTCAGTACAGCAATGTGTCTCTATGTATTAAGAGAGGTGGACAGACAGGGTTTGCCTACACATGGAACTTTTCATAACAGTTCTAGGTCATCAGCAAGAATGACCATATTTCATTAATTTTAGAACAATGGACCAATGGAGTGACTACATATCAATAAATATATTAACATAATTATTTTCATAAAGATGTTAAAGTTTAATTGATTTTGATTAATAAAAATTTGAAATATCAAAAAAGGTTTAGCAAGTACAATGTCAACATCCAACTTTGAATTATTTGCTAGAGTTAGTAATGAAGAAAGAGAAAAGGAACTCAAATTAGACTTAAAGTAGACATATTTTAACTATGCCCTTTAAAAAAAAGAGAAATCAAAGATGATACTATCAGTATACCAAGTACTTTGATAACAATCCATTAAAAACATACTTTTAGGATTTATTTTTACTCTTGTAACTTATTTATATCTACATAAAAAATAATAAACAAATTAGTAACAGTTGACATTTGTATTTTTTTATTGGTGATTTTGCCCAGCTTGTGTGTCACAGCCTGTGGAACTGCTGTCTATGGAAAATGAGCTGTATTGTTCCATCTTACAAGTAAGATGGCACTTTGCTGGGTGGAAGCAATGAGAGGGAGGTGTTGTTACTTGCCTACAGATTTGCAAGCAACCAGTCAAGTAGTCCGCAACGAGGCATATTTCCCACAGCGGCATCAACCTGTTGTTTCTCGAAATACTTCATTACCTCCTGCAAAATGTCCCCCACACTTGCACCTTTTTTGGCTGCTTTGTCAGCCAGTTGTGGAAGCTTCTTCAGCTCGTCATCGTTCTCATTCATGAAAGTGAGATTGGGCACTTGGAAATGAGAAGCAGCCATCCACTGGAGGACGGCCTGGAGTTCTCTGTTCTGTGAGCTGCAGTTGGAGCTTTGGTTGTTTACTATCACCTCAGAGCCAGCAGGTACAAGCGGTTTTCCAATATTAGTTCGTGGAGGTTTCTGGGATAACATTGAATCTGGAGTTGACATGCCTTTGTTTCTTGCTGTGATGTATGTGCCTTGCTCGTCAGAGTAATCTTCAACAACAAAATCGGGGCTTTTAGTCATGTACATACAGAGCTTCATCACAGATTCCATCAGCTGATCAATGAATTTCTTATTTATCTGCTCCATATTCTCACAATCCACATCTGAACTACTCTGTTTGGATGTGGGCTTTCTACTAGATCTATCATCATACGAGTTTGACTTGGGATTCTTGCTTATTTCACACTCATCTACACTGAAACCAGCCTCTTGTAGGACCTTCTGGATGATTGATAGAAGGGCACTTTGTATTTCCCCCCTCTGGTATTCTTGCTGCTGTGGATCACTCCTGGAACTATGAGATTTAGAACCATGTTTGCCTCCATAATATCCAAATGAAGACGTATTTGACTCACAAACAGGTTCTTTGTACTGAGTTAAGAGATGTTGTTGTATCAACATTAAAGCTGTCAAAATGAGGTCTTTTGCTAGAAACTCAGTAGTAGAGTTACTTTTTTCTGACCTCTTATCATGACATCCCCTCTCTGGACCTTTGCCTCCTGCTCTTGATCTCAACATGCTAATTCCATCCTTAATTATTGTTTCACCTACTTTTTGTGCTGATGACTGCCCGTCTTGCCTTACCTTTTCCTTCATATGGACCCCACCCTTCAACGATGCAAAATGCATATTTGGAGAATTGGGGTCTAACGAACATCCTGTTTTCAATAAAGAGTATACAAGACTATGCCCTCTGTCCTTATTATCTGACATCAAAGCATTATACATTCTTAATACCATTGCTTCTAAAATCTCAGTTGACTTCTGAGTTCCTGCATTGAAGAGGTTTTTCTTCACCATAGTAACAAAATCTGAGTCTGTCATGAGGACTCCGGTGACATTATGCAGATTTTTCATCGTAGAGTCGATTAAGTCTGATATGACATCCTTTGTATGTTTGAGAAACACTCTCTTCAGAATCACACAGGCCGGGAGTGGTGGCCTTTTGTGTATCTTGGTGGCATTCACAAATGAAAATGTCATATCTTTAGCATTTTTGTTTGCATATACCATTAGCCCTTTGTTAAAAGAACCATCATTGCAAGTCTGTTTTCTTGGATGTATCAAGTGGGCATGTGTTGATTTTCCTTCTTCATCTGGTGATGATTCACTTTGGTTGGAACATAACTCACCATAAAAAAGCGATGTTTTCTTGGGGAGTCCTTTACCCTCCTCTTTCTTTTCTTTATTGGCATCCTGAGCATTTTCCATAATCTCATTCACCATCTTGGATGCAACCTTACTTACCGAACCAGAGGGATTAAGAGCTTTCCCGTCTTTAGTAGCATAAATTGCCTGGCGTATGCATTTGCTGGCTGCATCTTCCAAATTTTCAGAGATCTCTTTGCTTGCCATTTGCATAACCAATGTACACAGCTTTTGGACAGTGCATGCTACTTCATCTGATGGTGCTTTTTGACTTTCAGAAGGTTTGAAAGCTGTGTTGTTGTTATTCTGGGACATCTTGTCCGCTGCCGATGGCTTTTGTGCAGGAGGAGCAGATGAAGGGGTTAGTGCATGCTGAAATCCACATGCATATTTTTGCAGGTCATCAAAAAGCCAGGACACAACATTAAGCTCTTCGGTTGAACCTTGTTTGAACAGACAAACTGCTCCTTCTGTCTTAGATTGTTCTGGTGAGTCACTGTCCTTGATTACTATGACCTCTTTGTCCTGCATTTTCCCCAGATCGAGTCCTGTGGCAGATTCACTGCTTTTGGACTGGCCAGCAGCATCTTTATCTGTATCATCTGTTTGCTTAATGTTCAGGCTGGAAACATCGACAAAACAAATCACCTTGCGTTCCTGGTCCTTTCCTCCTCCAGGATTATAGAGATCGACCTTACACACACCTGCTTGGCTGTGTAGCCAATCAACTTCCTGAGACATCTTCTGAGGCTTGGAAGTGGAAATGTACCTAAGACTATACGGTTGTTCCTTATCAGCTGAACTGCTTTGATGACCCTGCCAGACCGAAGATGTTGCCTCCTCTCTCAACTTTCCATGCTCTTCTGCTGCCAGATGTTATTTTCACTTGTGTGCACATATAGTTTCTATGGCAGCAGTGACATCACAAAGAAGCATCTTATCACCCTCTGATAATATATATTTCAGCTACTTTTTCTCATTCACCAACCCAGTTTATGAGAAATTTGTCTTGATTAGGAAAAAGTCATGTTGCATTCCTTGAAATAGTAGCAGAGAATTAAGAGCAGTTAACTTATTCCTGTACCAAATCTTACAGGACTTTTTAATTACAATGTCCTTCAGAACATCACTGCAAAAGTACTGTGACAAATTACATATAATTGGAGAAGCACTTGCATTTAAGGAATTCTTACATTGTTTTCTGCGTGCTCAGCTGCCACGCCCATAAAACAAGAATCTTGTTGGGAAGGCCTGCCATCTTTAGTTTCAGATCTGTTTGCACTTCAATACTCCAGTTGGTGTCAAACACTGAGCTGCATTTGGCATAATATGGACATGCAAGAAGCAGTAAAATACAGAGAAGACGTCTTTGGGAAAGTTTTGACATTCCCTAAATAACATAAAAGCACTTGAAGGTAGTTTGTCAAGTAGCCCTCGATAGATTTGGAAATTGACTGGTAAAGGGTTTGCATTGCAAGTCACAGCTTCATTCAAGAGGAAGGACCCCTTGTGAGAAGCCGTGGAGAACTTTTGTCAAACGATGCCAAGAGTTTTGGAATGGCTTCCCATGTTTCTATAATTATTGTCCAATAGTCTGTGTACATTGTACCTATATTTCTATTTCTGAACTGAATCTGCAACTGTTACTCTACCAATAATTATTAAGCTCCCTGGAAGTATTCAGAAGGATGGAAAAGTCTGATAGATATGCCATCTAGTGTTACTTTCTTTGTAGGGCATGGATCAGCCATTCTTTGGGAGAACAGCAATAAAGCACTCAGGAGCAGCCACAATCAAGGTTCCAAAGGAAGCCCCTGTCAATCAACCGAGAATAACAACTAGTTGTATTAGAGCCACAGAGGTGGGAAAAGAAAAGATTCCCAGGCATCTGACACAACTAACACAAAGGGCAATATGCACACATACGTACAGTTCTCTGTGTGTATGTCCTAAAGGTGCATTTTCAGGAAGCAACTGGACTTTCTTGTTTTTTTCTTTGAAGACGTTTTGCTTCTTATCCAAGAAGCTTCTTCAGCTCTGACAGGATAGTGGGGAATGGAAAGATGTACATTCCTTGCAGAAAGCTGTCAATTTGCATCCTTTTAGAGGGTTGTTGAAGCACTTGGAGGTTTATCTGTATCCTCAGGGTCACCTAAGTTCCTGTAGTCTGTTCCTGGTTCCTGAAGTCTGCATTTTTTTCCTCTGGAAATCCATTCCTATTCCCACATAATTCAAAGAGCGTTCATCCCAAATTGCATAGCTAAAAGTCTGTAGAGATTTTCAGTCATCCAGGTCATGGTTGTTCCCAAAGGTGCTTTTTCAGGAGGCAACTGGACTTTGTTTTTGTTTTCTTTTGAAGACATTCCAAGAAGCTTCTTCAGCTCTTTCTTCAAGTTCAGTTGACTGAAAATCTCTACAGAATCTGTATGTATGTGTCTTAACTGTAGAAAAATGACTGAGGTCTGCAGCTACTTATCAAATAATACTATGAGTTGCTACTTATTTAAGGAGAATATTTTTTAAAAAAAACCACCAAAATAAACAGAGCACTGAAAGTTCAGAGGAAAGAAAGATAGATGACCTGATAAATAAAAATCAGCATGGAAAGTAGTTCTTTTTCTCCAATATAACATATGAAATTTCAGATCTGGTACTGTCTCAAGTTTCTTTTTTTACCGTAGGTTAAGTGCTGTTAGCATTTTTTTTTTAAAAAAAATCACATACCTGGAAATAAGTTCTATAAAATTTGGAAATTTGGAGCATGGAACTTTAACGAGATCAAAAAATGCACCTTTTGACCATGTGGTGGAGGACAGATTTTAAAAGGAACAATGCCAAAACGAAGAGAGAAAGATAACAGGCAGAGGAAAAAAATAGAATTAAGTAATCATGTTACAATTAATTTATTTAAAATTTTAATGGGTTCAAACTTATGGTTCTCCAAATTCTCTTGCATCTTAATTGACCAAAACAAATTAAACTAAATGAGTAGAAAAATACACCAGGGGAAAATGTCAAAGGCTGCATTTGAATTTTGACATGTTCTCATCCATCCTTTATCTCTTAAAACTTTAGGATGACATTAGGATGACAGGGTGAGTTATTCCATCTCAACCAGATATGCCTCACAATTGTTTTGGGGATGAAATGAATTCCCACAGAAGCAATTTTGAACATTTGGAAGAAAGATAGGAAATCTAACAAATCAATAATTAATATAGAGGATTTCACTTTTAGCTTTTTAATTCTCACTGAAGGAATTCATAGTATAAACACCATTTGTGTCTTTTTCTATAGCAAAAATTGTTGGTAATAAATTGTTTTAGCTTGACTTCCTTATATGTGTTACTATATGTTCTGAAGCTAGCAAAAAAAACATTTCATACTGGTAGAGAATATGTAAGTTTTATACATTTCAATGTGAAATTTTGGAAGAGACTGGATGGAATCTATAAACGTTGGGGTGATATTGGCATATAATTTATTTGCTCAATCAAATTTCCCTATCTTGTCTTCCAGTTGCAACACCATCCAGCTTTAATTTAAATTTGAATATAGGACTGAATGTTTGACCTTGTGGCTTCATATTTTTAACAAGGCTTCTTAATTGTTTCCCTTTCTCTTGTGTTTTAAGTTACCTCCCATCCCATTCTGTGGGATTTTTCTTTTGATATTAATGATTGCCCACTGAGGTGAATTCTGGGTATGTCTGATCTATTAGTTATTTAAAAATTAGGCCTGTCAATATAGCTAACATTTTTCGACTCAGTAGTAATCCTTTATTTGCATTAATTTTGTTGAGAACAATAGAAATATTTCAAAAATAAAATGTCATTATTTAAAATACCCTTCTACTCAAAACATTATACTCAATAGATTTCAATAAATTTCATCTAGCTTCTAGACCTACAGTATCTTTGGTTTAACCCAAAGGTGCTTTTTTCAGGAGGCAACGGGACTTTCTTTTTTTTCTCTGAAGGCGTTTCACTTCTCACCCAGGAAGCTTCTTCAGCTCTGATTGGATGGTGGGGGTGTAATAGAAAGGAATACTTTATGGGCCAAGTGTGATTGGACACACAAGGAATTTGTCTTGATATAAATACTCTCAATATACATAAAAGAAAAGATACATTCGTCAAGAGTCGAGAATCATAAGGTAATTAATGATATCACTGAATGATAGTCATAGGGTACAATAAGCAATCAAATCATACTAAGAAACAGTCAATATAAATCGTAAGGATACAAGTGACAAAGTTACAGTCCTACAGTCACAAGTGGGAGGGGAGGGGTGATAAGGAGTGATGGGAAGATTAATAGTAATGCAGACTTAGTAAATAGTTGGACAGTGTTGAGGGAATTATTTGTTTAGCAGAGTAATGGCTTTCAGGGGGGAAAACTGTCTTTGTGTCTAGTTGTTCTGGTGCACAGTGCTCTACAGCGTCATTTTGAGGAAAGGAGTTGAAACAGTTTATGTCCAGGATGTGAGGGGTCTGTAAATATTTTCACAGCCCTCAGTGTAAAATTGGAACAATCAAGGGAAATAAACGTCCAAGTCCAAGCATATATTTTCTTTAAGATCAAGGCACCGTTTTTCCCAGATTCATCCAACAAGCCCGAGGTACATTTTATATGGGTATAAGCATAAAAAGCATAACCAGAAAAGAAGTTGTGGCTTGTTAAATTGTGCTTTTAAGATTAAAAAAAAAAAAAAAAAACAGCGTCCCAAATAAAAGTGTTTATAAAGGAAAGGAGAGAGAGACTTGCAAGTTCTCCTTATTGTTTGTCTTGAAAAATATATTTTCATAGAATCATGGAGTTGAAAGGGGTCATTTAGGCTATCCTGATTATCGCTAAGTCAGCACAGGTAGTCCTCTACTTACAAAAGTTTGTTTAGTAACAGTTCAACGTTACAATAGCATTGAAAAAAATGTGACTTTCAACCATTTTTCCACAGTTATGACCTTTGCACCATCCCCATGGTCATGTGATCAAAACTCAGATGCTTGATAACTGGTTCATATGTTATGATGTTTGCAGTGTCCCAAGGTCATGTGATCCCCTTTTGCGACCTGACAAGCAAAATCAATGGGGAAGCCAGATTCATTTAACAACTGGGTTATTAACTTGTCAAATGCACCGATTCACTGACCAACTGTGGCAAGGGAAGTTGTAAAATGGGGCAAAACTCACTTAACAAATGTCTCACTTAACAACAGAAATGTTGGGCTCCGTTGTGGTCGTAAGTTGAGGACTCCTTGTTATAATAATCCAGGTTCAACGTTTCCTGACAGATAGTTCTCCAGCCAACAGTTTGATACCTTTGGAGAAATGTTTAGCTGTTGTTACCTAGGTCAGGGGTCTCCAACCTTGGCAACTTTAAGCCTGACGGACTTCAATTCCCAGAATTCCCCAGCCAGCAAAGCTAAGCCTGGCAGACTTCAAAGCTGGCTGGAGAATTCTGGGAGTTGAAGTCTGCCAGGCTTAAAGTTATCAAGATTGGAGAGCCCTGGCCTAGATAATTGGTGGTGCTATAAAATTCCTCTCGTTGTCAGGAAGCTGTTTCCTTACACTCAAACAGAATCTTCTTTTATTTAGCTTTCTGTGTCCTGCTCCCTGGGGCGAGAGGAACCAGACCAGTGGTTTTGTTCTGTTCTTCATTCTGCCAGCTACTTTAAGTATCACAAAAAATGCTTTTATAATTTCAAAATCACTAAAACAAATAAAATCTTGGCCTTTCCTCTTCCAGGGCTTTTGTATATAAATGTTGAGATGCATTGTGACAAATGCTTAAGACGGATCAGTTGGCCAGACTGAGTGATTTTTTACAGCACTTTTCTTTCCCTGTTAAGTGTTAAATTCTTCAGCTGGTAATGTTTTCTGTGTTTTTTCTTCCCTACAAAAAGTAGGTTAATTGTACTAACCCAAATGCAAAATTTGTGTTAAGATAAAAATCGACATTCAAGTTATGTTCAGATTTAGCGTTAACATCGTGCTACTCACAGCACATGGTAGCTATTGACGTAATCTTAATTTAACTCATTATATTGTTATTGCTGAGTTGCAGAAATGGTAGGTACCCACCAGCTTTGTATTTATTACATGCTAAATTACTCTAAAATGCAGTTGGGTAGTTTTCATTTCATATTAATACATTTATATTCCGCTAATTCAGATTCAGAGTGTACGGTGTTGTGTAAACCTAACCATCGAGTCCTTATTTTACCTGCTAAGCCTGCAATGAAATCTAATTCATGTTATTTACACTTGAAACCAATGCTTGAAAGCAGGATGCCATGGTTGATGGAAGCAAGGTGTACAATTCTCACGATGAGGAAGTCCCATTCTCTTCCTTCTTCTTCTCAGGTTGTTCATGATTGAGAACATTTCTTACTAATTTGCATTTGTTAATGAGCAATAACCTCTGTGATTGAATAAAAGCTACAGGTTTGTGAGAGGGTATGATGATTCCATCTTTTCCTTTATAGCTTGGTTACAGCCAAACTATTTGCTTCTGGGTAAAGAGGAGAATAAATTTCCCCTAAATATGGGAGTGAACAGCTTGCCTCACGCTTTACCAAATTCTTAAGCAACTGGCAGTGTGGGGTGAGGAAATGCAACAGGATTTGGTTCGAGCTGGACCACCTGATGTCACCGGGATGGAGTCAAATGCCTAAACCACGTCCCCAATGAAAGTGCTTGGAAATAAATGCTTCAAAAGCCAAGATGGTTTGAAAGGGTTCTTTTTTGAAGATCATGTTTGGCTGTCCTATGCTCTCCTTCATCATGGAAAGTAAGTGGCAACCAATGAATACCAGTTGAAGGACGACAAGTCCTACTTTAGATGAGTGAAACAAAGTTGGGGTTTGTTTGTTTTTTTACTATTGGGAGGAAATGAAAGATCTTGTGGCTGTCCTGACCCATCAATTTGGAACCCGTGAGAAAGATTCTCTATCTCTCTGTAATTCAACGCAGTCTGTTAAATGATTGGCACCATAATTATATTGACTCAAGTGTTGTGGTAGAGATATGGATACTTTTAAATGTTTTCTGATTAAAACCATTAAATCACAGAAAACCTATTATGGATTTATCTTGAAATGCCACAATCTGCTGTTAGGCCCTCTGCCATAACTTTGTAGTAGCAATGAGTTTTCTGGTTGCCCATTGTTTCGCATTAAAAAAGGTTTGTAGAAACAAGATTGTAAAGAAAATCACATTCCAAAATATATGCTAGAGTTAAGTGTCATTTAAGTCAATATATTATGGAAGATGCAAAGAAAAAGAAAGGGGGAATTAAAGATGTATCAGAGTAATTACATAAGCTGCATAGAAAAATATGCATATTGCAAAAATATGTTTTATATTCACCACTGCAGATTTTCAGACTTATTTTTTAAGTTTGCCAAAAATTAAATAGAATGTAATACAGTTTAAATACCTTTAGTATTAGCACCTGATAGATTTATATGCCACACCTCCTCCCCCAAAAAATCATCGATTTTTTTCCCCCCAATTCTTTGCTCTTTGCTTTTCTCATTAGTTTTCAATACCCTTTTATGGGGATGGTAGAAATTTGAACGGCTATAACCATGCCGCACCTCTTTTTTTTTTTTGCATAGTTGTTTATTTATTGTGCAATTTTTTTTGTTTTTGGAATCCTTGGATAATAGGATGGTAAAGCTAACTGGGACTTGGCTATCTGTAAAGGTTTGTTTGAAGTGATCAATAAACAGCCTGTCTCCCCCCTCACTTTTTTTTATTCTTTTTTTTATTGATGAGCTTGCCCAGCTACCCTGGTTCAATTCAGTGCGTTATTGCTTGCAGTTGGGTTGCAATGGTGGTATCTGATGCGCCAGAAAAGAATGGTCTAGGCGCCTACGCTGGGGACATGAGAGTAACATGAGAGGGAAGAGTTGGTTCTTACAGGTTACAAAGCAGCCATTCGACCAGTCCACATTGAGGCCTGCATCCTGACATGGCATCCATCTGTTGTTTCTCGTAATACTTCATTACTTCCTGAACAATATCTCCCACACTGTAGCCTTTCTTGACTGCTTTATCAGCCAGCTGTGGAAGTCTGTTTAGTTCTCCGTTGTGCTCACTCATGAAAGTCAGGTTTGGCACATTGAACTGTGAAGCAACCAACCACTGGAGCACAGCTTGCAGTTCTCTGTTTTGGGTACTGTTGTTGCAGTTATGATTGTTCACAATCACCTCGGATCCTGAGCCTACTAATGGTCTCCCGTTGCATCTTCCATCAGAGTCATTGCCTTTAGCCATTAGCATGCACAACTTCATCACAGATTCCACCAGCTGGTCAATAAATTGTCTGTTGATCTGTTCCATGTTGTCATACATTTCAGGGCATCCATTTGATTTTGATAAGGCCCTTTGTGGTCTGCACTCAGCAAAAGAAGGTTGTTTGTAGCCTTTGTCAAAACTGTCATCTGAACACCCTGCTTCTCTTAGTACTTTCTGGATGATTGACAAAAGGATACTTGAGATATCACATTTTTGTGATTCAAGGTTATCCTGCCTTCCTCCACTTGGCCTTGAACTGTATTTGGAGCCACCAGTTCTGTCATGGACATAGCCAAACGATGTAGTATTTGACTCCCGGCATCCCTGGTCTTTGTTTTTTTCTAATAGATGTTGCTGTATTAACATTAATGCTGTTACAATAAGGTCTTTAGCATACACATCCATTGAACAGTGCTTATCTGATCCCTTGCTTCCAGATGGAAGGGGTCTCATCTGGCCATTTCCTCTGCCACCTAGAGGGCCACACATCTCACCCTTAAGTGATGCAAACTGCAGTCCTTGAGATCTGGAGTCACAATGAGCACCAGCTTTCAGTGCAGCAAAAGCTAAGCTCTGAGATTTCTTATCATCCCCTGAAAGCGCTTTGAATAAGCGTTTAACCATCGCTTCCAGGATCTCCGTTGATTTCTGGGTCCCAGCATTGAAAAGGTTCTTTTTCACAGTATTAATGAAATCCGAATCTGTCATGAGCACTCCTGTAACATTGTGTAAGTTTTTCATGGTGGAATCGATTAAGTCAGATATGACGTCTCTGGTATGTTTGAGAAGGACCTTCTTTAGTACTACACAAGCTGGTGGAGGATGCTTCCCCTTCTGGACTTTCATTGTTTTCATGAAGGAGAACATCATATCTGAAGCAACCTGGTTTGCATACACCATCAGTCCTTTGCTACAAGAACCATCATCTTGTGCTGACTGTTTCCTTTCCAACATTTGTCTGTCTGCTCCCTGATTGTAGCCATTTTGCTTGCTCTGATTAGACATCTCACCGTAAAAGAGTGAGGTCTTTCTGGGGTCATCCTGAGATGGTTTGGGAGACAGCTTGCCATAGTCTTCCCCATTCTTGCCATTAGATCCTTTAATGGACTGACGGATGCATCGTCCACTGCTTTCAAGTTTATCCTTCATTTCTTTGTGTGCCATTTGAACCACTAAGGAACAAAGCTTGTTAACGTAATATGAAAGGTCATCTCCTCTCTGGCTGCAAGAGCCTCTGAAAGATGTGTCGCTTCCCTGGGACATCTTTTCAATTACAGGCGATTCGTAAGCTGATTTACGAGGGCCTGAGGGCCTTAGTGCATGCTTGAATCCAATTGCGTATTTCTGAAGATCGTTGCTGAGCCAGCTCACAACGTTAACTTCTTCAGAGGAACCTTGTTTGAAAAGGCAGACCGCTCCTTCGGTATTGCTGTGCCGATTGTTGTCCTTAATTACAATGACTTCTTTTTCTTCAAGGTTGCGTAGGTCAAGGCAAGGGTCAGTGGCACTTTTACGTCTGTCTCTATCCTTTATGTTAAGGTTAGCAACATCAACAAAACAGATAACTTTACGGTCTTGATCCCTTTCTGCTTGAGAGCTGTATAGGTCTACTTTGCAAAGGCCAGATTGACTGCGTAACCAGTCAATCTCATGAGCCATACTATTTAAACGGAACCAGAATTGAAACCCGGGTCATTGACCGCTCTTCTTTCAGTTTTTGTTGACCCTGCCCCTGCCCCACTCAAGATGTTGCCTCCTCTCTTAGCTTTCCATGCTCTTGTGCTGGCTGGTAGCATATTCATTTGTGTGCACAGATTGTCTCTATGACAGCAGTGACATCATAAAGCAGTAATATCATCCAAGAGCCAATCATCTCTTGGTCAGAGTTAACATTTGATTGTTTTGCAGTTCCCATTGCCCAACCTGCACTAAAGTAAAACCAACGGATTAAAATCATCTTCTTAAAGAGATAGGGTTTACATGAAAAAAGTATTCTTTGCTGCTTAAATAAACTGATGTTTTTCAACGCCAACAACAAAACAAATAACATTGATCCAAAAATTGTTTTTTCCCAAATTTTATATTTTATTCCATTTCATGAAGCTTGATCATGTTGCTTGATTTGAATGTGGTAGAAAAGTGAATCATAATCCCTTGTAATGTAGGGTCTTTGACCTCTGCCCTTGCCACAAAAAAAGAAAGTTTACTTTGTCCATTAAGCCTTCCTTGTTTTTTTAAAAAAAATTCTGAATCACTTTCCATTATGGTATTACAGCCTTCATTTTTCTTATTGTTTTTGTATGATTCACATTTGCAGTTTCTTCATATCATCTTGGTTTGCTTTTATATATTATATACCCAAAAATAAATGGTACGTGAAATGAATGAGAACAGAGGCTAAGATGGACAAGGTTCTTAAAAAAAGAAGAATATAAGAATAAAACATGACAGTATCACAATAAATCATAAGAATAACAGCCAATATTGTTACACAGAATGAGTGAAAATAAAAAGACAACTACAGCTGTTAATAAGAGGGACCAATCATCAAAGAAGGCCATTTGGATTTGTAAAAACGGTGTTAATAAAAAAGTGAAAACTTTTATTAGTTGTGGTATCCAAAATGCTCCAAACAGTAATTGGTTTCTTCAGTTATGATGCAGTGGTGGCTGTGAGTCAGCATGAATTTGTCATAAGCTCATTTCATTTTTTGATCCAGTACAAACTGTGGAAAGTGCTAAATAGAATATATTTTGACATAGGCTATGTAATAGTTTTATTATAATCTGATTAGCAATTAGTTAAATAGGATCTGGATATTATGTCTAGTCACTGGATTAGACATTTGAAAAATGGTACTCAAAGGTTTTTGTGATTTCTCTTCAAACTGAAGTTCAATATCAAATGGAAGCAATATAGTTGGACTGTGTGGCCAAAATTCCTCATTTTAATTAATGATTTGAACAAAAAGATTTAAAAAAATAGCTTATCATATTTGTAAATGATTCAAAAGTGGATGAGATCACTAATATTCCAGAAGAGAGAACAAAGTTAATAAAGTATAGAGTAGCCAGGAATTTAAATGCAAAGGAACTGGATATATTTAGCCTTAAGAAAATATTACAGTGGGACAACATTTTCAAGTATATGGAGGTCAAGACCATATAATATTAAATTAGAAGAAAGCAAATTTAAGTTGAAAAACTTCCTAACAACAGAAGTTCAGCACTGGCAAGAGTAATCATCCCCTTCCCATCCCCAAAATGTGGTAACCTTCACTGCTTGTATTCAAGTAAGTCTAATTAGTCATCTATCAGGCATACTTTTAATTATACTGCTCCATAGAAAGTTGCACTACATAATAGATTGTAGCTACTCCCCAAAATAAAGAGTTAGACCTGTTCAGTGTTTGGGTAGAAAAAAAAATCCAGAAATCCCAAGGCCATAAAATTAGACGATGTCTCAGGAAAAGGCACTGGCAGATTTATTTCCATATCATTGAAAAACAAAAACAAACCCTAGCTGTAATCTCAATGTGGAAGAATCTTACATTTTTCCTGAATGGGGATTGCTGTCTGAAGATTTTAAATAATAAATTATAATTAAATAAATGAATAAATGAGATTCTTACCTAAACCAAATGACTTTCAGGAACATGTCTACAGAGGTCTGTGTTAGATAACATACAGCCAATGGCACCAAGGCAACAATCACTTCAAAATACAAATCTGAAAGGCAGAAAGGAGCTTAAAATAAGTTTAATGTTTAAAAATGATGAAAATAGTTTCCTGAGTCCTTCATATATAATTATAGCGAAAACACTGAAACTGCACTAAGGTCTTTTGAGATAACTATAAACTTAGGAGATTTTGACAAATGTGGAGAGAGATGTGTGGCGCCAATGAAGTGACCATACAGTGCTTCAGTCAACTTTGCAACTTGATCTATTAACACTGAGAAAGTCTTGAGGAAAACAACTGGGAGTTTTCTTCTTAAAAAACAAACAAACCTCTTGTAAACATGACACAGAAAACTACCAACTGGGGAATATGTGAAAGTTTCCATGACACAATATTTTGATTTGGAAGTTATCCAATCTCAAAACAAGCCTATTCTGAGATTGCCCAGTTTATGGACCACTTCAAACTGCCTGCTTGGAACAGTTTATGATGGAACTTTTGTTCTTGCTAACATTAGCTTTTCCAGTGATGCAAGAAGTTCCCAAACGACAGGCAGTCTTCGGCTTACAACAGTTCATGTAGTGACCGTTCAAAGTTACAACCGCACTGAAAACAGTGACGTATGACCATTTTTCACAGATAACGACCATCGCAGCATCCACCCCCATGGTCACGAGAGTTACATGCAGATGCTTGAGAACTGGTTCATATTTGTGACAGTTGCCATGTGCCAGGATAACGTGATCATCATTTGCAACTTTCTGACAAGCAAAGTCATTGGGGAAGCCAGGTTCACTTAACAACTGTGTTGCTAAATTAACAACCGCAGTGATTCACTGAACAACTGTGGCAAGAAAAGTTGTAAAATGGAGAAAAACTCACTTAACAAATTTCTCACTTGGCAACCTACATTCTGGGCTCAATTGTGGTCATAACTCGAGGATTACCTGTATTTGAAATCCATTCCTCATTGCTAATGCAAGACTTCTCAGTTTACTTTAGGCTATGTTCTTTTTCTCAACTAAGACAATGCTTTTGTTATTTTCAACAATTGGCATATCACTGACATGGTGCATATTAACTTCTTGTCATTGTCAAACTTGATCCTGGTTTGTTTTTCTGTCATGTATTGAAAATAGCCAAATTACTTCAATGTTAGAAAATATATTTTTTTAATCTAGAGGGGTGTGTATGTGTGTATGTATTTAAATGATTTATATTCATCTCGCAACAGCAACTCTGGGCAGCATACGGAGATTAAACCCATCTAACAATATGTTCTCCATGATGCCCTGCTTAAAACAATAGCCCTCAAAATGAAAAAAAAAATCCCACATCATAACAAAACTCATTTACTAGCCTAAATGACCGCCAGGATTTAAGACTTATGACAAGTAGTATATACTGGGGGTGGTGACCCTTTGAGAGCTGTATTGCAATGAAATTTCATTTTAATGTATACTGATTAATATACATTCAAAGTTACAATGAAGTTATTCAAAAAGTTAACAGAATCAAAGCCAATCAAAAATCTGTGGGTGGGATTGTTGTTCCTCAGAGCAGGCACAACCCCAGAGAACGCATGTATTTACACGAAAAGATACCTTTAAAAATATTTATCCCCCCCTTCTTTTTTTTAGGTCCAGAATTTGACTTTGCGGAGCCAGAAGCTGGGTGTATTGTCTACTTCTCAAAATGGAACGCCCAAAAGTTCTAGTCAACCCCAGACATTAGCTGTGTGTCCTAGCAAATCTGTAACTGGTGCCAAAGCCAGCCAATCAGATCTAGAAAGCAAAAGGAAAGGAGACAGCCCAAATGCTGAGCCTCGAAGTCCAGCTGTTACCCGTACGTCAAGTATTCATCAGTTAATGGCACCAGGTAGGACAGTCCAATTACATTTTTAAGGATGTTATTTTATAACTAACTCTTTTATTTACATATTTGTCCATTTGTTGCCACTTCAGTCACCAAGTACCAAAACCACTTGATTTGTAGGCATTATTATGTCAGTTAGTTTGCATCCAATAATATCTTGGCTAGGCCACAAAATCTGAATCTCTACAAAACTAAAGGATGTTCTTCATTGATGGGAACTCATTCCATGTGAAGCCCTTGGATTAAGGGAACTGCTCTCTTTTCTCTGTCTCTCCTGTAGCTCAGATATTGTTACTGACCAGATAACTATAATATTAGGAGCATTGATCAGATTTTTTTCAAAGAAGAAACCCAATGTACCTGAATTAATAAATATGGGAAGTCAGCATTTACAATATTTTAATTTGTTCAAGAAAGCTAAGAGAGAAAAGAAATCCCAAAGGTGCTTTCTTCAAGAGGCAACTAGACTTTCTTGTTTATTCTTTGAAGACGTTCCACTTGTCATCCAAGAAGCTTTTTCAGCTCTGATAGGACAGTGGGGAATGGAAGGATTTATATTCCTTGCAGGCAGTTGGTCATTTGCATCCTTTTAGAGGGTGACCAGCTGTCTGCAAGGAATAAAAATCCTTCCATTCCCCACTGTCCTTTCAGAGCTGAAGAAGCTTCTTGGATGAGAAAGAAAAGAAAAGAAAGCAAACCCAGTTGCCTCCTGAAAAAGCACCTTTGGGATAACCATGACCTGCATGATGAGAATCTCTACAGACTTAAAAAAAAAAAAGAAATGAATCCCCTGTGTATAAACATTTGAAAAGGTTTTGCCACTTAACAGAACCAGCTGAACTGATTAGAAGAAATTTAGTACCTCAGTACAGAATTCAGTAATTAGTAGGCATCAAATGTTAAGATTCAAAGTTCTAGCTGAAAATTGTTCTTGAATTACTTGTAGAGATTAAGCAGCATAAATAACCCAGTACATATATTTTCCTTGCACTACAAGAAAAATCATAGTCATTGCTTTCTTTTATTGTTCAATAAAATAAAGTGGGATTTATTTAGTTCTTGCTGTTAAAGTTCAAAGCCAGACATCTATTATAAGTCACTTAAGAGACAAGATTTTTTTCTTTCTTTTAATGTGTTTTTTTTAGAAATTTAGTTGCATAAATCCCTCGATAAATCTGCTCATGTTAAATATTTCTAAAATTATTTTTTTTAAAAAACCAGCCAAATCAAAACATCTTAGGGATTAATTTATATAAACTTAAGTTTCATTATACATGATCACAGTTGTCTTTCTCTTAAGGCTTTGTCAAATTCAAATATATTAAATATAATGGATGTTAAACAGCAAACAGTAGCTACTTAAATATTGGTATTTACCTGAAAATAAGCATATTTTAATGGCTTTCTGTGTTCTTAAAGAAATATTAATTATGAATCTTCCCATTTTTATTGTGTAGCCTCATATTCTTCAATGCAACCTCATTCCCTGTTAAAACATCAGCACCCTTCTCTTCACTCGCCACCTTGCAAGCTCTCTCACCATCAATTAATCTTTCAGCAGCAGCAAGTCCAACCAATCACACTCCAACTGCCTCCCAGCCACGAAGCCACTCCATCCCAGCACTGTGCTCCCCTTCAGAGCCATCCTCTGACTCCAGATCCCGCCATTACCCCATCCCAGCACTGTACTCCTGTCCATGTCCACCCTCCTCCACTTTCTCCAACCCCATCCCCATCCCCCCAACAATCCGTTGTAGTATCTCCACCACCAGCTACTTCACCCAGCCAATCCCCCAGTATAATTATCCACCCCCAGACTCTTATTCAGTCCCATCCACTAACATCGTCAGCGCTTCAGTCTGAACATAACTCAGTGCAAGCTGACGACAGTTCAACACAATCAACCTCACAGTCTGCCGCTCATCTTTCCCAGTTGTCCCCTTCCCCAGTAGTCCATGTGGGTCCAGCAGATCACCCTTCCATGCTGTCCCCCAGCCAACAGATGTCATCGCCATCATCTCATCAGCCGTACCCAACTTTGCAGCCAGCACCAGTTCCACTTGCAACCACGCCACAGCTGTCATCAACTCCAGCCCACCCTCAACAGATGACCCATCCTCCTCTTCCGTCTTTGCAAGTCCAGCCTGAGCTTTTGTCCCAAGATCAAGTTTTGGTACAAAATACTTTAGTTTCTGAAGAAGAGCTTCCCGCTGCTGAAGCTTTGGTCCAGCTGCCACTTCAGACTCTCCCGCCTCCCCAAACAGTTGCAGTAAACCTCCAAGTACAACAAGCAGTACCGATTGAAACCCCAGTGGTAAGCCTCCAGTGAATGACTTTCTTTCTAGTTTTAAAATTATGTGAAAGATGGACAAGTGAAAGCTAACTGAAATATTTATTGGCATTACAGACCTAGATAGAGTATTTTGTGCAGGAGAAGCCATTCCAAATCCATTCCTCAGAGCATTAAAATGACTGTGTCCTTCAGAAAGTTCATCATCATTGTTTGAGCTGTGCTGAGCCTTCTGAAGAGAGTAACTATTTTAATGCTTGAAAAAAGAAACGAGGTTTGCTTGCCCCAGTGTGCTTGGCAATGCTTCCTTACTAATGCTTTGCAAAGCTCTAATAAAACCTAGTAAGGACGTACTTGTTTGAGAGGTAATTGATGACATCATAATTTATTTTATCTTTTTCTGGTTTCCTTCCTAAAATGTCAATGGACTTTATCAAGGATGATTCCCAATTTTAAATTTAAATACTGTAGTTTTGTAAGTTTTAGGCATTTTCTCTTTACAGAAATATGTGTTTATATTCAGTATTCATAGTTTTTCTTGACTGTTACATTTCTATCCACTGAGTTACTGAGTTCTGTGCATGGTTCGCACATAAAAAATGCAGGAATAATAAAAACATAGCAATGTCTGAGTTAAGCAAAGTAATTCATGAGCAACAGCGTTTGGCAAGCATGAGGGTAAAATAACATTCAAGGTGGATGGAAAGAATCAAAGAAATTGCAGAATTATCCTTAGCTAAAATTATATCCACAGAAAAGTCAAGGTGATGGGCATTTTATCTATGCCATCACCAGAAGTCAAGTCTAATTCAGTGCTTCCTAAATTATCAGAATGTAAGATCAGAAGTCAACAATAACGCAAACATCTCAAAACCACAAATACAACTGTAGAATTTATATTCTCAGTGTAAACGCACAAATTATCAAAGCCCTCCTTCAGTGAGGTTGCTTTTATTGGTTTTTGATCCTACTCCTAATTACTTTGAGGAATTATGTTAGCTTGCATCTAACTTTCAGAGACATTATAGATTACCTCTTTTTCTGATATTTTACAGCTTAAGTTAACGTTTCTTGGTTTAAACTAATAGCTTACTTGATGCTATTTATCTAAAGAAGGGATCCTCAAACTTAGCAACTTTTAAGACTTGTGGATTTCAACTCCCAGAATTCCTCAGCCAGCTAAGCTATTTTCTAGCAGTCCCAACAATTTGCAGCACAGTTTATTTTTCTAAGAATATGACTGCATGACACAAGCGAAATAAAACAGTCCCTTGGTAATTTTAGCTTCCAGTAGTATTTCTGATTTGATCAGATCAAAATGTCATTCTTTTTGGTATTTCTAAAGACATAATCCAAAGTCATGTAATCTTTTAATTGTCCAACTTTCACAATGGTAGGTAGTTAAAGAAAAAGCAATAACATTTAATATTTTGCAAATATTGTTAAGATGAATGTCCTTATTTTTCCAAATCTTTTCTATGCCAGTCATTGTAGTGCACTCTCATGATACACTGGAAAATAAAAAAAATTCTTAGTTGTCTTGAAGTCAGCTGTTGTCATGAATCTTGATGTTCAGATTTAATCCAGCCTTTTCCCATTCTGCCTTGAATTTTAGGATACATTGTTTTACTACATATTGTCTTCATTTTCTACCAGGAAAATAAAATTGTTGTCTATATATTTTAGCCTGTTAGTGGTTTTTTATTTTATTTCAATATCTAATTTGACTAAGTTAAGGCTCCTTAGAATTGCCTGTATTCATAAACTGAATCAAAGTGGCAATGGTATACATCAGTGATACCTGCCTTTTTCCATCTCCATAAATTGCCCCCAAATTGGCTTCTTACTTGCTGTGCAATTGTTGTGATTTTATTAAATGAATCTAGCATTCTGGAACATCCTATTCTGTCAGGTACTTTCATAATTATTTGGGTTCAAATCAGGTGAGAGCTTTTTTATTGCTGGTGAAGAATAAATACACTAATGTTTTAAATGTATTTTGATCACTATAAAGATTTTTTTCTTCTACATCTTTTTGAAAATTTCATGTTTGCTCCATGATTTGCAGCATATGCTTCTTCTTCTAAACCAGATTCTCAGAATAATTCTACTTAAAGCAGATAATTTTAAAAAGCAATGTTAGATTTCTGATTAATTTGTTTATCCCAAAAAACAAGTTTAGGCAAGACAGGCTTACAGCAAAAACATCTGCTAAATTAATTTCTTCTTTTTCTTTAATAATTTGATTCAGCCTGCTATATAATTTATTTTTAAGATTTTGCCTTTAAAAATAAATGTTTCTTGAGAATCGATTTTACTAGTAAATTGACAGTAGTTGCATTTACATTTTAATAATTTTTCAAATTGTTTCCTGGAAAGCTAACAAAAACAAAGCTTGACTCTAACGTCGGTTGATTTGTTCAATGCAGCTTTATCAGGAGGAAGATATCTGTGAAGATGAGATGCCTGAGGATGGTGTTCGTATGGCTAGGACTCCCACCCCACCAACACTGTCACCACCAGCTATCACTTTAAGAAGCAGAGAAGAGCTTACTTATGATGATGCTTTTCCAGGTGAGAAAAAGAACACAGTGTGGTATTATAGCAGCCCAATTTCTGTTTCTGATTTCTTGTTTCATGTAAATTGTTTTTTTCAAGAGGCAACTGGACTTTTCTTTTAAGGTCACCTGGGGGTTTATCTGTGTCATCAGGGTCACCTGAATGGTGCAAATTGTTATCGAGCCTTCTTGGAACTGTTGAAAGGACTATATTGTAGATTGGAAGTAGATGATGTCATATCACTTTCCCTCTGTTGAGAGAGGGCTGTTCAGTTTTGACATAGATGGCCTCTTTAACACAGTCCTGTCAACAGTTCCAAGAAGCTCCACACCAATTTGCACCATTTAGGTGACCACCCTGATGATACAGATAAACTTCCAGGTGACCTTTACAACCCGCTAAAAGAATGCAAATGACCAGCTATTTGCAAGAGTATAAATCCTTCCATTTCCCACCATGCAGTCAGAGCTGAAGAAGCTTCTTGGATGAGAAGCAAAATGTCTTTAAAGAAAAACCAGAAAGTCCAGGTGACTTAAAAAAAAAAAAAAAAAGCACAGTTGGGACAACCATGAACCTGGATGACTCAGAATCTCCATAGATATATCACATTTGAGGTTTAGGGCTGTGAAGTAAGATCAAGGGAATGTCTCTGATGCAATTATCCTGAATAACTGGACTCTATCTTAGCTTTACTAAATTGTGAAGGCATTTTGAAAGTCAGGCTTGTTGCTTTGTTGTTGTAAACTAAAAGCAAGAACGTAGAGTTTCCTGGATTGGATTGCCTTGTTTTAAGAACATAAAGTCACCCTTGGTGAGGAGTGGAGAGAAGAGTAGAATGGAGTAGTGTGAAGCAGAGTAGAGTAGAAGAGAGAAGAGTAGAGAAGAGTAGAGATGGAAGAGGCCTTGGAGATCTTCTAGGCAGAAAACCCTACACCACTTCAGCAAATGGTTATCCAACATCTTTTTAAAAACTCCTAGTGTTGGAGCATTCACAACTTCTGGAGGCAAGTTGTTCCACTGATTAATTGTTCTAACTGTCAGGAAATTTCTCCTTAGTTCTAGGTTGCTTCTCTCCTTGATTAGTTTCCACCCATTGCTTCTTTTCCTGCCCTCTGGTGCTTTGGAGAGTTGCTTGACTCCCTCTTCTTTGTGGCAACCCCTGGAACGGAAAAGAAGGAATGTCATCAACTGATCTGTCTTGATCTTGACACCTCACGCTTAGGGTTTAAAATAAACATTCTCTTCTTTGCACTTGTAGTTTTGCAGCTCAAAAATACTGGAGGCAATGGAGAGAGCTAGCTGCATTATGTGAACAAGTATATGGGGGCTACAGGGCTGGCAAGGAATCCCAACTTCCATATAATCTGGCGAAAAGAATAGTAAGAGGCAAGCCTGATAGTAGGGTGTTGCTGAGCTGCAGGAATTAGAGAAAATAATGAGAATATATATATATCTGGTGAAAGGGAACCATTAGGAAACTAAAATCTCAAAACTTTCTAGAGGTACAAAGTTCTGATCATCTGCAAGCCAAGTGTTGGTAATTGGTAAAATATATATTGTGTCTGTATTGTGTTCCTCACTGAATGCTAAATTCCCACAATGAACATTACATTTCAACCCCCTATTTTAGTCCACTGATTCATTTGGTTAGTTAAGTAATCTTCCATTGTTGCATTTATTTGCACAGGGCAATTACATAACATTAAAATTAAAGCAGGATTCAGACAAATTAGAACAGCATCAGAGAAAGGCAGGCTAACCAGAGAATAGAAATGAAGTCCTATGAAAAGAGAAAGAGAAAAGGGACTGGGAATGGACAGCTTTGAGAAGAGGAGACTAAAAGGGACACAGTGGATCTTTTCATATACTTGAAGAGATATCAGAAGGCCCCCTGGCTTGGTTGTTTTCTTGAAGACATTTCTGTTAGGGATAACATTGTTCATCCTAACTGGTTTAGGTGAAATAATAACTATGAATCATAGTTAGTGTATGCAGCTTTAACTGTAAAATAGCAATTGTGGGTGTGGTTATGAAAACCATATAAAAGTAGCAAGGCTACAGCTTGCTCGCTCTCTCTCTGGATTTGATGATCCCTGATTACTGCTTGGAAGCAAGACTGCATTACTCGAACGGGAGAGACAACAACGGACTGATTTATGAGAACTGACAATAGGATATTCTACATGGACTTTGCTAACTGAATATCCCTGAATGGACTGACTACATGGTAAATGAATATAGGACTGTTTTTGACTATGCTATAAACTTATACTGGAATAAAATATATTCTTGATAGCACAAGCGTATCTGTTATTTTTACTGTATGTTAATAAACATACAAGCTTAGCTCACTCATTTATCTGTGTGCCTATCTGACTAACGCTGCACATTCTGTTTAGCTTGTCTACCTAACCCTGGTTGGGGAACCCAGGCTTAACAATTTCATTACCCCAAATAGGTAGCATTCAGACAAAAGCGCTCATGATGTTGCCTAGTTGGGTAATGAAATGTCTTCAAGAAAACAACCAAGCTCAGAGAGCACCAAGACCCCTCGTTTCAGTCCTGATCTACAAATATTCTTCTTTATTGACAGGAAAGAAAGGCAAGAGCTGTTATTTTAGAATGCAACACAAGAAATGATTGAGTTACAGGGAGGAGAAAAGCTAACAGCCATGCAGGTTGGCTGTTAGAGCATAGTTGAGCCCCCAAACTGTTTCACTTAAGTTGTCTGCACACCTCAGAAGAGCAGTAGATAAGAGTATACAGCTGGGAATTACTGATTGAGCTATTATTCCTTGTGCATTTTCATAAAAGCAAGCAGGAATGGATGCTTTCAGAGATAGACCATTGGAATAACTCAGCGTGGTGGGAAACTTTATTGTCCACATGGGCTGTATGCAGGGCTTTGGTGGTAGGCTGTACATTGTCAAGAATACATTCATAAGGGGAGCCATGATGTAGCTGAGATTACTAAAAGGAAAGGGATAAAGCCATCCTGCTCTTTATTCACTGGGTTTTCCCTTATTAGCTTTTCAATCTTCAAGCCACTGATGATTTTCTGGTTTGTTGAAAACCTCTTTACAAAGTCCAACAACATGGAGTTCTTTTAGTCTAAAATCAGAGGCTTGGATACTCTAAAATCTGTAACAGAGAATGCTTTAGCTTCATCAGGATTTGCAAGTCAAAGAAGTCTAATTTAAATGTTGGGTCTTGGAAAAGTAGAGCCTTCCAGAAATCTAGGGGTGGCTGCAAATGGGTAAATAAATTTGCTAGAGGAGGTAAATGAAAAGGAATCAAGAGATACAATCAACCTCATGAGGGCTGAAAAGCCCCAATAGAACCATAGTCTGCCTGCTCCAGAAGAAATTAATGGGTGGAAATTCTGTATGTTCTGTGAAGCATTCATATGGTCCCTAGACCTGCTTTATTTTCCAAAGTTAACATGTCAGTTGATGTAATAAATATCGGAAGAGACTTCTGTAATAGCCATGTGATGAGCAAAAGTGATGCTTTCTATAATTATGAAGATATTTGAGTTATTTTAAAATACATACATTACTTTTTTTTCCAGAGCAAGAGGGACATTCTTCAATGGCCTCATCAGTCAGCGCATCTGTAATTAAATCACCATCAGACCCTTCACATGCGTCTATTCCACAGCCACCCATTTTGCTCCCAGCAATTGCAACAAGGACTAACAGCGCATCAGTGTCCAGTAGAAACCCTAGTATAGAAAGCAAACTGCCACAGGCTATCGTGAAACCACAAATCCTGACTCATGTTATTGAGGGCTTTGTGATCCAAGAGGGTTTAGAACCATTTCCTGTAAGTAAAAAATACATCATTGCACCTTGTATGTGTGATATTTTTCTTTTAAAAGGCAATGTGTTGTGGTTATTTGGGGCTTCTGTTTGTTTAATCTCTGTTATTCTGAATAATTTAGACTAATTGTCTTGTTAGTAACCAAATTTTGTTTTGTAAGACTTAACACATGAGTGGTTGGGTACCCCATAAATGAAGAAAATATGTGAGGTCATAAAATACACGTTTATAGAGAAACTGCTTCTCCTTTTGGCTCATATTGAGTGTTATCAAGAGCTTAAAAGCAAAATGACCGAATCTCCTCTCCTCAACATCACCAGCCTTCTTACCAGAGTCACTTCTGGTGAACTGCATAGCTAAATATATTTGATAAATAAAATTCTGATAGACCCGTAGGTGTCAGTAATGATTGTATTTACTCCCTATAAATTTCCGTAAACCATGTTGACTGGGAAGAAACAAGCATAACCTAAACATAAATGTCAGGCATTGGCCCATCAATAATTTTGGATTGGCGATTTTAAAAAACAAAACAATGTATCTTACTGTTTCAAAGTTACATTTAAACTATATTTGAAACTGTTTTGTTTTTAGTTGTTTTTATTTTGAGTTTTTTTTTAAATAGTTGTGCTTGGTGCAGGGATTCAAGAGAGACAAGATCCATAGCTGAGGAATAATCAGCATGTGGTAGAGAAGTGTGATTCCTCATGTTGATTTTGGCTTGTCCTTCCCATTGTCTTTTTGAGTGAAAACCAGTTCTTTCCCGGGGTAGGTTGCTTTTCAAAGAAGATAAGCCACTAGGGTAGAAGTAGCGTGACATTTTCCATTGGACAGGAAGCATGGACTCTTCTGCTTTTTTGTTGAAGACAGCTTTCAAATGCAACTAAGGCTCAATGCTTTTCTGTTTCATAACTGCAATTATTTTTACTGCTTTATTATTAAATGTATTATTAAATTTAAATGTACTGTTAGCATTCAGTGCAGCTTGCAAAATAGCTCGTAAGAGCTGTGCATCCAAACGCAAATGGAAAATACCAGTACAAACACAAACACACACACAAACATCTAGAGAGTAAATATAAATGTGTGCTTTCAACTTATGGCCCTTCATCCTAAAGTTTGTTACTCTCTTCATAACAAAAATGTTATATTTCTCAGTCTGTTTCCCTGTGCATGTCAAGGTGGAAAGAGACAGCAGAATATAATCAATTTCCTATGAAAAGAATAGAATGGTATCTCAGAATGTATGGAGAACATTTGTGTTTTTCTGTGGTATCTCATTACAAAGCCACAAATGGAAGATTCAAAGATTATTTCATATTAAAAACTGATATTTCCTCTCCATATCTTCATATTTCATTTCACATCTTCTTCCATATGTTGGTTCACCCATAGCCTCTGGACCCCCAAATGGCTACACTAGTCCCTGTCTTGGAAGTTGATGGAAATATCTAATCTATGGCTCTGTATGTCCTTGTAGCAGTGACTAGGCTACAAGATTAGCAAAGCTGTGAAATTTTCAGTCATTTGACATGAGAAACCAAACTTTTTTTTTTTTTTTTGTCAATGATTTCATCTTTCTCTCTTAACAGGTAAGTTGTTCATCTCTTCTGATTGACCAGCCTGCAAAAAAGAGACTCTTGTTGGAGGAGCAAGTTGTGAATGTTATGTGTGTTGAACCAGAGCTTCAGAACAATGCCAAGCATGCAGACAACTCCTCGGACACAGAGATGGAGGACATAATTACTGAAGGTTTTTGTATTTGATTTAATCTGTATGAATGCTTATTCCTCTATTTTTCCAGGAGCTTTAAGTGTCATCCTGAATTGCCTTCCCACCTTTGGGATACCAGATTCTTAACAGAATTTGTTGCGAGGAAGTTACAAATCAATCATGAGGTGTCAGTGCTGAAACTTAAAGGGAACATCCTATATCTGGCATTAGGTTTTCATGTTAGATGAACTTAAGGGCTCTGGAAGATGTATAGAGGTAGACCTCAACTTACAACAGCTGATTTAGTGACTGTTCAAAGTTACAACACTAAAAAAAAATTATTTATGAACGTTTTTCACACTTATTATAATTGCAGCATTCCCATGGTCACGTGGATGCTTGACAGCTGGCTGTTTTTATGACAGTTCCATTGTAGTGGTGTTATGTGATCCTCTTTTGCAACCTTCTGACAAGCAAAGTCAGTGGGAATCCAGATTCACTTAAGAACCATATTAATCATTTTAATAACTGCAGTGATTCACTTAACAACTGTGGAAAGGAAAGTCATGAAATGGGGGGGGGGGAATTCACTGGACAGGTTTCTCACTTAGCAACATAAATTCTGGGCTCAATCGTGGCCATAAATCGAGGACTAGCTGTATACCCATCTGCATCAGAAGCACTGTTGTCAAGAAATGGGAATAAACATTGCATTGGTTGCATGACTGGGTCACTTGAATCCATCTTCAACTTCCTGCTGGTAGTAATCTGATGCAGGGGTCTCCAACCTTGGCAAGTTTAAGCCTGGCGGACTTCAATTCCCAGAATTCCCCAGCCAGCTTTGAAGTCCGCCAGGCTTAGCTTTGCTGGCTGGGGAATTCTGGGAGTTGAAGTCAGCCAGGCTTAAACTTGCCAAGGTTGGAGACCCCTGATCTGGTGAATGCTTCAGCTCATTTAAGCTATGTTGAATATTAACAGAATGTATTCATATACAGTGGTTTCCAACCTGCACTGCCCAGAATAAGGTAGAAAATTCAAATTTCTATAAGGTTAAAGTGTACCTTGTTATTATCACCAGAAAATATTCTTTCAGGGCATACAGGTAGTCCTCAGCCTACAACAACAATTGAGCTCCATATTTCTGTTGTTAATTGAGTCATTGTTAAGCGAGTTTTGCCTAAATTTTAGGACCTTTCTTGTGATAGTTAAGTGAATCACTGCTGATGTTTAGTTAACAACATGGTTGTTAAATGAAACTGGCTTCCCCATTGACTTTGTCAGAAGGTCGCAAAAGGGGATTGCATGGCACTGCAATCGTCATAAATATGAGCCAGTTGCCAAGCATCTGAATTTTGATTATGTGACCATGAGGATGCTGCAACGGTCGTATGTGTGAAAAACAGTAATCGGTCACTTTTCTCCAGGGCTGTTGTAACTTCAAACCATCACTAAATGAACTCTTCTAAGTTGAGGACAACCTGTAATTCTGTGAGTTAAAGGTTTTGAATATTTTCAGTGTTAAAGTTGCATGTGAGATGTAACATAAATTTGCCCCCATTGTGTTATTACTACATATTGGAGGCTTTTTTCCTCACTAGATAAAAGGCAGAGGTTTGATTGACATATGACTGGGCAGTATAAGTGATGGAAACTGATATTAGATATTGTTTACGGACTTTTTAAAAAAAGATACAAATTTACTAGGAAATACCATATCTCTTTCATTAAATGTATTATTAATTTGGAGGACAAGCCATGTTTTTATCAATCTTATTTTTAATTTTAATGAGCCTTGCTCTCGGGAAGCATAACAGATAACAATCAGAGTTGAAAGGGACCTTATAAGTCATCTAGTCCAACCCCCTGGCCAAGCGGGAGACCCTACACCATTTCTGACAGTCCAATCTCTTCTTGAAAGTCTCAAGTGATGAAGCTCCCACAACTTCCGAGGACAAGCTGTTCCATGGGTTGATTGTTCTCACTGTCAGAAAGTTTCTCCTTGTTTCCAGGTTAAATCTCTCCTTGTTCAGTTTCCATCCATTATTCCTTGTCTGGCCTACAGGAGCTTTAGAAGATAGCTTGACCCCTTCCTCCTCCCTGTGGCAGCCCCTCAAATATTGGAAGACCGCTATCGTGTCTCCCCTGGTCCTTCGCTTCATTAGACTAGCCGTGCCCAGTTCCTGTAACCATTCTTTATATGTTTTAGCGTATTCTAGTTTTAGCGTATGCAGGACTGTAGTTTTGAATGCTGACACTTATAAACCTGGATATGTAGGGACTCTTTTATTATTGCTAAAGTATATATGGTTTTACAGGATCAAAAGACATACAGTTCCAAGCTAAAATGCATAGAACAACAACACAGTGTGCCTGTTTTTCTGTACTAGACACTAGAGAGTAAAATCAAACAACATATACCGTGGTGGCACAGTGGTTAGAATGCAGTACTACAGGCTACTTCTGCTGACTGCCTGTTGCAGCAGTTCGGCAATTTTGAGTCTCAGTGGCTCAAGGTTGACTCATCCTTCCGAGGTCGATAAAATGAGGAACCAGTTTGTTGGGGACAATATGCTGACTTTGTAAACTGCTTAGAGGGGGTTGTGAAGCGCTGTAAAGCAGTATATAAGTCTAAGTACTATTGCTATATACGTGGATGGTCTTGGTATTAAAAACTCGGATTTTCAGTTTAAAAGAAAGTCCTTACTGAACAATGTCACTTGTCAGTGGTTGCCATCATTGAATGAGGACTGCACAGGTTGTTGAATTGAGGATGTCATGTGACCATGACTTCTGTTTCCTCCATTGATTTTACTTGTGAGAAGCTGGAAAGGAAGGTCTCAAATCATGATCATGGGATTGTTGCAGCAGCTGGAACTCAGAGAAGCAGTTGTCAGTCCCCCTTGTTCAATGGCACTGCAAGTTCCAACAGTTGTTAGTGTGTCATTAATTAGGTAACATATATCATTAACAAAATATTAAGTACTTAGTAACACCTGTGTTTCCATGGTAAACAATTGACATTTTAAGAAGATGGAACTAGACAGACTGGACATATCGTTCGTTTGAGCAAAAACATCTTCAATTTCTAATTTTAATTGTGAATATATTCACAATTAATGAGGTTCATTGTAATAATACATGTGGTTCCTAGGGTGAGGTAGTCCACAATGGATAGATTTTTTTTTAATTTGATCTTAATCTGGCAGAACTAATGCTGTGTTCTTGATTTACTTCATTTTTTTCTTCGTTTTAAAAAAAAACATGTTTTTAAATCAGTGAAGGTTCAATCATGAGGAAAGGCCTTCTTCATGGCCACTAGCTTTTCTGAGTCACTCCCAAACACCAGATCATTCCCCAAGACATGAGAGTTTCAAACACTTCTGTTACAATGGAATGGTTCAAACTAACTGCATTTATCCTGCTATTTCCTTTAGAGGGACTGGATGAGATGGAGACAGATCTCCTCAAGTGTGAATTTTGTGGAAAAATGGGGTACGCAAACAAGTTTCTGAGGTCGAAAAGGTTCTGCACCATGTCCTGCGCTAAGAGGTATTCTTCATTAGTTATCATTTGAGAGATTGTAAAAGTCATGAATAGAGCCTAGGATTTGGAATCAAATTCTTATGTTACTAAATCAGGTGAGTCCCAAACATAAGGTACTCGCTGTGGTGATCCAAAGTAAGGATCCATCCATGGTTCCATCCATAAGGACATGGTATTAAATGGTTTTTAAAAGACAAGTTTGGAAGTCAGGAATATTACTTATACTCTGGAACAGATTAATATCTGTCCTTGTATCAAAGGAATATGCTTTTCTCTCTCTCTCTCTCTCTCTCTCTCTCTCTCTCTCTCTCTCT
>BLBF01000040.1:16373014-16403125 GCA_015471245.1 Laticauda colubrina
CCCCCCCCCCCCCCCCCTCCCCCCCCCCCCCCCCCCCCAAAAAAAAATCAAGTTTCTGCCTTCAAAGTTTTACTGAGGTGAATTTGCAAACGTCCATTCAAATGGATTTTTTTCTTTTCTTTTGTCAGCTTTCTTCTTTTGTCCTTTAGATATGTAAACTGCTTGGTCAATTGTGTTTAATCAGAAACTTGTAACACCATAAACAACTTTAGAGAACAATTATATTTTGAAAATAGAGTTCAAGTTCATTGGAAAAATGCTTCTTTGTAAGTCCAAAGCAATTAAAACAACAAAAGGAAACAGGTTGTTCAACCTAAGCAGCATTAAAAGAAAAAAACAAAGAACATTTTAAATTGTAGTAGTATTCAATTGGAACATTTTAAAACGTAATAATTGAAGTATATATTTATATACTCTTAATAATAATTAAGAGTATAAAAATAATCAAAGATGATAAATCTCCACCAAATACAGATGAGCAATGGAGAAATACAGTTTCTAACCTTTCCTCAGCCAAGTTTTTGAACCAATCACTCTCTTATCCCAATCTATCTCATGGGTGGGAATGAAATAAAACAATTACTGTATATTAGCCACAATGAACCTTTGGGGGAATGCAAGCTATAAAACAAATGTACACGTGTGCACACAGACACACACACACACACACACACAGTTTTTAATATAAACATTTCAAATAAAATATCTACTTTTTTAAAAATTTGTGAACATATTTTGCAATGAAGTGACTACATCAGTTAAAGTTGTAATAGGTAGTGAGTAAATTAATTCTAGGCTATGCATAGTTTCATCTAGAGTATTGATATTTATTTGAATTAGGAGTTGTCACTGAATCTTAACATCTTTTTGTGATGAGACTAAAGGCACTCTGCCATTAATCCTAACAATAGAGTAGAGTTAGAGTAGAGTAGAAAGAATAGAATGGAATGGAATAGGAACAGGACAGAACAGAACTTGGAAATCTTCTAGTCCAACTCCTTGCTCAGGCAGGAAGCACTATACCAATGTTGGCTAACTTTTTCAGCACTGAGTGCCCAAAGCAATGTGCACCTCTCCCCTGCACATGGGCGCACATTCCCATGCATGCACACCCTCATACTTGCACGTGCATCTCTGGGCATGCACAGCAGAGACCTGAAGACCAACTGGCTGGCGGGAGTTATGTGCGCAGCAGAGCTGAGCTGGGGTGACAGCTCGCATGCCCAGGAGGGCTCTGCATGCCATAGGTTTGCCATCATGGCCTTATACCATTTCAGACAAATGGTTGTCCAATCTCTTCTTTAAAACTTCCAGTGCTGGAGAATTCACAACTTATGGAGACAAGTTGCTTCACTGGTTAATTGTTCTGTTTACTTCAACTGAAACTTTGGATGGTTTTCATCGTCGAAGCATGATAATTAACGATAGCATACTTTTTTGTCATTTGTATCTAGGTATAACGTGAGCTGTGGTAAGAAATTTGGATTATACGCATCAGACAAGAGCAGCCGTTGGAGCCGTAGTCCAGATAACCCAGGTCTTGGGCGGCGAGGGCGGCGTCCAAGTGGCTCTGATGGAGCTCCAAGGGAACACTTCCTTAGACAGGTCTGTAGAATATACTAATTGAACTCCATGGTGTCCTTTTACCAGAGTTGCAAAGGAAAATGGTTATACTGTGGTTTGTCTGTACTACATTTTCCAGCTACCAATTACTTATCCATCTGCAGAAGAAGACTTGGCCTCTCAGGAAGACAGCGTGCCAGTTGCCATGACCACTCGCCTGCGAAGGCAAAGCGAGAGAGAGAGGGAGCGGGAGCTTAGGGAACTCAGAATTCGGAAAACAGCCGACAACATGGATTTGTTGCCAGCCATGCAGTCGGTCCCATCAGGCTGGACCGTTGAAGATGTCTGGGCCTTCATCCACTCATTACCTGGTATGCAGCGGAAATCTGTGTCAATTTGCTAAGAGCGATAAGAGGACAGGCTCGCTGGGAGGGGAATACAGATAGTCCTCGACTTACGACAATCGCCTCCCCCCCTTTCTTTAAATTTTATTGTATAAAATACAAAAAAGGAAAGGAAATAGGAAATTAAGGTAGGGAGAGCGAACAGGAAAAGGGGGTGTGAAATACAAGGGGGAAGAGAAAAAGAAAGAAAAGGGGGCATTGACTTCCAATTCTTCCTAGCAGAGGACAAGATAAAATATACTCCAACCTCAACTTTTTGCTTTTACATATTAATACCATGTTTCTCCACCAATATGCCCCCTCCAATAGGAAGGCCCAGCACTTCTTTGTATGCATGCAGTGAAATTAAGCCCTGCCCCCAAAATTTGGGCCTATTTAAATGCATGTGTTCCCCATCATTTCTCACATTGTTTGAATAACACGAGGTGAAGAGACATGGGGGGAAGGGCACGAGGGGGAAAACTTGCCAAGCTCATCCCACATGCAGCCACATCTCGCCACTGGGCCGCTTCTATTGACCATTAGGAACGCCCTGTGGACAGCCTTGGCTAGATCGCCCCATGCGCAACCTTGGCTAGAGTGCCCCGTGGGCAGCCACGCCTCGCCACCGTGCCCCTGGGGAAAAAATTAAGTCACCCCTGGAAAGGACAGCCTTGCCATTTTTTTTTTTTTTTTTTTTGGGGGGGGGGTCAAAAAAAAAGAAAGGCCCAGCCTTATTTTCTAAGAAACATGGTATATATATCTAGCCATTTCTATAACACAAAATCTTTCTAATCAACAAAACCAAAATCATTTCAGTTTTTTTCTTCACCAGCCCAAATTCCAGAAATGATACTCAACTAAGGATGTATTTTCTTGTTTGAGCCCAAAATTTTTGTTGCTAAAGTGAAATGTTTGTGAAGTGAATTTGGCCCCATTTTACGAATTTTCACACCACCATTGTTCAGTTTGAATTCCTGCAGTTGCTAAGTTAGTAACACGGTTGTTAAGTGAATTTGGCTTCCCTATTGACTCTGCTTGTCGCAAATGGTGATCGCATGACCACAGGATACTGCAACCATCATAAATACAAGTCAGTTGCCAAGCATCTGAATTTTGATCATGGGAATGCTGCAACAGTCATAAGTGTGAAAAAAAGCAGTCATAAGTCACTTTTTTCAGGGCCGTTGTAGCTTTCAGTGGTCACTAAATGAACTGTTGTAAGTTGAGGACTACCTGTATATGAGATCCATACTTCATTGCAAAAACATGGGGAAAATGTCAGATGTACAGCTATTGCATGTGATATACCTAGAATTTACTTTCAGAATATTTTGAGAAGATTTGCTTGTGTGTGAAAACTCTTTTCCTGCTTCTTTTCCCAGATTCTACAAGAATAATTTGCATGTGTGACAGGTGACATAACAGGATGGCAGACTGTCTGTATCTTCTGCATTCTGTCATAACTCATCTGCCATACAGTAAGGCTATCAAAAATCCTGGAATGTATTCCCACAATCATTTTATTTTAAAAGAATGTCTCCGTGCTCCAAGCTTTAACTAGAACGGAATATCAGCATTGATTAAAATGCAACAGAATGCATTTTACAAGTGGTGCATCTTTTTCTGTATACATCATTATCATATATCTAAAGCAACACTTGGATGATTTTAGGAGAGCCTTCCCCAGCCCTGGCCTTCCTCAGACGTATTTGACATTCTAGGAATTGCAGTCCCAATAAATCTGGAGAGCCTCAAAATAGTAGTTCTACACTGATAGAAATAGAAGCATAATGATAGGAACAGCACTTAGACTTATATGCTGCTTCACAATGCTCTACAGCCTTTTCTAAGCAGTTTACAGAGTCAGCATACCAGAGCTGGTGAGACTCGAACTGCTGGTAGTTGGCCATCAGCAGAATTGGTCTACAAAACTGCATTTTAACCACTGCACCACCACAACTCTTATATAGTTCATAAAAGGATGGGAAACCCTGAGAACAAATGCAATTTGTTCGATAAAATGCAAATGTAAACTCAAGACTAAGTAAGTTCAGCACAATTACTAAATTCAGATTAGACTCTGATAAATACAATCCTTTTAATGTACCAAAAAGTTACTGAACCAAGCTGGAAAATCCCTGATTTCGAGGCAGCCATAACTTCCTTTCTTAGTAATATTTGTTGTTTGTTGCAGGTTGTCAAGATATTGCTGATGAATTTCGAGCCCAAGAGATTGATGGGCAGGCTCTTCTCTTATTAAAAGAGGATCATCTCATGAGTGCAATGAATATTAAGTTAGGACCTGCACTAAAAATCTGTGCACGGATCAACTCTCTAAAAGAATTGTAGTGGAAAACCAAGGTCTAAACCACAGTTTTAAATTGACTTGTAAAGTCATAAGCCAACATCTCAGTGTTTGATGCAATTATTACCGCTTTGCTTTGCTAAGCATTTTTTTTCCACACAAAAACTGTTGGGAGAAACATTTTTAATATGAACTTTCAAACTTTCCAGCTATTCAGGAAGCATAAGCTGTGCTGGTTTAAAAAATAATTTAGTCAAAACCTGAGTGAGGTAGAATCAGTGGGAAGCTCTAAGAAGTGTATGTAAAATGTTATGGGTGATGCTTATTCCAAAAAAAGGCAATTACAAGAATTAAGCTTCTTTTGAATATATAACCTTGATTACAGTTTTACATTGTGTTTCTATACACGTTTTTCCTTTATAGAAAGCTTTTACAAATATGGATTAACAGAAGAGTCCACAGAGTCTGTGGAAGCATTGACTATGGTAAAATGCTATGCATTTAATTGTGCTCATTGGATTTCAGTTAATCTTGAGCCTATGGTTTGAAGAGAACCTGTCGTTCACCTTCTCTTCTCTCTTAATGCTACAGCTCTCCCACCATGATACCATTTCCTTTAAGTAGTGCGGAAGCTTTTCTGTAAACATATGTCATATTTTGGGAATCCTGCAAACCTTCCAACCATTACCATAGAAATGTTGATCTTACAGGTCACATGTGCCCTCCTTGCCAGTTTAAGCAGAACCCCCATCAATATTTAGATATCCCCCCCCCTTTAAATTAGTCAATGGGAAGGCATGACTGGGTGGAGCTTCAGAGTATGATGCATGCAGTAGTATAGCTGCAGGGCATGGTTTCTAGTTAACAAAAGCACATACATGATCTCTTTGTATGATGCTATGTATTGAAGAGGACATGTCTTTTTGCCCTTGCTGCTGGTTAATGTAGACCAAAGGAGTTGACGCTTTTCTGTCCAATCCCTAGAGTAGATCCACATGCTAATGTGTTCTGATAGAATAATTTTTAAAGAAGCAAAATAGCTACTATGCTTTGTTTACATCTGTCTTTTGTGTCTTCCTTCCTTCCTTCCTTCCTTCCTTCCTTCCTTCCTTCCTTCCTTCCTTCCTTCCTTCCTTCCTTTCCTTCCTTTCCTTCCTTCCTTCCTTCCTTGAATGCTTGTAGGGATGTTTATGAATTGACAGTTGTTGGAAGAAGCACAGGTTGAAATTACATTGGTTTCAGCTCTTAACGTTTTCTCACAACCCAGTGTTAGGTGCAGAAACTGTCCATCACAGTGACGGGGATCCTAAATGGCTCCAAAGTATTATTAGCAGGTGGCCAGATGTTTGCCTTCGGCATCTGCTTAATATTTTGCACTATAAACCAAAATATCTTGTTGCCATGATAGGGCTTGATCAGCCATGGACATCAATAATTTTTCTTGCATAAGATAACACTTGAGAATGGTGACCTTTATGGTAGAAAGAAATTCCTTGTAGCAGATTTCTTCCAATTTAAAACTCCCCAGGGAACTACAGTTCCTGTCAGCCTAGCTAGGATGACCAGGTTAGGGGAAGCCTCCATGTAATTGAATGTAAATCTTCCATAAGGTCTCATAAGGTCTGTATTCATTTCCGACATAGGTAGACTTCAGTATAATATAATTGAGATTTGTTTCTTGGGAAGAACTTAAAGAAAACTACTGTAGTTAATTCCTCAGTACTAGCAAAGATACCTGATTATGGTTATTCCACGAAGGAATCTTCAAAATAGATAAAGGGTGATTTTTCATTTATTTCCTTCCTGCCTATCGGTGGTCTTAAAATTGCAAAACTGGAAGATTCCCAAAATCAGTCTGGATGGGGAGCAAATAATCACTCTGCCCATGCGTGTTTCACTGACTGATAGAAGGTCAGTCATTAGGACTTACATGGGTATCATCCTGTATATGATAAGTGATAAATAATATTCAAGATATAAATCTCATAAAAAGTTTTTTGATTAGAGAATTATTAGATAACAATGCTTATTACCTCTATTGATTGATTGACAGTTATTTAGAGCTAGCAAGAGCACTTAAGACAAACAGTGTTTTACTGATTTCATATCTGGTATTTTGGAGTGCTTTCAGGATTCCTGGCTGTTTTTGTATTGACAGATGAATATTGACGGTTATTTGAAGCTCAAAGCAATCCATTTCTGTATCAATTAGATGTCAGGATTCTGGCAGTTACTCCTATTGCTGAAACCTGCCCATGGGGGAAAATAATCAAAGATAGTATTTCATTATTCTCCAATTGTCAACTTTTACTGTGATTACTTTATTCATATAGAAAAGCTTTTTTGTATCTGTTGATGTAATTCCCCGTTAGGAGAATGAATGCATACAGGGAGACGTATTTGAGAGAAGTGTTTGAATAATACACACAGCACACAGATACACTGTACAGTAAATGTAGGTTTTTACTTCTAGAAAGGTTTAAGCAAAGTCCAAAATAAGTAATCCAAAGTCATTCACAAGTTAAATCAGTCAGTTTTCAATCCAGGGATAATCCAAATATCAAAGTCCAGTGTCAAAAAACAGTTCAGTAACAGACTTACATTAAATCCAGGAATATCAGTCAATTAGAAGAAATGGAGCAATGGCAATACTTTCCAACAGAAGGAAGCAAAGATACACTCACACTCTCTTCTGAGACTCAGACTAAAACAACCTAGGTTTCTGGCTCCATCTTATGGCCGTTTGAAAACTCACACCCAATTGCAGTTTTTGCAATCTCTTAAAAACATAGTACTAAAATGTTTATCCTGGTTTATATATTTCTAACCCAAATACCTGTTAGATGATTTGTATTCCTAACAGTATCTATATAGCAAAAATCTGACAATTTGTTTTTAGCCAAGCAAAGATTATGAGCAACAATTGGAAATAAAGATAGCTTTGTGAAGGGGATTTATGCCAAAGTAGAATTACAAATTTGGCCCCATTTGTTGAACTTCCAAACAAAAATAGCCACTTCAGTCCCATTCACTTTAAAGAATTTAAGGATGGGGTCATCTAAAGGACTAAATTAATGAATCCATGCATGCTGAATCATGCATAAATCACATCCATAAATCACTTTTAGCAAACGATTTCAATTTTACACAGTTGAATATCGGGTTGATTTAGTTTTGTGAATGAGTTGCCTTTCAACTTTTATATTTTAAATATCTAAATGCTACAGCATTTTTTCCCATATTCTGTAGTTTTTGGCAGAGCACAATGTCATATTCATCGTAGTATGATAAGTATTATCTATTTTAACCCAAATGCACACTTGATTTTCATCAGCTGCACAATGTTATAACCTAACAGTAATTTTCTAAAGAGGATTATGGTATTATTCTTATGTAGTCAATACTATTATTGTTCCTCTGAAGAACACAAGATATGAAGAGAAGCACAAAGTATTCTATTCATGAGGAAAAAAACTGATTTTGTTCTTGTTTAATCTCCAAGAAAAGAAATGGTTATGATTGCAAACAACTGCTGAAAGAACAATGAACCATTACTGTTCAAGTGATTGGCATCTGTATAATTTGACAGACATGCTTTCCTCCTCTTGCATTAAGGAAGTGGTAAATGTTTTTATAAGATCAAACTGTCAGGCTACTGAGAATCCCACGAGTAGCCCTCAACTTAAAACCATCAATGGAACTTTGACTTATGACCATTTTTCACAATTACAACTGTTGCAACACCCTTATGGTCATGTGATCATCAGATCCTTAGCAAGCGGCATGAACTTGTTACAGTTGTAATGTCCCGGGGTTATGTGATGGCCTTTTGCAACCTTCTGAAAAGCAAAATTAATGGGGAAGTCAGATTCACTTAATGGCCGTTATAGTTGCTAACTTAACAACTATGGTGATTCACTTAAGAACTCTTGTCAAAAAAAGATCATAATGTATGCCAAATCTAGCAATTAACAATTGTCTTGTTGAGCAACACAAATTTTGTGCTCAGTTGTCATAAGTCAAGGACTACCTGTATTTGTGTACAATCCTTCTCCTCCCCCCCCCCCCCCTTGCCATCCATGGATGTTGTCTTTTAGCTTTTAAAAAAAAAAAAAAAAAAACCAGCCCCGCTTTCCACTGGATGCAGAGTTTAACTCCTGAGTTAGTAAAAGGGCAGAATCTGCTATCTAGGCAGCCTCCTGCTTGGGAGGGAGTTGTCTTGAAGAAAGCTTTTGTGATTACCTGCAATTAGGATGGTTTCATGTTTGCTTTTAGCATTTTTCATTAACATTTCCTTTGGGTGTTGAAGTTGGAGGAGGTTTAGAAATAATTGTGTTGAACTTCCCATGACTTGTCTGAATACAGTCAAGCAGAGAGAGCACTTATTTGGAAGGTTATTAATTTTTTTTAGGTGTTTTGTAAAAAAAAAAAAAAAAAGCAAGGGGTTAATTGCACGAGAGAACATTTTAGAATATTTTTGTCTGCCTGAGGAATTTTCCTCCCCCCTTCTCTTCCTAGCAGTGTCCTATTTCTTAAGTTCATTTGATGAAACTTCAGCAGAGTCTCCACATAAAAAGTGTACCAAGTGATAATTAGTTGTTGTTTTTTTTGTTTTTGTTTTTGCAAACTGGAGCTGTTGCTGTAGGTGTCTGCAGAATAACTCTCGGGATATAAAGGTTATTTGTACTGGAGTTGCCTCATCAGAGTTGTTGCATCCCATGACAAAAATGTCTGAATGTATACAAGACACTGAATTTTGTTGCTAGTTTTTCTAATTCTACCCTAGTTCCTAGGATTCCCTGAAAAGTTGTTTGTAATAGTTCAGGGATCATTTAGAAAATAATAGTAGTATTATTTACTACTTGTAGTAGTATGGCAAGGGGGTGGGTGGGAGAAGATTGAGAAGATGAGTTTCCCTGTCTGGCAAAGCACCTGTCCACTAAAGCTGCCCATAGCTGCATCTCATAGAACAGAGCACAGGTAGAAAACTTCCCGGCTTTGGAGAAAAAGTCACCTGCAGCTTCTTTTCAGGCTGCAGTTTTTCATGGAAAGGAATACATCGTAGCTAGTCCTCCACTTACAACCGATTACTTAGTAGTGGTCAAAATTACAACGGATCTCCCTGGGGGTACTTAATAACCTGGAGTCGAAGTTTTGATGATCAGGCCATCCCCTCTGCATTAGATGGCCATGAATGCTTTTCGGGTGCTTGGCAGATGGGCCACTTTTACGGCTGTTTGCAGCATCTCCCCTGTCAGATCACTGCCTTTGACAGCAGTTTTGCTGAAAACTGGCATTTCCAGCTTATGGCAAAACCAGCCTATAGAGAACCAGTGGTTTTGCTTAAGGATTGTGGCTTAACCGCCATGGCAGCCATTGAACTGCAGCAGCATGGAGGGGGAGGGTAGAAAGATCCAAAAAGTTGGGTCAGTCGTGTGGGTGACCCGATTTTCAACCATCATTGTGTTATGATAACTTTGACAGGCAGGCACCATTATGGCCGTCACTTGAGGACTACCTAGGCAGTATGCATTTTGAATGGGATATAGCTTTTCCAAAGGTGGCCAATAAAGCAGCGGTCCCTAACCTTTGTGGCTTGGTGGTCCGGCTGGAGGGAGGGAACTGGGCCGCTTGAGCGGCAGGGCAGCTCAACTTGCATAAACAGCGGGTGAGCAAGTGCGCATGGGAGTGCCCATTGACCCTCCTCTTGTGCAAGTTGAGTTACACACGCACATGCCGGCATGCCACTCATGCAGCCCAATTCCCTTTCACAGCCCGTTAGTGGACCACGGGCCAGGAATTGGCGACCCCTGCGACAAAGTAAGTTCTGATTCCAGTTGCTTCACTTTTTTTGAACAGGATTGTGAAAATCAGTTTTTTAAATGTACTTTCCTTGTAGAATGAAAATCCCCCCCCCCTCTCTCTCTCTCTCTGTGTCCGTGTATTTACACACACATACACACAGACATATATATATATATATGTAAACAGATCCTTTAGTATCTTCTTTGCAAATAAGCCTGATAAGAGTTAACTGCACAAAAATGCAAACCTTATACAACAGAAGGTAGTAAGACCTCAATTTAATGGACTGTGCCTATTACAGGTAGCCCTCAGACTTACAACAGATCATTTAGTGACTGTTCAAAGTTACAACAGCATTGAAAGAAGTCACTGATGACCATTTTCACACTTAGCGACCATTGAAGGTTTCCCCATGGTCATGTGATCAAATTCAGATACTTGGCACAACTGGCTCATATTTATGATGTCCCATTTATGATGTGATCACTTTTTGTGACCTTACAAGCAAAGTCAATGGGGAAGCCAGATTTACTTAACAACCTTGCCACTAACTTAACTGTGGTGATTCACTTAACAACCGTGGCAAGGTAGGTCATAAACTGGTGGGGAAATTCACTTAACGAATGTCTTGCTTATCAACACAAATTTTGGGGTCAGTTGTGATTGTAAGTCGAGGACTACCTGTATTTGGGAAGTGGCACATATCCATTCATGATCTTGCCTGCTACGTATAAAGTCCATTAAATAGAAGTCTTATTACAGAGGCTTGACTATATGTTCTTCCTAGAATATTTGTATGATAGTTTTCTTTTCATAGCATTTCACAAATTTCTTATTCTAAAATATTTAAGTACAGTATTTTTGTTTTCCTTACTGAATGTGTTACTATTTTGTGTCCATCATGACAAGCTTGATAACGGTTGCGATCATGGAAAGTAACTAGATAGAGGATAGGAGGCACTTTCTTGTTATGGCCATGGAGGGTATAACAAGTAAAATAATACATGACTAATTACTTGCAATAATGACAGGCCTTAAAAAGGTTTCATGTAAGATGGTTGTTTCCAAGCCTCGTCAGCTTGACGGTGTGTGGACTTCAACTCCCAGAATTACGCAGCCAGCATGCTGTGTGGAAAATTCTGGGAATTGAAGTCCAGACATTTTCAATTACCAGCATTGATCAACATGGATGTAAGAGTTCCATAAATTGTCCCCTACCTTTTAATACAATCTACTTCTGTGGTTTCAGCTAGTGACATAAGCTGTTTGAGAAATGGTAGTAAAAGCACTTAATTTGAGGAGGCAGAGAGGAACCTGTGAACTTCTTCTCATCTCTTACAAACAATGATTTATCAAGTCAGGTTCATTATATCCTTATTTTGTTATCGAGGCCTAAGCTATTTTCCAGCTTAATAAACGACTCAAGTGAACCTCTTAACTGGGCATCAGTATCTGGAATCTGGATGATTAAAGAAAGAAAAAAAAATCAGTTATTATTTATATTAAGAGAAGTTTGATCTACATAACATTTGATAAATTTCATGCTTTTGGAATACCTTTGTAATATATTTTTTTTCATAAGGATTCATTTGATAAATATTTAAACCAATTTGAAGATTGTCAGATTTATGAAGTTTATTAAGAACTGGGTCATGCAAAAGAGGACAAGTTTAACTGACCTGTAACCTTAAATGTTTTTAAAAGTTTATTGTCTCTGATTTTGTAAAATTAGTATTTTATATTCCCTTTTCTGTTCATGAAACAAGAATATAGGGACCAACAAAATAGACAGTTTGTTGCAACTAAAGATATGTATATTCCCCCTTGTACTGCACTTGTTTTTGAAAAGCTATTTAAGTATGTCAAGTTTGACTTTATTTGCTTCAAAGCTATTCTTGCCAATATGTTCTCACCATCTTTTTTATTTGTTTGTTTTGGGGATCACTCTTCCCTTTTTAGTACTGTGTTTACCTGAAAGGAAGATTTGCCTGATTTTAATTTTCCTCCTAAAAACAGAGTTGGTAATTGTGCTGTTCTCCCCCCCACACACACACACATAATTGTGGTTTAGTGGGTTTATTAATATTCTCCTGAAACTCCCTTCACCAAAAACCCAAAACTGTCCCAATTAAGTCCAGCCACAAGCAGACCAATGCTAGTCCAAAGAGCAATGGCCAATGAGGCCAAAAGGCACTTGAAAATTTCCCTCTGCTCCTGCCTTTTCTCTGCCGTACATATTCTTGGGTCAGTTGCAGCAGGCAGTTCCTCTTCCTCATCACTGTCTGGCTCCAGATGCATGCTTTCTCCACCTGACGCCTCTGGGCTGTCCTGCTTCAGCTGTGTTTGAACCAAATCCTTCTCAGACGGTTGCGTGGAGCCATTGGCCAACTCCCCTCCATACATGCCTAGAACTGGTTCATCTTCCTCCAAGCTGACATTCGGAGAGATAACTGGGGAAGCATCTGGGGGAATCATCATAACAATGTATAACCATTTCACATGAAATCCAATTCAGGATATTTCCTTCTTTCAAATCTGTGAGTTTGACTATTTGTACATGTGTGTCCATATATGTATGTATATATGTATGTACGGTAGTCGGAAGTCACACACCAGCAAAAGACAAAAATAAATTGATATTGAATTAATAGCTGTAAATTAAGATTAATATTCTATGAAAGTACACTTATAAATTAAATTGATCCCCGATCTAACTAAACCGATTATTGTCATATATCCACACAAGTACACAGAAACAAAGATGCAAAAGAGTTTTCCTTCTTTTCCATCAAAAATAGCAAAAGGAAGTAATACGGGAGCTTCGGAGGGGATGTTCTGAATGACAAAAGCAGTACTGCTGCATTGTGATGCCAGCCCGGTCATTTGCGGTTGTGCGCACACCCAAACGGAGCATGCAGTGCTGCAACCCTTTTCTCATTCGAGGAAAAGCAGTAAGGTCCCGTCATGCCACTGAGGCAGTAAATGGGGTGAAGCTATACATCCAGAAGTGGGGTGAGGGGGGCAGGGGGATGACACATGCATGACATCACCCAAATGCTGCAGCTTTAACATACTTGCATGAGATATGAGGACACAAATATATAATGACCACTTTCAGTGGTGACGCTAATTTTCTACAAATGCTACTGGATGAGCAAAAAGGAGAGCTACACTGGGAAATAGGGGAAGACAAAGGTGGGGACCATGCTGGATGGATAGGAAGCAATACTATATCTGCCCAGGATGGGGAAGGCCAATTAAATTCATCTTGGCAAGCAATCAGCAACAGGCAAGTTGATTAGCGTAGCTGACTAATTTCAAAGCAGCCCTGCAGGCCTCTGTCTCGGGGGTTATCCAGTAGCCACTTTCCAAAAGTATCTTCTATTCATAACTAATTTAAGGTGAAATCCCTTCTCCCACACACACATACTCCCCAGGGCCAAAAAAGCCCCATATTCAAAGTCACAATTTACAGGGGAAAACCTCTTTCCTATCAGGTAAATGCAGTATATGTAAAAACAAATAAAGAGAAAAATCTGTTAGGAATTAGCTCATCTGTGAGAATGAGGGAGAACTGAGGATATTTCCAAATAAACTAATATGAGATTAGAAAGATAACCTATCTCTGTTATCATGGAATATTTAGATTTTTGAATAAGTGTGGCACTAATTTAGGACTTGGACTTTTTTCCCAGTGTTGAGTTGCTTTTTTTAATTACTGCTTGTTCCAAATGAAGCTGAATCATTTTTAACTTAAAAGAAAAATGCCACACAATGAATGAGGTAAAGTTTAAGCTATATGTATCTTGTATGTATGAATACAGATATACATACATACATGTATAGCATGTGGATGAATTTTAGATTCTCATATTTGTTATGGTCCGTAAATGTGGTGTAAAATTTATTTGTTCTTAATCTGTCTGTTGATTATATAACTGAAAAATCAAAGCACCTTATACTATTGCTGCTTCAATTTGCTTGTAATTGCACCTTTGTTATCAGCACACTTCTTTTTTATTGGACATTTTTATGTGGTAATATTGCTTTCTGTGAGATTACTGACAGTATCATTAAGTTGGTTTATATTTCAATTTTACATTAAAATTGTGAATACACAGCTTCAGAAATAAAAACTGACTTTGATTTGTCTCCTTTGTTTATTGGATTCTCTGTTTTCACATTTCAGAAATAAAATAGCAACCAAGTATGTTGTCCAGTATATATGCTCTGCCTTAGGAACTTCAACAGTGAGGTCAAATAATTTACAATAATGCAAAATTTTAAAAGACTTGATAGATGTAAATACATTCATAGAATTTTTCTCCCATAAAATTAATTTCTGTTGCTAAGCTATGTGATCACATGATGGTATGCTCTACAGCTGCATCACTTAATGACAATCCTGGTCCCAATTCTGTCATAACCAGGTGCTTACACTTAGACAAAAAAGAAAAGGCATCCCTATCAAATATATCCTTATCATGCAAGCATCCTACATAAGCCATCACTTTCCAATCCACCGTGGGGGGAAACGCATGTTAGGACTGTGATTCAGAGGTGGTATTCAGGTTCTGACCAGTTCTGGAGAACTGACAGCAAAAATTTTGATTAGTTTGGGGAACAGGCAAATAGCACCTCTGACTGGCCCCACCCACATCCATTCCCAGCTGATCGGCTGGGCCTGCTTTTGTTGCTCTTCACAGGAGAACAGAGCTGGAAAACAGGTTAGTGGGGTGGGGTGGGGGAATGGGATTTTGTAGTAACCTTCCCCTGCCACGCCCACCAAGCCATGCCCACCAAGGCACTACACCCACAGAACCGTTAGTAAAAATGGTTTGAATCCCACCACTGGTGTGATTGCTGGCAACACACAGTGGCTAAAACAAGACTTTACATCGTATCTATTAGCAATTTGTTGGGGGGATGAAGTAGGCAGTAAAGGAATGTTTAAGAGCAATATTGGTTAGGCTCCCTGTGGAAGCTTCCACAGGAAAAATAAAATATCTGCAAGGAGTCTTTGTTTAGCGACTGCCTCAGAACAGGTGGAAAATTTAACTAAGAAAGCAATCCTTGTATTTGCAACTTTCACAGGTGTGAAAAGCAAGGAAACCTGTAGTAAGATAGCAAGCCTGCTTTGTTTAGTTAACTAATTGTGGGTCCCAATTGTGATAGCTAAACGAGGGTCACCTATGAATTCCTTCTTCACGAAGCAAATGGTATCCCAAAAGTGTGTTTTTGTTTTTTGAAGCCGTTTCGTTTAGCTTCTCATCCAAGAAGCTTGGTCACAGCTGAAGAAGCTTCTTGGGTGAGAAGCAAAACGTGTTCAAGAAAAAAAACTGGTTTCCTTTTGAAAAAGCACTTTGGGGACAAACCATGACCTGGATGACTGAGAACCTCGATAGAAATTAAGTGTTAGTTCTAGAGCCTCCTGGCTTGTACCAAAATTGGCAAAGTATGGCTTTTAAAGTAGTTTCCTAAGAAGATTCAGGTCTGGGAACTCGAGTTTTTCAGCATCCTCAATATTGACAGGTGCCTTGAATGAATCTGCTCCTTAAGGAAGAGATGAGAAGCCATAGGAAGGGAAACCTTGAGTTGAATTAGAAAATGGGAATCCTAGCTAGTTAATAGCTAGAAAACAGGAATCCTTCACATGCCTCCAGCTTCCCTTTTGAAAATAAATCATGATTCATTTCCACAGCTATCTACGGAATGCTAAGATTCTTTGAGACACAGTTTCTAAACCTCCCAAACTAACTTGAAGACAGCTAAGATGGTTGAGAAACCTTAACTTGGGATGATTTCAATGCTGGCAATAATCCTTGTTCAAATACAAAGCCATTGTAGGCCAGAATGTATAGTTGATCCTCATGAAATCAACCCAGACATGGAAATGATTTGAGTAGGTCTTGCACTGAGATCTGTCATTTTGGTTAATTAAACTTTGGAAAAATGGGCTGTCCCATTTTTCCAGTGTCGTGGCTGTAGATCTTGGATAGCAATAGCTATCTTATACTGCTCGGACTTACATACTGCTTCATAGTGCTTTACTAAGTGGTTTACAAAGTCAGCATATTGGCCCCAACAATTTGGCTCCTCATTTTACCGACTTTGAAAGGATGGAAGGCTGTGTCAACCTTGAGCTAGTCAGAATCAAACTGCTGGCAGTCGGCAGAATTAGCCTGCAATACACCACCACAGCTCGTGTTCCCTAAAAAGAGGAGATAGCATAGAAAACCACAGGCATAAAACTCATCCGTTCTGGAAAATAGTAATGTGTTGTTTCTGCATCAGTTACACCATTAGTCACTCCAGGCATTTAGAAATGCACTCAGAAGCAGATGTGGCTAAAAGTATACAGGAAAGGGTGAAAAGCTAAATTGACAGAAAGCTTTTGTAGCTCATGCATAGCTTAAGCAACAATAGCTTACAGAAAAAGGTATACAGAGTAAGAACATTATCAGGTAACCTCTTTTTAGGTTTATACAAATAGTAGACAGGAACTTCTAGCCAAAGCAACCAAAGCTAGACCTGCAAAATCAAAAGGTGTTGCAGCTGCCGAAGGTTAAGCAGAAACGTATGCTAAAAAAAGAATAAATAAGGAGAAGGGGTGCTTAAAGCTACAAATGGACGGAGATGCAAACGGGCGGAGATTCACATAGGGCTATTAGGCACCTCGGATAGGTTATAAGCCTTGTAGTACCCAGCCAATGGAGAGGCAAGAGAGGGACTATGCATACAGGGATGGGGAATAAAATACTATGGAAATTTATCAAGACATTTCCCTACTTTGCTAGCAACTCTCTTGCAAGAACGTATTTTACAATAATCTGCTTACTGCTTCACTCAATGACTCCATCCAATTTCTAATTTGTGAGGATGTTTCCCACATCCCTCAATATAGTAAGAATAGTATCTAAATTGTTGTTTCTTAAATCAGTTTTGATTTATCTTCTACTACAAACACATTGGACAGGGACCCAATTCCCAACTATTTCCTAGAAGAAAACAGGATTTAGAGACCATTGTTCTCCCTTGGCCTCATTCCTCTACTCAGTCAATCTGCTTGAATATTGAGCTTTTCCTTAATAATGTACAGATATGAAAATTAGATTTCTGTCCATGCATAACACAAGCAAGGAACATCTCAATCATATTTGCAAAGCAAATTATTGGTGAAGCTAAGCTACCAATCAAAAGCTTAAAGAAATTATAGTTAGCATAATGAGATAGTTGCTTTATAGGAAATAGGAAACTGACCTGTTTGATCAGGAGTGATTTTCTATTTTATGGTTTGTTTCATACAGACTGGAAACCTTTACAGACTTCTTGGTCAAAATGGGGAGGAAAATGGTTATTTGTGGGTTTGCTGATTTAAAAATGAGTTGAATATAGAAAACAAGGGAACTTTTAATGTAATTTGTAAAAGGGATAAGGGATAAGTATTTTTATTAGCTGCAAAGAATATTAAATCTGTAATTAGTCCTTTTTTCTTTAATTGTATTGCTTTCTTTTATCTTTTTACTTAATGTATTTCATGTTTATCTTTTATCCATCTAAATATTTTCAGTAACAATTTTATAAAAAGAGAGATAGTTGCTTTATGGCAGAAATGCCTCCAGAAAGATCCATTAATGAAGAGTATTGCCATTTGGAATTGCAATGAGCTTACTCTAGGACAGGGATGTCCAACCTTGGCAACTTTAAAGACTTGTGGAGTTCAATTCCCAGAATTGCTCAGTCAGACATGACAATGGTCAAAATGGCCACTCACTTTTCCATTTTTTGGGTGGGAGAGACTTGCCACTTCTTTCATTTTGTAATGTCAGAAGAGCACTGGGGATAGAGAGTATAAGGATATATTGTATTGCTAGAAAAAGCTGCTGCAATTTCTTTCAAGTCATCTTATTTTAGGAATAACAAATCTGGTCACGTTGCCAACTTCAAAAGCCAATACAAAAATCTATGCCACCAGATAAAAACTGAATTGCACCAATTATCACATTAAACAAGAGGAAAACCTTCTACGCACCAATTCCACCCGCACTTTCTATAATTTTGTAAACAACAAATGAAAAGACTCACGGTCCATCCCACCCCTGAAAGGACCTAATGGTAAAGACTGCAACAACGACACTATTAAAGCCAACCTCTTTAACAGATTCTTTGCCCAGTATTTCCTAGTCGAACCACAGACAACTACAATGATCTAATACATATCGATTTTACAGAAGACAATGTTGAAAAAGCAATACGCAATCAAAAACCATCTCTATCTATTGGACCAGATGGAAGATGTGCCTACTTTTTAAAAAAGCTATCTACTGCCATCTTTGAAAAATCTTCCAGGACCAGCTCCTTGCCAAAACTATGGTCACAAGCCACAGTCATCCCCATCTTCAAAAAGGGAGACCCCAGCCTAGTTGAAAATTACAGACCAATCTCCTTATGCTGTGTCACCTGTAAAGTCATGGAATCAATTATTAACCATTCCATCATCCTCCACTTAGAAACAAACAACCTACTCTCTAATAAACAATTTGGTTTTAGGAAAAAACTATCCTGTAATCTGCAACTCTTACACTGCAAAAACATGGGCTACACAGCTCGATCAGGGCAAAGCAATAGACACAATCTACATAGACTTCTGTAAAGCCTTTGATTCAGTGGTACATGACAAATTCCTCCTAAAACTGACATCTTATGGTATCTCTGGACGACTGCATAACTGGATAGAAGCATTCCTGTCAAACAGACAACAAATGGTCAAAATTGGGAGCATCCTATCAAATTCCGTACCTGTCAACAGTGGTGTCCCCCAAGGCAGTGTTCTAGGACTAACTCTCTTCATACTCTACATCAATGACCTCTGTGATCATATCAAGAGCAACTGCATTTTCTTCGCTGATGATGTAAAGCTATTCAATACCACAGACAACACTGCTACCCTTCAAAAAGACCTTGACTGTGTATCAGAATGGTCAAACAAGTGGCAACTTCAAATCTCAACAAATAAATGCTCTGTACTACATATTGGCAAAAAAAATCAGAAAATAAAATACAGGCTGAACAGTCAAGACCTTGTTGGTGATCCAAACTCTGTCAAGGATCTTGGAGTACTCATCTCAAATGATCTAAGTACTAGAGCCCATTGTAACGACATAGCCAAAAAGGCATTAAGAGTTGTTAATCTAATCTTTTGTAGCTTTTTCTCTGGTAATATTACACTAATAACTAGAGCATACAAAACATTTGCTAGACCAATACTCAAATACAGCTCATCAGTCTGGAACCCACATTACGTATCTGATGTTAACAGTTGAGAAAGTCCAGAAATATTTCACAAGAGTTCTCCACTCCTCTACTCGTTGCAGAATACCTTACGCCACCAGACTCGAAATTCTAGACCTAGAAAACCTAGAACTACACCGCCTTTGGTCCAATCTAAGTATAGTATATAAAATCATACATTACAATGTCCTATCAGTCAATGAATACTTCAGCTTCAACCATGACAATAGATACAATAGAAACCATGACAATGCACACAATAGATACAAACTCAAGGTAAACTGCACCAAACTTGATTGCAGGAAATACGATCTCAACAACAGAGTGGTCAATGTCTGGAAGACTCTTCCTGACTCTGTGGTTTTTTTCTCCAAACCCCAAAAACTTTAACCTTAGACTGTCTATTGACCTCACTCCTTTCCTAAGAGGTCTGTAGGGGACGCGCATAAGCGCCCCAACGTGCCTACCCTCCCTGTCCTATTGTTTCTTTTTTATTTTTTTTAATTTTTCTTATATGTATCCATGTATTCATAACTATATTTTTACTTATACTTATTATCTTGCAAGCAATTGACAAATAAAAATAAAATAAAAAACTGAACCAGCTGATCCCAGCCTGTCCAGGATAATCAGGAGGAATCTTAGAACGGAGTGCTGTGGCAGAGTATCAGTTGAAGAAACCTGTTTTTCAGAAGCTTCCCTGAATTGGAGAAAAACCCCTTTAATTCCAAACTGAAATCTTGCAAGAATTTTATCTCTCTGCCATCTAGAATTATGTTAGCTTGGGTAATATGATAGTGTGCGTGTTTTTTCTTCAAAGCTGTCACAATAACACAAGAATAAAAGGTGAGGTCGCTTTAGCTTTTTGCTGGCCTTTGTTGAAACATGTGAGGCTATTGAAAAAAAAGCAAGGGGTGCATTCTGGCCTCTGCTTTTATGATGCACTTCACATTTCCTTCTCAAAGGATTAGGTAAAGCATAGTGGTAGAGTATCTCTGTTATACTTTCAAACACCTGGATATTTTACCTGGGATTGCACCGCCTCTCAAATCTGCTATGCACTCATAGGAAAGAACAAATGTCTTAAACAATGCATACAGAAACTTCATTCACTGCCCTTTGTGCTTCTTAGTACTTCTTGGAAGATCAAAAATAAAGCAGGTCATTGTTCTATGACAGAGGGAATTTCCAAGCCTTTCCCAACTGTGAGCTTGAGAAGCTGGAGACATTTTTGCTATAGTGGTGGGTTCCAATGTTCCATTGGTGAGATTTTGTTTTATTTAATCTTTGGGAGAGAGATTTCCTTCTCTGGCCACAAAACAGACCAAAACACCAATTTTCCAATATCCCCATTGGTCCTCTGGATGGGGTTTCTTCTCCGTCCTTCATCTACCTTCACAATAGTAACTGTAAGAGGGATCTCGGGAGTCCTAGTGGACAACCATTTAAATATGAGCTAGCTATGTGCAGCAGCTGCCAAAAGAACCAACAGAGTTCTAGGCTGCATAAACAGAGGGATAGAATCAAGATCGCCTGAAGTGTTAATACCACTTTATAATGCCTTGGTAAGGCTTCACTTGGAATATTGCATTGTTTTGGTCGCCACGATGTAAAAAAGATGTTGAAAAGAAAGAAAGAGTGCAGAGAAGAGCAACAAAGATGATTAGGGAACTGGAGGCTAAAACATATGAAGAACAATTGCAGGAACTGGGTATGTCTAGTCTAATGAAAAGAAAGATTAGGGGAGACATGATATCAGTTCAATATCTCAGGGGCTGCCACAAAGAAGAAGGAGTCAAGCTATTCTCCAAAGCATTGGAGGGCAGGACAAGAAGCAATGAGTGGAAACTAATCAAGGAGTGAAGCAACTTAGAACTAAGGAGACATTTCCTGACAGTTAGAACAATTAATCAGTGGAACAACTTACCTCAGGAGTTGTGAACGCTCCAACACTGGAAGTTTTTAAGATGTTGGACAACCATTTGTCTGAAATAGTGTAGGGTTTCCTGCCTAGGCAGGGGGTTGGACTAGAAAACCTCCCAGGTCCCTCCCAACTCTGTTGTTCTACTCTATTCTACCTCTCTAAGCCCCAGGAAAAACAAATGAAGGCTGTGGAAATCTACAGCATGAAATAAGACATGAAGCCAATGGCTGTCTGGACATGGTTTAAGTCATGTAATATACAATGATGATGGAAAGAATATTCTTCAGACCAAAATACAGGTAGTCCTAGACTTTGGACCAAACTTTACCCCAAAAATTCTGTTGCTAAGTAAAGCTGTTAACTTCAAACGGTTACTAAATGAATGGTTTTAGTCCAGGGCTATCGATATCCATTTGTTGCTATGGTCTTAGGCAGATAAAGGTTAAATTTTATCCATCAGCCCTCAAGGATAGGAAAATATGTATAATTTGTGGTTCTGAGTACCAAGATCCGTTCTGCCATAGTAATGAGGCCAAAAATTAGTGACTGGTGCTGCTCTTTCTGTTTTAATATGAGACAAGTTTTTTGAAAAAGGTTTTAGAGCATTCCTCTGGCTCAGTTTCTCCTCATACCAATTGTCACTTGCCAATGGGAAGAACAAATATAATTGCCTGCAATATGGGTGGGCTGAATTAAGTGAGGGTAGATGGATGCTTGGAACTGTTGTGGTTTACCATCAGCCAGTGCAGACGGCAGAGGTATTGGGCAGTGAGGACAAAAGGGAACCAGTCAGGGACTCTAGAGAGGACTTGGACGAGGGTCCTGCATCCGATGCAGGGATGGGGACAGGACCATCTGGGAGTGGATGGTCCTTTGGACCTTTGGAGTCTGACAGTAGAGAAGCAGAGGACCCAGAGGAGCCTGTTCCCAGTGTGCATGTACACAGAGCTGCTAGAAGGCGAGAGCAACTGAAGCAGAGGGAGCAACTTAGGAGTAAGGCTGGGACGTGATTGCCCCTCCCAATAAGGGATAAAAATCAGTCCTCAATGACCAAGAGCTTTGCAGGAAGCAAAGCAGTTCTGTAGTTTCCGAGTCTTGAAGCTCTGTATTCTGGTTGGTTTTTTCTGGGGTTTTGGGTTGGCCTATGTTATAATTAATTGGACTTCTGTTTTTTGGCAGCATTCTATAGCACTGAAAAGCATGCTCTTATCTGGAAGAACTGTGTATGATTAGTTTTGGCTGGAAATGCAAGTAATTCCCAGCATTGCATTAAAATAGGTTTTACATTTAAAATAAGTTTTGTGTTTCATTAAGTTTGACAAAGCCTGGGTCAGAACAGGAACAACATGTTTTATCAACCTATTAAGTTGTCTAACAATTCACAGCTATGGAAATGTCTGTAAATTGGTAGTTGGTCTATTTCAGAACATGGGTCTATCTGATGCAGTCAGGCAACTATGGCAACTTTATGACCTGTGAACTTCAACTTCCAAGATTCCTGGAACCAGTGTGTGCATTTTGCAATGCAAGCAGCAGCAAAGATGGATTTATGTCTGATATGCATTTACATATCAAGAGAAGGTTCCTGTTCTGCTTTTTTTAATTAATTAGAATCTGCTGTCTTTTAAATTTGTTGTCATTTAGTTTTACTCTTTGAAGAACTCCATTGTAGTTGGGTGGCTAATAAATTCAAAATAATTATATCAATTCTAAGATACTCATTTAAATTATACACTGCTCAAAAAAATAAAGGGAACACTTAAACAACACAATGTAACTCCAAGTCAATCACACTTCTGTGAAATAAAACTGTCCATTTAGGTAGCAACAGTGATTGACAATCCATTTCACATGCTGTTGTGCAAATGAAATAGACAACAGGTGGAAAGCAGAAGCAGTTAGCAAGACATCCCCAGTAAAGGAGTGGCTCTGCAGGTGGTGACCACAGACCACTTCTCAGTTCCTATGCTTTCTGGCTGATGGTTCGGTCACTTTTGAATGCTGGAGGTGCTTTCACTCTAGTGGTAGCGTGAGATGGAGTCTACAACCCTCACAAGTGGCTCAGGTAGTGCAGCTCATCCAGGATGGCACATCAGTGCGAGCTATGGCAAGGTTTGCTGTGTCTGTCAGCGTAGTGTCCAGAGCATGGAGGCGCTACCAGGAGACAGGCCAGTACATCAGGAGACGTGGAGGAGGCCGTAGGAGGGCAATAACCCAGCATCAGGACCGCTACCTCTGCCTTTGTGCAAGGAGGGACAGGAGGAGCACTGCCAGAGTCCTGCAAAATGACCTCCAGCGGGCCACAAATGTGCATGTGAGAATGTTCTGCTGCCTGCAACATCCTCCAGCATGACCAGTTTGGCAGTGGGTCAGTAATGGTGTGGGGTGGTATTTCTTTAGGGGGGCGCACAGCCCTCCATGTGCTCGCCAGAGGTAGCCTGACTGCCATTAGGTACCGAGATGAGACCCTCAGACCCCTTGTGAGACCATATGCTGGTGCTGTTGGCCCTGGGTTCCTCCTAATGCACAACAATGCTAGACCTCATGTGGCTGGAATGTGTCAGCAGTTCCTGCAAGATGAAGGCATTGACGCTATGGACTGGCCTGCCTGTTCCCCAGACCTGAATCCAATTGAGCACATCTGGGACATCATGTCTCGCTCCATCCACCAACACCACGTTGCACCACAGACTGTCCAGGAGTTGGGGGATGCTTTAGTCCAGGTGTGGGAGGAGATCCCTCAGGAGACCATCCACCATGTCATCAGGAGCATGCCCAGGCATTGTAGGGAAGTCATACAGGCATGTGGAGGCCACACACACTACTGAGCCTCATTTTGATTTGTTTTAAGGACATTACATCAAAGTTGGATCAGCCTGTAGTGTTTTTTTCCACTTTAATTTTGAGTGTAACTCCAAATCCAGACCTCCATGGGTTGCTAAATTTGATTTCCATTGATAATTTTTGTGTGATTTTGTTGTCAGCACATTCAGCTACGTTATGAACAAAGTATTTAATAAGAATATTTCATTCATTCAGATCTAGGATGTCTTATTTTTGTGTTCCCTTTATTTTTTTGAGCAGTGGTATATTGAAAATACAGCATTCCCCAAAACCTACTTACCAACCTACGTTATTTTCCTTCCAAGCTTATTTGGAGACCTCCATTTTTATTTGTACAACAACAACCCTGTGAGGTAATCATTCTCAAATAAGGACTTGATACTTGTTGGGTTACATCCTTGGTTCATGTTGAATTATTATAGCAACATGGTCCATGAAGAAAATCTGTTTGTGGTTGTGATGGCATACAGTCCATCAATCAATAGCAACATAGTAGAGACTCCGTTACTTTATTTTGAAATAACAACCCATGCTGGAAATTCAACTTGGAAAACACATAGTATTCTTTTATACTGCTATGTTCCTACAGCAGAACTTGAGAAAATGTTCAGCCAACATCTCATTTGATGTTCCTCCTTTCCTGTAGTTTGTAAACTTGCTGATTGCTGATTGCAATCCAGTTAATATAATCCTATGGTAGTTCATTAACAGATTATGATTTCACTGTCTGGCTTTACAGCTTTATTGGTGTTTTGAAAGCTGAAAGGTGTAAAGCAATATTTCCAGCTGACAAACGGATCTATGTCCCAAGAATCTTCAGGAAGCACAATGTCTTGGCCTCTCACCCAACATGCAATCCCAATGAGAAAGCTGTTGACAAAACAAAGCCAGGGGACATTCATCTCAATGTGGGCAGGAATCTCTGCATGAAGTAACACAATAAGCATTTGGAGCATTATGAACGGTATCCAAGTCCCCATGAAGCTGATCAGAAGTCTTGTCAAGAGATGTTTTGAACAAACTCTGGAGCTGCCCTCAAGTTCATAAGGAAATAACAGAACAACGTCTCTCTCAAAATAAATCAGCTTAGTGGATCGCACTATATTTATAATTTCTGTCCAAAAGAAAGCAAGAACCAGGCATATTATGGACAACATACCAAGTGAGAGCCAGTAAGTTTGGCTACTAATGTAGAAAGGACATTGATGCCCATAATTGTCGTTATTTATATTCAGCCACGAAGAACTGCTTGGAAGTTTCAGAACGTAACCAAGCGCAGCAATCCATGTGAGTATCACAGCAACTGTGTACAGTGATTTCCAACACTTGTTCTGATATTTGGAAGTGTGAGTTATTGTAAGGCAATAATTCAAGCCAGCTATCAAAAAAACTGGATAATGCAAAATTCCATAGACAAAGGACATAATCTGAGGCAAAAGACAGATGTGATACTCAGTAAATCTAATCTCCCCAATCAAAACATTCTGGTTACAGAAAATGAGAGTCATCATCCCCAGAAGTATCAAGTCAAAGATAGCTAGTGAAATGCAGAAATAGCTCATAAAACTCTGATGATGACTGTGTTTTCTGACCTGCAATAGAAACCAATTGATAAATACTTTCCCCAGCATGATAAACAACAAGGCTCCATTTGCTTCAGAAGGCAGAACAATATGACCATCTTCAAAATTCAAAAAGGATGAATTTATGACTGCAACCATGATTATTGGGAATGATGACAGCAGTTTCCAGCAATAATTCATACCTAAAACATCAAGACAAGATATTAATTAAATTGTGAAAAAAGATGAACCTTTGCAAATACATACATACTCATTTCTATCTATCATCTTTCTCCAAGACGCCCCCCCCAAATAGGAAGGCCCAACACTGTTTTATTGGCATGAGTGAAATTAAGCCCCCGCCCCCCCCAATTTGGACCTATTTGGGGGAAGGGTGGGGGAGAACTTCCCATTAGGAGCGGTCCGCAGGCAGCTACCTCACCATCAGGCCACTCCTAACGGCCGATCATGGTGGAGCGCGGAGAATTCCCTCCCCCTGTCCCCCAAGCGCCTTTGCCGCAGACCCGGGTATGGTGCTGGCTGCAGGCCGGGTCAGTGGGCGGCGGGGCACTTTGCATCGTGGGACCTTCGTTGACGGCCACCTCCCCTCCCCCCGGCTTATGCTGCAGCGGTTGGACACACCAGGCTATTGCTGCTGATGAGAACCACCTGCCCTTTAGCAGGGGCAACGCTTTACTTGACGGCGGCTGCATTGACAACATCCTGCAAGTCGCTGAGTCATTTGAGCTTCGGTGGATGGAAGTGGTGGCGGGACAGTGATGCCATCGTTTCTCTCCCACCAAACCACCCACCCCACATCCCACTTTGCTTCCCGTCCCAGAGGTTCGGGTCACGGTCTCGTCGGAGTCTGTCCCTCCCGCCTGCATTCTTCAAGCGGACTCTCTTGGCTCGTTCAGCTGTATGGTCGGGAGCTCTCCTCTTGCTCCAGCTGCCCAAATCCCCCGTGGATCTTTGACCTCTCTTTAAGCTTGGTTTTCGTCAGTTCCCGAAGAATACAGGCTGGCGGGACGGAGGAAGCTGAATGAATGAATCAGCAGGAGAATCCTCTGGGAAGCTTGGCAGGGAAAGAAGGAGGGAGAGAGGGAAGAGTGTCTTTAGGATTTGCCAGGAGAAATCTAGGAGGTGAATTTCCACCCTATTTCCACCCAAGGGTCCGTAGGATGATTCCCTTTCTCTTATGTTTGGATTGGAAGGTTCATTCATTCATTCACCCTTAGCATTCCCATAAATGGAAGAAGTAACCACTCCCCCCCCCCCACCTTCATCGCCTTGAAGGACAGAAATAGGATGGAAATCCACCTCCTGGATTTCTCCTGGCAAATCCCAAAGACACTCTTCCCTCTCTCCCTTCTTCTTTCCCTTCTAAGCTTCCCAGAGCAATTGTCACCAACTAGTGGGCCAGGGACCACTGGTGGTCTGTGAGAAAATTTTGGTGGTCTGCAGAGAAATGTCACCCCCCAAGCGATTAATCCAGGCTGTGCAGGAACACAAGGCTGCACCGTCACATGGCCCATGGGAACACAAGGCTTGAGTCAAAGGCTTGCATTACGAATAACATGAGGTAGTGAAGGGAGGGGGTAAATGGTGGAGGGAGGGAACTTGCCCCACTCAACCCAGGCACCTGACCTGGACACCAGGCTGATTCTTTCTGCTTCTTTCTTCTGCTTTTGGCTGCACACAAGGAAAGCAGCAAAATTCTTTCTTTCTCTCCCCCAAACTGTATCAGAAATGAATCTTTGGGACCCTGCAAGGCCTCCTGCTCCAAGAGGCTGCACCAGCAAAGACTCATTTCTGGTGGCGTTTGGGGGAGAGAAAAAAAGACTTCTGCTGCTTCTGCTGCTTTCCTTGCATGAAGCCAAAAGTCTCTCTCCCCTAAGAACGGAGCTGGAAATGGTATCCTGTGATCCCAAATAAAGAATGATCGATCGGTAGGAAAATGGGGTGGGAAATTTTCCTGCAAACTATTTTTGGGATTTTCCCAGGATCCCTGCTGCTTTCTGCAGAGACCCTGGGAAAAAATCAGCAAGCTACGGTCAATCAAAATTCATATTAGTAGTCCACGGGATTTAAAATTCTGAGTTTAATGGTCCCTGAGGTCCAAAAGGTTGGCAACCCCTGTCCCAGAGGATTCTCCTGCTGACTCATTCATTCAGCTTCCTCCTCCCCGCCAGTCTGTATTCTTAAGGAACTGACAGAGAAACCAAGCTTAAAGAGAGGGGAAAGGTCCACGGGGGGGTTCGGGCGGCTGGAGCAAGAAGAGAGCTCCCGACTGTACAGCTGAATGAACCAAGAGAGTCCACTTGAAGAATACAGGCAGAAGGGAAAGACTCTGACAAGACCATGACCCGAAGCTCTGGGACGGGAAGCAAAGTGGGGCATGAGGGGGAGAGAAATGATAGCATCACCCTCCCGCCACCACTTCCATCCACTGAAGCCCAAATGACTCACCAACTTTCAGGACGTTGTCAACACAGCCACCGTTAAGCAAAACGATGCGCCTGCTAAAGGGCAGGTGGTTCTCATCAGCAGCCGGGTGTGTCCAGCTGCTGCTGGCAGCACTCCAAATGCAGCATAAGCCGGGGCGAGGGCAGAAGGTCAAGTGGAAGCCGACAAAGGTCAGGCAACGCAAAGTGCCCCGCTGCTGCCACCATCCACACCTCTGCCCACCCACTGACCCCACCTGAAGCCAACACCATATCTGGGTCTGCGGCAAAGGTACTTGGCAGGGGTAGGGAGCTCTCTGCGCTCTGCCATGATCTGCCATTAGGAGCAGCCTGGTGGCAAAGCGTAGTTGCCCGTGGACCACTCTAGGCAAGGGTGCGTGCGAGGGGAAAATTTAAGTCACCCCCGAAAAGATGGCCTAGCCATTTTTTCAGGGGTCAAAAAAAAAAAAGCCCAGCCTTATTTTATGAGAAAGAGGTATCTGTCTAATCTCTATGTATATCTCTATCTCTCCATCTTTCTATCTATCATCTAATTTATATTGCCACCCATCTACAAATGTGACTCTGGGCAGTGTGTCATAAAGCCAACAATTAAAATATTTTTTATAAACCACTAAAAACAAACATAAATAGAAACAAGATCACAATCGAATATATCAGGTTTTGGGTTTTTTGTTGGTTTGACTCCTGTTGATTACCTTGACAAGTGCCTGCAGGTTTTTTTTGTCAAGATTTTTCAAAAATGGTTTGCCTTTGCCTTCTTCTTAGAGCTGAGAAAAGATGACTGGCCCAAGTTCACCCTGTCAGCATTCCAGAAAACCTCAACTCCAATCAATAACTTTGAGACAGACATGTTCTCAAAGTCTCCTTTTATTACAGTTGTCAACTGGCACTTCTAGGAAACCCTGAATCTGAAAGTTCCAGGTTTCCCTCCAATAAATAAAAAATTACAAATCCACCTCCCTATACCCCTCATTGCATCACATGCCCCAATCACCATCCGTCCCAACTTGAGACATCCCCTCAACCATTCCTCAGTTAGGTGCAGAAATAACATGACGATTTCGAAGAAGAATGCTATTATGTCTAACCACCTACGCTCCATGAAATTCTCACTTCCCACTTTCCCAGGCTCAAGAATGTGGCAGTGTGGAAGCTTCTGGTGCTAATATGGCTTCCAAAGCTGACACACACAGCTGGCTTTGTACCCAAGGCAGGACCAATCTCCCAGTTTCTAGTCAACAGGTTCAAACCATTCCCATACAAACAGGCAAGACTGTCGCCAAGGCATCTGCGTGGGATTCTGGCATTTAACTGGGCACAAATCTCTGAGCTATTTTGTCCAACAGATGCTGTGAAAATTCTTCAGCATGGCCTTGCAGACAAACCTCTTGAGTCCTCCTTACCCAGCAGATCATTCTAAACAAGGTCACTGAATGGCATGCAGTACGGATGGAGAAGTTTCCATCAGGAACAAACCCTAGCAATTTCTGGAACTCTACTGGATTCATCAGCTGCTGGGTAATAGTGCCTGCCTCCCTACAACAGGAACAGTGCCATGGAGACATAGCTTGATCTGACCATGACAAAGGAGCCATAGAGAGCTACCCTTAATTCCAGATCACACTGCCAGGGTTTGACAGTAAAAACAAATGAGACATGTCACTACTTCCCCGAGTTGAGGATGGATGACCTGGGATAGGCCCACGACTGTTGTAATGGTTCTTTTAAACCACCTTAGACCCCATGCCCAAGAAAGGCAAACCGAAGTTCTTCAGGACCACGAGCCCAAGGAACTCTATCGAGACAGAGTTGTGGAGCTCAGGCAGACAGATTGAGACACAGTAGGCAAACTGGTATAACAGTCCCAACTAATCTCTAGAGCCCAACTTAAGGAACAGGCTCTCATTTTTACTGAGTGTTGCAGTATCTAAAGGTACTCCTGTGCATAGTCACGTAGCAGAAA
>BLBF01000040.1:16413125-16439289 GCA_015471245.1 Laticauda colubrina
CGCCAGGTGATCTCTTCCACTGCGGTATCTAACAAACTTCACAACTGAGTGTGTGAAATATGAAACCAATAAATAAATGAATGTATATGCAGTACACACACAACTTTAGGAGCTTGGTTTAGGGATAAGATTCAAACTTTTAAGAAAGAGCTCAAGAAGCTATAATTAAAAGTTGGCTTGTGCACTGGGTTTAGATTAATCCTGACAGGGACAGGTTTAGGATATGTGTGAATTAAAACAAGATGCCACCAAATCATATCCCTTCTTAAAACAATTTTTAAAAACTCATTTCACAAAAGATGAACAATATGAGAGAATTTATCATCTATACAAGGAGGGAGAAACGTTCATTATGCAAAAGAAACAAACATAAATAATATTTCCTTTAAACAGAGCTCTTAACTGCAGATCTTTCTTCCTTTCCTTTCCTCTACCCCCATCCTTTTTCCTTTCCTTTCTCCTTTCCTTTTACCATCCCCCTTTCCTTTCCTTTCCTGTCTCCCTTCCCCTCCCCTCTCCATTCCTTTCTTCTCCTCCTCTCCTTTCTTTTCCTCCCCTCTCCTTTCCTCTCCTTTCCTCACCTCTCCTTCCCTTTCCTCTCCTTTCCTCCCCTCCCCTTTCATCCCCTCTCTTCGCCACCCCTCTCCTCTCCTTTCCTGGAATGCTTCTTGGTTCAGGAACATTCTTGGACAACAATGTGTCATTGAAAGCTAATACTTCACTTTGCTTGATGGTCCCCTCCAATTTAAACAAAAATCAAATAATAAAGGTGAGAGGGAGCCTAGAAGTACAAGAAAAGATATCCTATAGTTCCCTGATGGATAATACACCTTTTTACTTAAAATACCTCGCATGAAAAGTATATAAAAATTATACACTTGCCATAACATAAACTCAGAAAAAAAGAGCAGACCAGAACAAAATAGTATCTTGAGTTTGCAAATATAAATGAAGATTAATAGCCTATAAAATACAGTCCTCTGTTTATAAAAACAAGGGATCTCTGACCAGCATATACGGAGATTCCTGCTTTCACACACTCTATAAACTACTCTCTCATACTAGCACTTCCACTCTCCTTCCTCTTTCTAGCAGAAACCACAAAAAAGAGAGATGGAGGCAGGATGCAGATGAAGAAAAGGAAAGAATGTCAGTGTTCCAGGAACATCCATTCCTGTCAGTAACTCCAAGACAAGCATAATCTCAAAAGTACTTTTATTAGAATAGCACTTGGCACATCTATGGGATTCTGAAACTAAAAGTTTCCCAGCTTCCCCACAATAACCCAACCTACAAACCATCCCCTTTTTACTCATCACATCACACGAACCAATCCCAAAGTAAGTTCCAATTATTTCTGCACCACACTCTTTAATCTTGAACTATCAAAAGAATGCTATTTTGTCTACTAAGAGCTACCCAATTAACATCACCCCCCTCCCACTTTCTCCAACTATGTGGCAGCAAATGAATCATGATTTGGGGAAAAAAAGAGAAGGGAGAACAAATATGGGTGAGGATGATTGAAGCCACTAGACAGGGAAAGAAGGTATAATCCCACCCAAACTCATGTTAATCTTTAAAGGCATCCCTCCAATATCAGACAAAAAAAAATACCCATTGGGGAATCTGAATGATTCACATCATGAATTGCTGTAAAACTAGTCTGACTCAGTTCATAACAGCAACAGCACATGAAGGAAACGAAGGTCCCAATTGTGATCCTAACGGAAGGACTACCTGTAATCTCATTTCTATTGCAATTAGTTTTTCATATGTTTATATTCTCGAAGAATAGATTGGTCAAGGCTTATCAGCCAGTGTAGTCCCACAGATTGTCCATATGCTGAACCAGTATGATTTCCAAATATCCAAGGTTAGGAACAAATGCAGGAGTGCTGGATTAAATAGACAGTGGCCTGACTCAAGAAGTAATTTATTTCGTTGTCAAGGTAGGATTGTTGCAATTTGCATTGTTGCGAATCAATTATTTGGAACTGAATCATAATCTTCTTGATAAAGATCAACTGGGCCTATTAATTAAGTGGCACGATAGTGCACAACTCACGTTCAACTAAAATACTTTTTTTTGTAAACATTTTATTTGGGTTTTCACAAAACATAATATTAATAAAATATCTTTTTGAGAACAGCACAATCCCAGGTTATCACTTCTCCATACAGATATAAATCAATGACATATTCGTCTTTATATTGTTCCATATCTTATAACTATTTTATCATTTTCTCAATAATTTTTCCCTTCCCTTACTTTCCTCAACCTTATTTTTAATTATCTCATTCCTTTCTAAATTCAATTATATATATTTTTCTAAGTTTCAGTATCTTTCTAAATCATTATATTTATACTTTTGTCTGTCCTGTTTACAATTTCATATTTTCTTTTCATCATCATCCTGGAAGGAAAAGAAAAACAATTCCCTCCCCTTCCAGGCATTAAAAAGCAAGGTTTCCCCTGCAATTACTAACTGGAGTGTAACACCTTTATATCTTTTAATTATTATCCATTCAAATCTCATTTAAAATTTAATTTATGCCTTTACAATTATAATAACTAAAATACATATTGATGTAGCTCCTATAGACCATTGCAGCCAATATTGAAAGAAATCATTCATTTGGATAGATGCAGCCTTACTTATTCATTCATTCAGACTCTGCAGTCAGCAGAAATGAGCATTAATTCTGGAATAATGCAGCCTTTATCTGTAGAAAGAGCTAGTCCCCATCATCATATATGGCTCAGACAGTTGCATTTTACTACTGTGGAATCAGTGTATCTATTATTAGCCACTTTTTTGTTCCTATTCTGATCTGCACTCTTACCCTTTAAAATTTTATGACTCAGCTTAAAAATATTGGGCTGCAGTCAAACTCTACTTACAATATCTAAGTACAAAAACCATTTTGTTTGCTTAATTTGTTGCCACAAAAATAGTGCCACTGCATCAAATAGAATTATCATCAAATATTTGTCATCAGTGCTTAGTCCTGCGCACTCAGCTACGCCACTACTTTTTACTCAAGATGACCTTCACATTTTTAAAGCAAATTTTTAGTTCTCCGAAGAAACACTACATGAGATGAATTAGTTATAAAAGCAAGAGATAGGAGTCAATTTTGATTATTAGGATTTTTCTTAAAATGGTACAGACCAAAAAAAAGACTTGTTTTTCCCATGCAAAACTTGTGTTTTGCAAAACTAAACTCCTATCTTATTCCGCTATCATTACTGTAGCTTTATACAATAGATTTTGCTAATTTTTCTGGCTGCCAGAAATTAAAAAAAAATTATATTTGCAACTTGTATATTTGTAATCTTTCTGTTAAGATTTCAGATTTTATATTCTGTTTTGTATTTTACTTGTGTTCCTTCTGACAACCATTCACTTAGTATCCATTCAAAATTACACTTGCAGTAAAAAAAGTGATTTACCACTGATGCAGCATTCCCACAGTCACATGATCAAAATTTGTCCCAAAGGTACTTTTTTTCCAAGAGGCAACTGTACTTTCTTGTTTTTCTTTGAAGACGTTTCTTGGATGAAAAGTGAAACACCTTCCAAGAAAAACCAGCAAGTCAATTGCCTCTTGAAAAAGCACTTTTGGGACAACCATGGCCTGGATGATTGAGAATGATTAAAATTACTAAACACAGGTCAGGATTGGGGGATTGTCACCACATAAATAGCAATGTAGCAACTTAGACTTATATGCTGCTTCACAGTGTTTTACAGCCCTCTCTAAGCGATTTACAGTCAGCTTTCTGGTCCTTAAATGTTCTGAATTTATACTTTACAGTCTTTATAGTTTCCAATTTACATCTTCCCAATTGTCCACATTTTAAAGTCTTATTTATATTTTCTTCTTATTCTCTTTTTGCTTTTCTTCTTTTGCCTCGTAGGATGATCTATCAAATAATGCTAGTAAATAAAATCCAGCTTGGCCCACCAGATTTTCTCACGTTTTTCAAATCTACCTGTCAATGAATTGTTCCATAAGGTTTTGGTATATTATAGTTCAGTTGCTTTAAAAATCTTGAAATGGCTCAGTAAATATTTCCAAGCCTTCAAATTGCCCTGTTCCCAATTCCTACATGCAAAGAAATGTAAAAGTCAAAACAGCTGGTTGTCAACCATTGAGGGAAGTGAATAGTTTAGAAAAGCATTTCTCCCATTAATCACTTTTCACAATATTATTCAGCTTTTTCCAGGCTTTCTATATTTTAAAACATCCTTTAAACATTTTTTTGCGTCTGAATCTTTGATTTTTAGTCTTTCTCTTTGATTTTTAGTTCTTAATCCTTCTCCACAAATCCAATCACTGCTTTCTTACTATTTGGAGATTGTTTTTCACATTTGTTTAATTTGGGTTAAATCTTTAGGGTAGAAGTTGGAAGTTATCTCACCCAGTTTCACTGATCTGTCCATGCACTGCTCCATTACAAATCTTAATGTCCTGGTTGTCCCAGCTTGTGACAGACCAAAATGGCTCTTGTCCATGCTGCCACTCAGGAGAGTTTTCTTCGGATCAAGAAATCCGAAGAAATTCTTGAAAACTACAAGAAAATTGTAGTTTCCTTGTGATCAACAAACTGCCTCTCCTTTTTATACCACCCCTTCAGGGTAATTTAACCTTATAGGGTCTCCCAGCAAGCAGTTGGTGGTTGCATTTCATGGAACCCAGTGGAGCTCCACAATTGTCCAGCTGTTCTCGCCACAACGTCAAACCTTCTCCCTCAAAGTTTTATTAAGGAGGGATATATACATACATACATACATACATACATGCATACATACATATGTTTTTTTAAGTTTTCATGGGTACTTACATGTGTGCTGTTCAGCTTCCTTCGGGTATTATCCCACGTCATTGTAGTGCTTTTAAAGTTGTAGCAACGTTTCAGCAGAATCTCATCTGCCATCATCAGGCTTCTGTATTGAGTTTGTATGTGGGTCAGGCTATCACAGTCGTTGGTTTTAAATTTGAGGCTAGCCTACTGCTGTGCCAGGATGTTTTTTTCTACATCCTGATTGGTTGGGAGTCTTGGTCTGTGTTTATTGGACTTGGAGTTTGTTTGATTGGTGTTTCTGGTTTCTTCTGTCTGTTTTGTGGCTTTGATTGGCTGGCAACACTGTATTCCTGTATTGGAGGCTTTCAGTGCAGCTTGGCTTCGCGTGAAAGGACGGCTATTATCTATTAGGAAGCTAGGTTTCATCTGGGCGCCTGGTTGGGGTGTGTTTGAGCTGGAGGTATCAGAGGAAGTCTGTTTGTGTCCAGGTGTTTGCCTGGCTTGTGGTGTGGAGATCTTTCTGTTTGAGAGTGTAGGCTTCCAAATGATTGACAGTCTGGTGGAATCATCTCTTCTATTCATGCTTTCAGGTCTTTTTTCAATCTCTATGGCTTCTCTGATGATTCTGTGGCTGGGGTTTTCTATAGTGGCTAGGGTTTTGGTGCCACTGAAGTTGATGTTATGTTTCATGTGTTGGACGAGTGAGGAGGTGTGTTCCAGCTTTTTTACTGAATTTTTGTGTTCATCCAGGCGGGTACTTATTCTTCTATTAGTCTGTCCAATGTATGTGGCCAGGCATGAAGCACAGGGAACTTCGTATATGCCTTGGTTTTCCAGGTCAATTTTGTCTTTGGGGTTTCTAAGGATGGCTGCTATTTTTTTGTCTGTTTTGAAGGCAGTCTTGATGTGATGCCTGTGTAGTATCTTACTGATTTTGTCTGTAGCACCTGTTATGTAGGGCAAGACAGCTGTTCCATAGGTCTGTTGAGCTTCTAGGTCTCTATTATGTCTTAGTGTGTTTTTGTGGAACAAGCTGGTGATTTTGTTTTTGTGGAAGCCGTTGGCTGTCAGTACTTTAGTCAGGGTGCATAGTTCAGTCTTTATATGTGTCTTGTCTGCCAGGCGTTGCTTCTGGCGATTAGTGTTTTGGCCACGGAGTTTATCTGTGCTGGGTGGTGATGGGATTCGGCGTTGAGGTAGCGTGGTGTGTGTTTTCTTCTGGTATACAGTGTGTCCTAGTGTGCCATCTGTTCTTTTGTAGATTAGTACATCTAGGAATGGTTGTTGTTTATTTCCGTTTCCATGGTGAACTTGATTTTGGGGCGTGTGCTGTTTAGGTGTGTTAGGAAATTGTTTAGGTTTTCTTTTCCATGGGGCCAAATCACAAATGTGTCATCGATGTATCTTAGCCATAGTTTGGGTTTGTGGGTGGCATTAGCCAGGGCTCTGGATTTGAATTCTTCCATGAACAGGTTTGTAATTTTACTCGAAGCCAAGCTGCACTGAAAGCCTCCAACACAGGAACACGGTGTTGCCAGCCAATGAAAGCCACAAAACAGACAGAAAAAACCAGAAACACCAATCAAGCAAACTCCAAGACCAATAAACACAGACCAAGTCTCCCAACCAATCAGGATGAAGAAAAAACCATCATGGCATAACAGTAGGCTAGCCTCAAATTTAAAACTAAACGGCTGTGATAGCCTGACCCACAGACGAACTCAGTACAGAAGCCTGATGATGGCAGATGAGATTCTACCGAAACGTTGCTACAACTTTGAAAGCACAACTACAATGATGTGGGATAATACCCAAAGGAAGCTGAACAGCAATATATTTGGTACAAAACTAAGGAAGTGGAACAAGATATCCTGGTTGGCAATTACTGACAGTTTAACTGTTGGCCAGGAAAATAAAGTAAGGTTGGCTGACAATTTTCTTCAAGCAATGCCGACTCACAAAGACAGCCTGGTCCAAGGTCACCCAGGTGGCTTTATGCCTAAGGCAAGTCAAGAATCACAATCTCCTAGTTTCTAGTCTGGTGCCTTAATAACTACACCATACTAGATCCTCCCTCCTTGGTTTTGGGATTTTAAGATTGTCTAGATATTTTTGAAAATTTCCCTTTTAGTGTTATGCAGTGTTCTAGAGCAGGAGTGTCAAACTCAATTTCATTGAGGGCCACATCAGAGTTGTGTTTGACTTTAGAAGGCCAGGGGGCATGGCCAGCTCAACATCACTCACGTCGGGGGCACCTGTTGTGGCCCAGGTGGGGCTGGGGGGGATCCATTGTATCCAGCAGAGAAAAGCAAGACCAGGGAGAGTGCCAAACCCTTGTCCTCCAGGGAAGCCTTGCCATCTGCTGGTGGCCAAGTTCTAAGGCAGGACTTCCCTCCCTTCCTTTTCTTCTTTTTCCTTACCTTTTCATTCTTTCTTCTTCCTTCTCCTATTTCCTTATTTTTCGTTCCCTGCTCCTGTTCCATCTTTCTTTCTGTTTGTCTTTCCTCATTCCCTTTCTCCTTTCCCATCCCTTCTTGGATGCTCAAAGGCAAAAGGGGAAACATTTCTCCTTTTGTTTTATTTTGCTTTTAGTTTGTTTTGCTAGCCCTCTGCCAGCAAAAATGGAACCCATGTATAGCCCTCCCCCAACTCCATTTTTGCTGGCAGAGGCCTGCAGGAGGCCGTCTAGGCCGAAAATGGGGCCATTTTCATTGGCGGAGGCACCACAGTCCAGCCTTCGCTATTTCCAGGGCAGCCCTGCGGGCCAGATCTAAGCACCCCATGGGCTATATCCGGCTTATCGGCCTTGAGTTTGACATCTGTTCTGAAGTAATAGCTTCATTTTAGGAATAAATGGACTGCAGGTTGAGCCCAAATGTCTGTTGCTAAGTGAAACAGTTATCAAGTGCATTTTGTTCCATTTTATGACCTTTCTTGCCACTCGTTAAGTGAATCACTACTGTTCTTAAGTTAACATGGTTGTTAAGTGAATCTGGTTTCTCCATTGTCATTGCTTGTCAGAGGATCATATTCATGATCACATAGCCCAGGAATACTACAACTCTGATAAATATGAGCCAGTTGCCAAGCATCATAATTTTGATCACGTGAACATGAGGATGCTACAACAGTTGTAAGTGTGAAAAAAAGTCACATCACTTCTTTTTTTTAGTGTTGGTGTAACTTCAAACAGTCACTAAACAAATGGTTGCAAGTCAAGGACTCCCCATATTGCTCTTTTTCTACTAAAGACTGGTCACACCATAATGGTAAAGTTATTTAATTTGATCCTCCTACCAAGGAGAAATTAGAACAATGCATGTGGTCTACCAAATCAGAAAAAGAACACAAGAGTTCATTCTCTCTCTCTCTTCCCTTTCAAATTTTAAAGTCTGAAATTTAGAAATTTTGTATGACAAGTGAATTATAGTCCTCTGAAGAACATTCTGGGCCTGCCAATGTCACAATGAGCCAATGAAATCTGGATTAATTTCATCTTGATTATAAAGACACACAGTTAAACAGAAATTAAAATAAGCCAAAAATTAGAAACCGCAAGTTTGTTCCGAAAGAGCTTCCTTCACAGTTTGAAGCTCTCCGTTCTTATATTCTAGTACATATATTCTAGTACTTATATTCTAGTACTTCCTTGCTTAAGACACAATTAAATTTTTAGAAAAATTCATTTCTTCAAAAATTAAATAAGGAACAGGTGCAAGTACAATACTGAGGAAGAACTTCATCTGCTATTTTTGTAGGAACTGACCATACTGGCAAACAGGATATAAATCATTGGTTTACTGCTGGTTTATTTTTTCTTTTGTAGAAATATTAAATTTTATATATTAAATATAAATATTTAATGTTAATATAAATATACTTTATATTAATATAAATTACATTTATATTTAATATATAAATATATTAAATGATTTATATTAAATGCATTACTGCTATTAACCCTTAACTTCTTAGGTTTCCAATATTTAGAAGATTATATAAGAAAAATTGAAACAAAATTAACCATAGCCCATTTATTAAATAAAATTAACTTTTCAGTTATGACAAGCCTTTCGTGTACAGGGAGTCCTCAACTTACAATCACAATTGAGCCCAAAATTTATGTTGCTAAGTGAGAAATTTCTTAAGTGAGTTTTGTCCTGTTTTACGTCTTTTTTTGCCACATTTGTTAAGTGAATCACGGCAGTTGTTAAGTAACACAGTTGTTAAGCAAATCTGGCTTCCCCATTGACTTTGCTCCTCAGAAGGTCGCAAAAGAGGATCACATGACCCCATGGGCACAGCAACTATCATAAATATGAACCAGTTGTCAAGCATCTGGATGTAAACTACATGGATATGGGGATACTGCAATTGTCACAAGTGTGAAAAATGGTCTGAAGTCACTTTTTTCAATGCTGTTGTAACTTTGAATGGTCACTAAATGAACTGTTGCTAGTCAAAGACTACCTGTAATATTTGTCGTATACATCCTCTGTTAACCATTCACGTCTGGCCTGTGCAAATGAGCTTTAAAAACTTCAGGAAGCTCATTATATATAATATGATCAGATTAGGTCTAAAACAGGGCTGTCAAACTTGCAGCCCAGGGGCTGGATGCGTCATGCGCTGGCCATGCCTACCCCCGGTTTTGCGAAGGGGAAAAAAGTCCTGATCTATCATTTGATGCCATCACAACATGAGTTTGACAGCCCTAGTCTACAGTGTTGTGATGAGGTAGAACCATTGGGCTAAGGTGGTGTTTGGAAATTTATTATTCCGCTCAGAAAAATAAATAATTTGGTTGAAAAGAGAAGATTTTTTTTTAAAATTGTACATATTATATTGCAATACTTCCAAACAAACTAAGATGATTACAATAGTAAACTAGCATATTAATTTAAAATGCAAAGTATCTTAATATAGAAAACAGAATTTCCAAATTTCCAAAAGTTATATATGTCTTAATGCATATACTCTGGCAAAGATTAATTAATTAATTATAGGCACCACTGCAATCGGACCAGTCATGGCCATGGTGGAGCCTTAGATGATTAGACAATCAGCTTCTTGCCATCACATACTCTGGTGCCCATTTTCTCTTCCTGGTCTCCAGTATACAGATGGCTAGGGTAGAGAAATATGAGCAGATACCAAAACAGCATATCTGAAAATGTTCTGTAGCTTATCGTATCCACAGCTTCTCATGCAAATGAGTAATAGGTTTTATATGTGGCACTAAAGACAAATAAACCTTGATACTTCACATAACCTTTGATCCTAAGGTATTATTTCCAGGCTGATCCACCCACTGTTTTCCCTACACATACAAGCTCCACAAGATGAAACAACTTAACTTTCTAGACTATGGACTCTTTCTTTCCCACATTTTGCTTTTCCTAATGCTACACAAGGCCTATATGTTTCTATCGACTGTATTTTATTCTATTTTTCTTTGATATGAACTTCTCTGCATGATGTACAAGAAACCAGAAAGAAGCGGTTATTCCAACTGTGGCTCTTTGAGCAATAATTTGGGCATTCATTGTCTCATCTATTTTTCTTTCAGGAAGCTTCTAGAAGGCAGAGATCTCAGTTTTCATGAGATGCAATCGCAATCTTGAGGAACGGAGGGAAAGCTGAGTACCACACTGAACAGCAGGTGCATTGTGTTTTCACTTCCCACTTAAAGGCCTCAACTTTAGATTATTTCAATATCATTAAGTACAGGGAAGCAATTTGATTTTGCATTTTAATAGGGAAGACTGAACTAAATTATTCTGTGGCCACTGAAACCATTGTTTTCTTATTTGAAGACTAATTGCTATAAGGGATGTGATGGCTCAGTGGTTAAAAGATGCTGAGCTTATCAGCTGGAAAGTTGACAGTCAGGGATTTGAGACCGGAGCGCCACATGATGGGGTGAGCTCTCATTACTTGCTCCAGCTCTTTCTTGTCAGTTTGAAAGCATGCAAATGCAAGTAGATAAATAGGTACCACTTCAGTGGGAAGGTAACTGTCTGTGTGCCTCGGCATATAGTGATGCTGGCCACATGACCAGGGAAATTACTTCGGACAATGCTGGCTCCCTTATCTACAGTACTAGAAAAATATTAAGCATTAACTATCTCATTTGCAACTGGATTATAGGCTGGGAAGAAAATGATGCACAGTAATAAATGTGAGCATGCAAAGAATGGGCTAAAAAGAGTTAACTTTATATCTCAGCCCTACTTTTCTTAATTTTGTAACTACTTTATTTCATTCTAAAATGTTAATGGTAAGTTGAGAAATTGCTCTTTAGCATTAGTCGCTGAAAGTTATAGACAGCTAGTCTGGTATACTATAATATTAAAATGAGGCCCAGATTGTTGCAGGCAATATGCTGACACTGTAAACTGCTTAGAGAGTAAAGCATGTGAAGCTGTATATAAGTCTAAGTGCTACTGCTATTAAGACAACAGGCTATAAACTGGTGGACAAGGAATTCGAGCCCGATCTTGGACATGAAGGCATCTAGATGACTTTGGACCACTCTCTCTCTCTCAGCCCTAGGAATGTGTCAATGGCATGCAACTTTCAAAAAACCTTTGTCAAGAAAGCTGTACTGACTTGGATAGCAGTCAGCAAAGATAACTTGATGGCATCAAGACAACTGCTACAAAAGCACTTAACCACATCATATAAGGATACAGCAAGTCCATTCATATAACAAATGGACAAATGTGTTTAGTATTAACCTTGTCTAGAATTTCATGGCTAGGTTTGCTGTCGGAATCTAGCTTATTTGGTTACCTTTCACTGAATATATTGCCCCAGAGCCCTGGTGGCCCAGTGGTTAAAACTGCAGAATTGCAAGCTAACTCTGCCCACAATCTGGAGTTCGATCCTAATGGTCTCAACATTGACTCAGTCAAAGGTTGGTAAAATGAGCACCCAGATTGTTGGAGGAAATATGCTGACATTGTATACCACTCAGAGTACTGTAAAACACTATGAAGCTGTATATAAGTCTAAGAGCAATTGTTATATTGCTAATAAGCACTATTGCTATATCCCAACCCAGAAATGGTTAATCCAACAACCAGCTAAAACATGTTAAGACAGCCAAGCATAGGGAAAATTTGTAACTTCTGATCTCATAGGAACACATCCTATATGCGTGATGTTGAACCTATGGCACGCGTGCCACAGATGGCACACAGAGCTATTTGTGCAGGCACGCGAGCCGCAGACAAATTTACCTCACTGCGTATGTGTGTGCCTCACAGCTGATTTTTGGCCTCCCAGAGACTTGAGGAAAGCTTTTGCAGGCTGAAAAAAAGGCCCATTTCATTACTTCCTGTATTTCCAGAAATATTAGAAATGACAAATAGGCCCATTTTTCGGCCTGCAAAGCCTGCAGAAGCTTCCCTCAAGCCACTGGGAGGCCGTGCAATGCAGGTTGGGGGGATTGCGCACACATGCGTAGGGGGCATGGGGGTTTGCGCATTGCCTTCTGGGTGCTGGCACACAAATGTGCACACAATTTTTCGCACAGGAGTCCAAAAAGGTTAGCCACCATTGTCCTACATCTTCAGCAATATTATATCATTGTAAATAGGCAGGCTCAAGGCATGCTTTATTTAAATCAACAAGACTACTTCTAGTGAAAGGGTAGCAATGGCCAGGTTTCTTTCCTCAAATGAACTTTTATTAAATTCTTGATATTTTAGAACTTTTATTTAAATTCCTAACTCAAATACAGATTAGAAAAGAATCATATTGAGGAAATGTGAGAACAGGTAATGTGCAGATAACTGTGAAAGCTAACAAGAGGTGTGTATTATTTTCAGTGCCTCATTGTGTAAAGCAAAGAAATTCCCAGATGTATCCAATGCCAGCTCAAAGAAAAGGTGTTAATTGCAGCAGCAAACAGTTATAACTACCACTCTTGCTAACACTGTGTTTAGCTATTTGTATTTGTTATCTAGGTAACAAGCGATTTTTTTCCAGCACAGCGGATCTCTCCTAAAAAAAGAATGAATGCATCATCACTACTATTTAAAAAAGTGTTGCTATAACTTTGGCTGTGCAGATTGCATCTTCAAGATTTGCTTATACAGCTAGTCCTCGACTTACAATAGCTGTTTTGTGACACCGGGGGAAAAATGACTTATGACAATTTTTTATATTTATGACTGTTGCGGCATCTTTATAGTCTGGTGTTCAAGTTTGCACTTACAAAGACAGTGAAAAAAAATGACTTATAACCTTTTTTCACACTTGTGACTGTTGCAGCATCCCCATGGTCACAATACAAAACTTGGCAACTGACTCATATTTCTGATAGTTGCAGTGTCCCAGGATCGTGTGATCATCTTTTGCAACCTTCTTTCAACCAAAGGCAGATTCTGCTTAAATTATTATTATTACTACATTAACATCAGCAGTGATTCATTTAACAACTCTGGCAAGAAAGGTCATAAAATGTAACAAAATTCACTCAACAAAAATCTCACAACAACATAGGTTTTGGGCTGAATTGTGTTCGTAAGTCAAGAACTACCCATATTAAGGTTAAAAAGAAAACGGGAAGGAAAGAATTAGCAGGATGAGTTCATTAAATCATATGAATGTGTATGTGTGTGTGTGTGTGTGTGTGTGTTGATATGTTAAGCAATGCAACTTTGGCTGAAGGAAATTAATGGAGTAAGATATAAACAATACAATAATAATTCAGTATAAATATTTCTCCAATATCCAGACCTCTATTTTGTCAAAAAAGATTGGTTCAATTCTCATCCTTTCCTTTTCAACTTTGAACCAGAAATCTCATTTACTGAAGGTGAACTTTGTTCCAGTCTCCTTAATGTTTGTCTTTGTCATCTCCATGAAGAATATCTAGCACCACAAAGTCTGACTGTATTTTTTGCCAGGAAAATACTATTATAATGATAAAGAAAAATGGTTATCACCACCATAAAAATTACCTGAACTTACACAGAGAATGTGAACTGTGTTCATTCTCCTTAAACAGAGCGTATCATAGTTTAAGCCCCTGTCACACTGCACCAACGGATGGAAAGAGGATGTAAAACGGACAAAAAAGCTTGCCATCCGTTGGTTAACGCGATGTATCTGTTCTGGACTCACTGCCTCCATTTTGCTTCCTCTCTATCCGTCCAGCATCCATTTCTTGACATTTCATCCGCTCAGAAATTTTTCAACTGCTCAAAACTTTTGAGCGGAAAATGTATCCAATGTGTCCGTTCTGCATCCGCTAGACAACCGCTAGGCATCCATTACGCATCCGCTATATCCGCTAGGCATCCGTTACGCATCCGCGCAACTCGCATCCGCTCGGACACAGGGAGGAAGCGGAACGGACGCAGAACGGATACAGAACGGATGCCTAGCGGATGCAGCATGGAAACAAAGCATTTAAAACGGAAAAAACATTTGCAGAGGGGACCTATCTCGAATATTAAGGATGTCTAGAGGATACCTAGAGGATGCAAAGGGACACCTAGGGGAAAACCTATACTGTCTATAAAAAGGGGGAGCAACTCATCTGGATCTCACTTTCAGCCCAGCAGCCCAGCTGTGCAGACCTCTGAAGCCTTCATCTGACTCTTGCTCTTCCACAGCATCCAGTCATGTCCACCGTGGATCGTAACAAAGTCATTTTGGCAGCCACCATCGTTCTGCAACAGTGCGAAGCCATCTACAGGCTCTGTGAACTGTACTGCGGGAAGAAAAAGAGGCGGCCAAGAAGCATCTGGGTATGAAGATGGATTGCCAGAAGAGCAGAGTACGGATTGTACAACAAGCTGATTGTGGAGCTCAGGAACGAAGACACTCGTGCATTCCAGAACTTCATGAGGATGCCTCCAGCCATGTTTGACAAACTTGTGCAGCGGCTGACACCCAGATTGACCAAGGCAAACACCAACTTCCGGCCCAGCCTGGAACTTGGGCTCAAGGTGACACTCACTCTGCGTCACCTGGCCTCCGGGACCACGTACAGGAGCATGCAGTATGGCTGCAGGGTGCCACACAACACCATCAGCATTGTGGTCAGAGAAGTGGTGCAGGCCATCATCGAAGAATACCTGGAGCTCCTCCAGTGCCCCTCCACTGATGAAGGATGGAAGAAAGTTGCAGAGCAGTGGTATCAGAGGTGGAACTTCCCCCACACCGTTGGAGCCATAGATGGCAAGCACGTGGCCTGCAAAGCGCGAGCCAAGTCGGGGTCCACTTATTTCAACTACAAGGGCTTCTTCAGCATCGTCCTCTTTGCCATGGTCGATGCTGACTACAAGTTCATGTACATCGATGTTTCAGGCAACGGCTCATGTTCAGATGCCCAGGTATACAACGCCAGTCACCTCAAGGAGGGACTGGAACGCAACCTCATCGTGGGCTTCCCAGATCCAGACCCACTGCCCAACAACACGCAAGATGTACCCTACTTCATCGTGGGGGATGACGCCTTCTCCCTCAGAACCTACCTCATGAAGCCCTACATCTCCAAATGCCTCACCCGTGAAGAGAGGATCTTCAACTACAGGCTGTCCAGGGCAAGGTGGGTGGTGGGGAACGCCTTTGGCATCCTGGCCAACAGGTTCCAGGTACTTTTCACCAACATGCAGCATCGCCCACAGACCGTGAGGATGATCGTGGAAGCTTGCTGCATCCTGCACAATCTCATGCGCACCTGCTACCCAGTCTTGCAGAACAGGCTTGTGGACCTCCAACAAGGAAATGGGGACATGGAGCCTGGGGAATGGAGGCAAGGGCAAAACCTCATAGACACTGAGGTTGTGCAAGGCCCTAACAGAGCCTTACGTGAAGGGAAGAAGCAGCGCAACCTCCTGAAACACTGGTGCAACTCCCCAGCTGGAGCGGTGGAGTGGCATGACAGGATGATAGATGATTAATGGATGCTTCCTTCAGCCTGTCTCATCACACTGATGAGATTGGGCCATGTATGTTGAATGGCCGTACAATGATCAGGGCATTTAATAAAGAGTTGTGTTTATGTTGACATGTGTGGATGATTACTACATTATTATTGATAATAAATGGCCATAGGTGTGGTACCTGGGAGGGTGGACCATACAGTCCCACTATGCTTGCAATGGAGGTTTATCTATCCCACAGCTATTACCCATCCCAAAGGTATCCCTGCCCATCCCACAGGTATCCCCACCCCACTGCTATCTTAACCCATCCCACAAGCATGCAAAGGCTTAAACCAATTCTAAAAGTTTCCACCAAGACTTTATTAAAAAAAAGAAATGAAGCAAGTGTGTGAATCAAAGATAAACTTTATTAATATCAAGCTGTAAAAGAAAAATGACCCAAGTCAAGTGTCCAAATAAAGTCCACAGGTAGCCAGCCAGCCAGTCTCTGGCACTCCTCTTGGTCACTCGGAGGTGTGCCCAGTCTCAGGGGTGAAGGGTCCAGGTGCTGTAGAGGTTGCTGGTGCTGGAATGCTGGTCTGAAGCCCCACTGGGGTGCCTGGCCCCGAGAGGACAACAGGTGACGGAGTGTTGAGAAAGCTCTCGGACAGCTGGCTCAGCCCCGTGATGTTGAGAGCTCCTTCCTCCATGCCATGGGGTGTCAGCCCCAGTACCGAGGACAGATGTACTGAGGCCAGGCTTGGCTGTGGGGTGGAGGAAGGAGCAGTGTAGTGGGGCTGTCTGGTCTGCAGCTGGGTGAGGACTGGCGTTGGTGGCATTGGTGGCGTGGGTGGCATCAGTGTCGTGGGTGGCATCGGTGGCGTCGGTGGCATCAGTGGAACCGGTGGCAACGGTGTCGTCCGATGACTCTGTGCCTGGACTGGGAAGGGCTGTTGCCTGTGCTGCTGGACCTCCTGGTAGCCGTAGCCCTGGTAGGTGAGGGCCTGTGGGAAGCCTTGGAATGGGAGGGACATCACCTGGGGTGGAGGAGCAGGCCTGGACTGGGTGGGAGCAGGTTCCTCTGGATCTGGAGGGTTGTGAAGCAGCTCGGTGATCCGGTCCTTCACCACCTGGTACTGGCGTTCCGCCATGTCCGTGAGGGTCTGGTTGACATAGGTGAGGAAGGGCTTGCGGTTGGAGGATGAGGAGTCGGTGTGGACCAGCTGAGAGAGGAGATCTATGCTGCTCCGGATGGTGTCCCTGATCTCCAGCAGGACAGTGTGGCTCTGCCCCTCCTGCTGTCTGGCTCTCTGCCTTTCTGTGGAGGTGAAGCTGTGGGTGGATGAGGGTACAGCTGTGGTGGACGCGCCGTCCTTTCTCCCACCACACCAGGGAGTCCTCCACGCGCTCCACCACGGTTACAACACCTGTCCGTGGGTTCTCCGCCGTGGCACGCTCCACAGAAACCTGCCTGGAGACAGGAACTGACTCTCGGCCGGAAGAGGACTGGCTCTCAGCAGGCTGCCGGAGAGAGAGGGTAGACAGAGGGGCTGCTCCTCGGTGGCGGATCTCACCCTCCAGGAAGCTGCACCTGGCCATGATGTAGGTCTCTCTGTCCGTCAGCTAGACCGCGGCCTGGCCAGGTTTCTTGAGGTGCAGCTTCCCGTACCAGGTGTGCATGTGCTTCCACCAGCCGAGGAGCACCTCCAAAGTGTAGCCCATACTCTTCCGCCTTCTCTCTCCAAGAAGCATGCTTCCGCTTGGTATCACTGTACAGCCGGTGTCCCTTCCACCACAGATAGTCATTCTCTCTCAGCCACTCCAGCACCTCATCCTCGTGTTCCTCCTCAATGGAGTATTGCCTCCTCTCCCGTTGTCGCATACGCCTCTTCCTCCCTCTGGCAGGACCAGATGGACCCTCATCAGAGGGGCTCCCAGGTAGTAGGGGCTGCTCCTCCACACCACCAGCATCATCATCATCATCATCATCATCATCATCACCAGGAGGATCATAATCATCATCATCAGCAGCAGCAGCAGCAGGATCATCAGCAGCACCAGCAGCAGCACCAGCAGGATCAGCAGCAGCAGCACCAGCAGGACCAGGATCAGTAGCAGCAGAGTAAGCACCAGCAGCGCCAGCAAGACCAGGAGCACGAGCAGGACCAGGAGCACGAGCAGGTCCAGCAGGACGAGCAGGACGAGCAGGACCAGCAAGATCAGGAGCACGAGCAGTACGAGCAGAACGAGCAAGTCCAGGAGCACGAGCAGGATGAGCAGGACCAGCAGGACGAGGAGCATCTTCAGCAGAGTAAGCACTAGCAGAAGCACCACCGCCAGGAGCAGCGCCAGCAGAGTAAGCACCAGCAGAAGCACCACCGCCAGGAGCAGCGCCAGCAGAAGCTCCAGCACCAGAAGAGCAAGCCCGAGCAGCAGAAGCCCCAGCAGAAGCAGAGTCAGAGACAGGGGTCGGGAGGGTGGCCCTGTCCCTCTTGCCAGGGATGGCGGCATGTTGCTGAGGCTTTCGCTTCTTCCCCATGGTTGTGGGGTTGCTGGCTGGCAGGGAGGCTGGCAGGGAGGCTGGCAGGCACCAAGGCTGGCAGCCAGGCGCCAAGGCTGGCAGGAAGCCTGGCAGGCAGCCAGGCACAAAGGCTGGCAGGAAGCCTGACAGGCAGGCAGGCAGGCACCAAGGCTGGCAGGAAGCCTGGCAGGCAGGCAGGCAGGCACCAAGGCTGGCAGGCAGACTAGCTGGCAGGGAGGCTGGAAGGCAGGCTGGCAGCAAGGCTGGCAGGCAGGCAGAGAGCAAGGCTGACTGGGAGGCTGGCCAGGAGGCTGGGAGGCAGGCTTGGAGGCAGGCTGGCAGGAAGGCTGGCAGCAAGGCTTGCAGGTAGGCATGCAGGCAGGGCAGGCAAGGACTCGATGTATCCGGCAGCAGGTCTTTCCTCCGAATGGTGACCTGCTTGGGAGCTGCTTCTCTTTATATCCGCGGGGCTTACGCAATGCATCCCCCCGCATGTGCAATTAACGCTAGGCATCCATTCGGCTTCCGCTGTGCATCCGCTAGGCTTCCGCTGTGCATCCGCTTCATCCGCTGTGCATCCGCTAGGCTTCCGCTCTGCATCCGCTTCATCCGCTGTGCATCCGCTGTATCCGTTCCGCGTCCGCTTTGCTGAGGCCCCCCGGAAGCCTAGCGGATGTGCCATCCGTTCCCATCCGTTCCCATCCGCTGGGCTTCCGTTCCGCATCCACTTTCCATCCGCTCTGTGTCCTCCCCACATCCATTCTTTTCTGTGTTATCCGCTCTGGTTATGCAAATTTTAGCCCCTTTTGAGAGCGGATAACAACGGATGGAACATTTTTCTTGTCTGTTGTGTCCTTTTTACTAACGTTTTGCATCCGTTGGGCAGTGTGACAGGGCCTTTAGATTCTAATGTTACGTTTATAAAAGATAACATTTGCCAATATATTTTTTTTTTCAAGCCAAGTGCTGAAAATAGTGTAATTCTAGCTTTTTTAAAAACAAAACATTACAATTCCTGCACTGAAAGCAAAGTCTAAATGCAGAACTAAAAAGCACATGAAAGTGCTTTCCAAAAAAATGCAGGTCGGCTATAAATTAAAATATTTTTAAAATACTTACCACAGATAATCTAAAAGGAAACACTTTTATAATTCTGGTAGAATTTCCCCCATATTTTAATTGCATTTGTGTGAAATAAACCCTCTGATTTTGGGCCAGAATACATAGAAGAGAGAGAAAACAGAGGTATGGTACTGAAGTAAATGTTAAAGAGTAAAAAAGGAAGAATGAAATGTTAGTCTCCTCTTACGATATGATAGATGTTGCATCTATTCTCAGCAGCTCTGTTCTACTGACCTACTAAACTATTACTACTTATATCACTACTTATTACACTGCAAACTTTATCAGGAACTCAAGAGCTAGATTTGTTACACCCTTGCTAATCTAACTGATTCTTCTGAATCTAGTACAGAAGAAAACAAATCTATTTTTTGTTGTCTGATGTAGACAAACACCAAACGAAACACTGTTTGCAATGGCTGCAAGGAAAATACTAAAGGATAACCCCCATAATTAATACTGTCAATATTAGAGATGTATCGAACTGGTGTGAACTATAATTTTATATGTATTTTGCTGAAACCTATGATTGCAAATATGAGTAGTAGTAGTAGTGGTGGTGGTGGTGTTAACCTAATTCATGGTTTATTCAGCCACATTTTTGAAGGGTTTACACAACAGTGAACTGTAAACTAATAAGCTGAGCTGGATTTAGGCTATGATGGGTTTGAATGGTTTATAATTGAGTACCTAGTGTTGTGTAAGCACAGTCTTATTTGGATAAAAAACACAGGATTTTTTTCAGAGTGGTAATAAAGCTGACATCATTATGAACCAAAATTATTCACACTGTACACTCAACACACTAGTTACAATGGAATTATGGCCAACAGGTTGTCAACTTGTATCTGAAAGTCGTGCAATCCATTTGTAGATGAGAACTAGTATGAAGTGCAGAAATGATTATTTGTGCAAAATAATTTTCGACACCTAAAAAATTAGATGTCAAAGGACAAGATCCTGGCCTTGCTTTCACAGCGTTATTTTCTACATATAAATGGTGTTTTTTAAAAAAAAATACTGAAGGCCTGCATCACTTATCTGAAATAGCACAAATCAGACAAAAAGCATAATTCTTTCCCAAATGGTATCTAGAAGCGTTTCACAGAAATTCGAGCCATAATATTACTTTGACTCTATTCAACAAACCCTGCTACCGTCTTTCCTAAACCATGGTTGCCACAGCTAAGGGGCAGCACTGAAAGGATCCTGGTTAATTTTGAAAATCTAAATAGGATTGGACTGAGTAGGTTCTCAGATCAGATAAAGACACGGCAGCCTGGATAATTAATAAAACATTTAAAAAAAAAAAAAAAAAGCAAGGGCAATGGCGGCATCAGATTGTCATATATCTCGGCCAAGTTACAACTAGGTGAAGTAGGAGAGCCGTGTCAGAGCAACTGGAAAAGCGGTTACCCGCTCCCTCCTGATAGTTGTTGCTTCTTCTGTGTTTGGGATCTGTCGGGCGCCCGTCGGATTTCTCAGGATGTCGTCGTAACTACCCGGTAACTACCCGTAAGCGTCCACCAGACTCTCTCCTTCCAAATACCAAAGGGGGGGAGGAGGGTGTCAAAACTCCGTTCCTCAACCCGCGAGCTGAATCCAACCGCCCAGAGCACTTGGTTGAATGCGGCAAAAAAAATGGAATAAATTTCTCCTTGAAACCGCACGAAGTGGAAACTCACCAGTCTAAAGAGCCGACTACAGTCCCGAGGCAAGAAAAGGCGCTTAAAAAAAAGAACAAGCGGGGAACAAATAGGAAACCTCCCTGTGGCTATCTGTTGCGTGCTGCTAAATCAGACCTGAATGGGGGGGGGGGGGAAGAGAAACCTTACATACCCCGCTCGGAGAAAAGCCAAAGGCGCTCTGCAGGAGCTCAGAAGCATCCGGCTCTCCCCGCATCCCGAGCTCCCAAGCGAATCACCACCGCCCTCTCCTCCCCGCTTACGGCCGGAGCAAGACCCGCCACAGTTTGCCTGCCACTCCCCAGGGCGGCGGTGGGCGCGGCGCCGGCTCAGCCGGGTTAGAGCTGGATAGCCGAAAGGCGGGAAGAGAGCGAGCGAAGGCTCCGTCCTGAGGTAATGTGGAAAAGCAGGCGTGCTCTCTTTCTTCTGCCCGCGCCGACTCTCGTTGATTCACTTTACCGCCATCTTCCCGGGCTGGAGCTATGGCCATCATATATGTCTGTGGAGATTCTCAGTCATCCAAGTCACGGTTGTCCCAAAGGTGCTTTTTCAGGAGGCAACTTGTTTTGTTCGGAAAACACACGAGGTAGACCGGGTTCCAACAACAAAAAGGCTTTCTTCAAACTAGTCAGTAACAGGAACGCCCGGCTGAAACCGAGGCCAGCCTTTTATACAGGCTGGCCTGCCGGCTCGTAGCCAATGGCATTTGTTTAAATTTGCCGCTTTCCAGCAGCTCATTTGATTGGTTCCCAGTGAACCAATCCAATGCTTAGTTTATTTGACCAATCAGGTTTGCATATTTGGAGTCAACCAATTTACATATAGAACACCCCTCCCCTCTTAGTTCAGTCCAACGTAGTCTCGCAGGTAGGCGGGGCTTTTCCAGACTCGACTTGACTTGCGCGGTTCATTCTTAGTGCAGACTTCGACCGGTTCGGATGGGGCTGCCGTGTCGTCCGTTCTTCTCCCTGGAACCGTCTGGAAGGGTGAGTCAGCCATTTTACCGCCGCCTGAGTTTCTTAGGCTGACGGTTTTGCCGCTCCCTCCCGTTTCCTCTGGGCAGGTCGAGCTGGCTTGGCTGGCCCCTTCCGATGGGCTCTTCACGCAAGTCTCTCCAAACAGTGAGTCTTTTATTTGCTCTTTTTGTTCGTATGTTTCGTTGGGTTTGGTTTTAAACAGTTCTTTATTTATTTCTCGCCTTTCCCCCCCCACCTTGGTTTACAATTCGTTGGTTTTGTCGGTGAATGGTTGTAAGTCTGTGGTTCTTTCTATAATTCGGGATCGAAGCTGGTCTATGTGCCGCTTCCATTCCCTGCCATCCTCTACTGTTAACCGGTAGGATTTGGGGTCTGTGATTTGGGTAATCTGTCCTGGTAGCCATACCGGGTCCCCGGTGAAGTTTTTAGCGTATACTAAATCGCCTATTTCGAATTGTCTAAGCCGTGTAGAGGAGTCAGGGGGGTTTTCTGGAGTAAAATTTGGGTGTAACCTATCAAGGTGTGATCTTAATTTTCGCCCCATAAGTAATTCTGCTGGGGACTTGTTGGTTGTGGTACTGGGCGTTATGTGCTGGAGTGTGAGCAACCGGTTTACTTTCTGTTGGACATCTCCGGCGTCCATTCTTTCCAAAGCTTCTTTAGTAAACCGGACCATTCTCTCAGCCCTGCCATTCGCAGCTGGGTGAGCCGGCGCGGTTAGGGCATGTCTTATACCTAGGGAGGCTAGGTATTGCTCAAATTGTATGCTGGTTAGCTGTGGCCCATTATCTGAGACAAGAACGTCCGGTAGGCCATGGGTGGCAAAAAGGTTGTCCAGTTTTTTAATTACAGTTTCTGTTGTTGTTGATGGCATAACTTTTACTTCAAGCCAATTCGAATAGGCATCAATGACAATCAGAAAGGTATGCCCCTTGGTAGGACCCGCGAAATCAATGTGGATTCTTGACCACGGTCCCTGAGGGGTTTCCCAGTCCTTAATGGGTGCTTTTGGTGGGGATGGTCTAATTCCCTGGCATTTGTTGCACGAGCTTACCCAATACTCTATCTCCTTATCAATACCCGGCCACCAAACATAACTTCTAGTAAGGCTTTTCATCTTAACCATTCCCGGGTGCCCTTCATGTAACAACCTAAGTACCCTGGGTTGTAATTTGGCAGGAATTACCACCCGATCACCCCACAACAAACACCCCTTTTGGATCGAAAGTTCAGTCTGTCTGGACCGGAAAGGTTTAAAGTTTTCAGTTTTTTGGTTCTCCGGCCATTCTTTACCTACCCAGCTAAGAACGCGGGCAGTCAATGAGTCTTTCGCAGTGGCTCTGGCGACATCATAACCTGATATGGGTAGATCGGGGCAAGTCTCAATTTGTAGCGTTGTCATCGCTGGTGCCGGGTCTTTGTCGGTTGCTGGTAAGGGTGCTCTGCTCAAAGCGTCCGCATGGGAAATTTGTTTCCCTGGGCGATGAGTCAGAGTGTAGGAATAAGCTGCTAGGAACTCTGACCATCTAGTCATTCTTGGGGACAGTATATTATGTGTTGGCTTGTTTCCCGCCAAAATCCCCATCAGCGGTTTGTGGTCTGTTATGATTTGAAAGGTCCGCCCGTATAAGTACTCGTGGAAGCGTTTCACTCCAGCGACAATTGCTAGAGCTTCCCTGTCCAATTGGCTGTAATTCCGCTCGGTTTTGGATAGAGTCCTAGAGTAATATGCAACGGGTGCTTCTCTGCCATCAGGTAGTTGGTGGCTCAGGATGGCACCTACTCCGTATGGTGAGGCGTCGCAGGTCACTCTTAATGGCAGTGTGTTGCTAAATTGGATGAGAACGTTTGTTGATGTTAGCAAGCTTTTAATATTTTGGAAGGCTTTCTTTTCTTTGTAACCCCAAGTCCAAGTTGCCTTCTTGTCTAAAAGACAGTGCAACGATTCTGCTATAGTGTCCTAAAAATGCTTGTAGTTCGGTTTTATTTCTTGGTTCAGGTGCGTCTTTGATTGCTTTTAACTTTTTTGTCTGTAGGGTGGATACCCTCTCCGTCTATTGAGTAGCCCAGGAATTTGACGCTATTCTTAATTAAACAGCACTTTTCTCTTTTTACCTTGAGGCCAGATTCCCTAAACTTAGTTAATACTTCTTTGAGTCTTTTCCTTAATTGAGTTTCATCTCTGGCCGAGATTAGCACGTCGTCAAAATAGGGAACGACTGCTTGTATGCCATTTAGGAGGCGTTCCATCACGCCTGGGGCCACGCTTACTCCAAATTGGAGTCGGTGACATTTGAATGCGCCCTTATGGGTGACTATAGTCTGTGCTTCTGCTGTTTCTGGGTCCACTGGGAGTTGTTGATAGGCTTGTGCCAAGTCGAGTTTAGCAAAAACTTTGCCCTTTCCCAGGGAGTGAAGCAAATGCTGGACTACTGGCACCGGGTATGCGCTTGGTTGTAATGCATGGTTCAGGGTAGCCTTATAGTCACCACAGATTCTAATGGACCCGTCAGGTTTTATGGGTGTGACAATAGGCGTTTCCCACTTGGCATGGTCCACAGGTTCTAACACCCCCTGGGCTATTAGTTTGTCTAGCTGTTCCTCTATCTTTGCCTTTAGTGCAAAGGGAACTCGCCTGGCTTTTATTCTTCGTGGGGCTATTTGGGGGTCTAGACTGAAAGAAATGGGATTTCCCCGATACTTGCCAAGTGAGCCGTCAAAAATGTCTTGGAACTCGCGGATGAGGTCTTCTTCCCAGCCGGTTGTATTCACTCGATCAACCCCGGTCATCCCGATGCCCAATGGCGCGAACCATTCAATGCCCAGGAGGCTTGGTCTGTCTCGGTCGACTATGGTCAGCGGTAGTATTTTGACGTGTTGTCGAAAGGCGACTCGGAAATGTCCCATGCCGACTACAGGGATTTGGTTACCTTGATAGTCTTTGAGGGTTAGGTGCTGCTTCTGTAATTTTTTGGGTTGGATATCTGGGACTAGCTGTTTTATTGTGTCCCACGATACCATAGAAAGGAAGGACCCCGAGTCCACTTCCATCTTGCAGGGCTTCCCTTCAATTTTTACTATGACTTTAACCTTCTTCCCGCTTTCCGTCTGAGCGCTCTCTACAGTGACAGTTTGGTGTGTATTGGCTCGCTTGTATTGTTGCCACTTTCTTTCAGCTCGTTTAGGCTCAGCTTGTATTGGGAAATTTCGGCGTCTCGTTGGGCTATAGCTTTTCTTGTTTCTACAGACTTTCTCGATATGCCCTCGTTTCTTGCAATACCTGCAGATAGCGTCGAGAAATCCGCATTCGGCTCGGGCATGGTTTCCTCCGCAGCCAGCGCACTCCCGCCAATTCCTTCTTTCGTGCTCTTTTTTGTTCGCGAATAAACGGTGGACCTCGTCGTCTTCTTCGCTCGACTCGATTGCCTCTCCAGATTCTTCGTAGTGGGTGGTGGTGGTAGGCTGTTTTCTGTCTTTGGCTGGGGTAGTTTCTTCGCTGTGTGTGTTCATCTTCTTCATTGTGACAGCCGATTTTTTCGCGGCTTCAGCGGCTGTGGCTTCCGCAATGGCTTCGGTTACGGTGATGTTGGGCTTGTTGAGTAATTTACTCTGTGCAGTAGAGTCTCTTAGCCCCAACACCACGCGGTCCCTCATCGCTTCGTCGATGTTCAGGAAATCACACTCACCCCCTATTTGCCTAAGGGCAGCAACGAAATCGGCGATGGTCTCTCCCTCTCTCTGGTCTCTGTGGTAAAATTCGTGTCGCTTTATTAAATTAGACACCACCGGAGCGTAGTGTGCTTTGAGAATTCTTTGCAATTCTGGCCACGTTAGTTGTTTAACATCTCGGGGCTTCGCAAGGGCCTTTGCCATCTTGGACACCGTTGGCCCGCAGTGAGTTAGGAACACAGCTCGCTTGCGTTGCTCTGAAATGCCTTCCATTTCATTGCTCTCCAAATACATTTGGAAGCGGTCTGCATAGGACTCCCAATCCTCTTCGTTAGGAGTGAAGGGTGCGGGCGGTGCGTTGTTTCCAGGCATCTCTGCTGTCGTCTGGCTTCTTATCACCGCGTGCAGGTTTCGCATTCAGGACGATCCTACCTTCGTCACCAGTGTTTTGTTCGGAAAACACACGAGGTAGACCGGGTTCCAACAACAAA
>BLBF01000040.1:16444289-16560438 GCA_015471245.1 Laticauda colubrina
TATAAAATATAATATTATAATATAATATACATATAAAAAGAAGCTGTCAGACAGCATCAGCTGTTACCCGACATGAACCGCATTCGTTAGCTGTAAGCTGCCATGGGGAACCTGTTGCTGTTAAATAAACAAGTTAGCCATTCAGAGTACCTCATTTTGCCTTTTCCTGAGCACCACAATTCAACACACAAATATACTTGTATAAACAGCAGAACTGGCTTCAAGGGAGATAATGTAGTTATTAGTTCTGAGTTGTTAAAAACAGAGCAGGAACAACTTGGGAATGATAAATACATAGAAATAAATAGCCCAAAATTCCAGATGATTAAGTTTTGGATGGCCTAGGTGAGCAGTTTATTTATTTTGACTGGTTGTTTATTATATCTTCTTTTCCTGTCAGGAACGAGGGAGAGGTTTATGGCTTTTCACCTCACATGGAATTATAATTGTTTGGATTGGTTATTCATTGCTTAGACTGAGATGGGTGTGGTAGGAAGATGAGCCTTCCTTCTGTGCTCCAGCTTAGAGGACAAAATATGTTGGGCCACCTCTGCGATCTCTCATTCACAACTTCTTCAATAAGAAAGAGGCCTACTTAAATCCCCTTGTGTTTATCTACCACACTGATTTTTTAAAAGGTGTGTGCATAATTAGTTACCAAGGGGAAATCTCAATGAATTGTTGACCAAAATTGACATATACTCCGAGCCAAACTTCTCCCGGGCATGCCATCTTTGTATAAAGCAGTTTTTGCAATTCATGCAAAACAGAGATAGGAGAATGGAACTCCTCCTAAATGCTGCAGGACCATACCTTGAAACCATGGTGAAAATGTGCTTTTCTTGGCTTGTAGCCACCTCTTCTTCCTGCATCTCAGTGCAAAGTTTCCTCTGTGTTGACTGTATGCAGCTGGTAACTAGGTACATTCTGTGAGGTGGAAGCAGATAAAAAAACCACCCAAAAGATTCGTTGATCCAAGGAAATAAGGTTTTATTCACATGTCTTCAGAGACGGGTCCCCTCAGGCATTGAAGGATCACAGAGCAAAATTCAGGCAGCATTTTTATCCCCTCTTATGAGGCCTTGGCTCACATTCTTTCTGTTTTCAAATTGCTACATATATTTCGAAGGTTCATACTAGCTCCTTATCTAGCAAAAATAGTTATACGGTTTCTGACATTGCAGCACTTTATTACAGTTCCCCATTGTTCTAGCCTTATCTTGTTTCTTCTCTTGTGCACAAACTGGAACACTTTCTTATTTAGCAGAACTACTGAGTTTTGAGACACACTTCCTTATTCAATTCAATGGGCCATCCAACATGGCTTCGGTTCTGCTCACAAATCCCCCCTTTTTTTTCTTTTTCCACTCTTGTCTCAAACTCAAAGAGCAGATCCTCTGCTTCTTTCAGAGTGATTTCTCTCTGATACATCATTAGAGGTTCTGCTTCCTGCTTCTTCTCAAATCTTGAATCCAAGGATTTCCCTATCTTCCCACACGTTGTTATTGCACCAGGGAGACACTGAACACAACAACACAACAATACACAGCATATAATAATCAATATAATTCCCATTATGGTAGATCTAAACCAAGTGGAACTGGGAAGCCAAGACCATAGTGCTCCCCACAGGTCTGGCAATGAGGAGTCACCTCTACTTTTACTGTCTTTGTAATATTGGGTTAGAAATCATGGATGTATACACAGCAATGTGAATGAATCAGAGCACACACACCCCCTTTTGTAGCTAATACAATGTCTAAAGCATACCTATTTTATAGAGCAACCTGTCTTACTTCAGAAAGCTTGGTGTTAATCATTTTAATATTCTTTATTGTATCATTGAACATTGTTACCGTGAAGTTATTTAGAATATGTATATCTCGGTAGTTCATGGCTACTCCCAATGGTGTTATTAGACCATGGGAGATTTGGGTCCAATTGATCATATCTTCAAAATGCATACACATCTGATACTGATCTTGATTAAAATAATCTAATTTATGATAACTCTTGGTATAGCTATGGTTACTACAGGATGATGGCATATCAAAAGTCTTATTACATTTTTCCCAATCTCCTAAATGGAGCCCTCTACTTTCATTTCTCCTAAAACACACATACACCGTTTCCCTTAAATGAACAAAAATCCTTCCTGTTATATTTCGTTCTACTGTCCCGTGCCCCTGTGGTCTTAGTCTGTTCTGATCAAGTGGAATTGCGTGTAGGATTAATCCTTCACCTGTTCTTCCTGGCAGGTGCATGCATAACCAGCACTTGGTGATGTTCAAGGAATATGAGAACTTCTTGAGATCCTTTATGAACACATTGTCATCCCACAAGTCCGTTCCCAAGTCACCTGCAGGTCCAACATATTGTGAACTTCTTTGATGTATTAGTGTAAATATAGTTGCAACAAATAGTCATTTCCAGAGTTCAGCCGACATCTCCATGGTGGTTTCTGCTGGCTATTTCTTCAAGGTTACCTTTAACAGCTGACCATCCACTGGGATTGCCTTCCAAGGTTTCTCAGGTTCCGGTGCTTTCTTGACTCTGCTGTAATGTGTCCAGCCTCCTTCCCGAGTACGGACTGCAGATTCAGTCATCAGTAGCACCTGGTACGGACCTTCCCAGCTAGGTTGCAGTTTTTCACTCCTCCAAGTCTTTATCAGGACCCAGTCTCCAGCCTCGTGTGGGTGTTGGCTACCAGCCAAAGGTCGTTGCATCAACAGTCCCTGTTTGTGAAGAGAAAGCAAAGACCGAGTGCCAGCAAATATTTCCGGAGGAACAAGTCCCTGAACTCTGGTATGGGATTGCCTAGTTTGGCCAAATAGGATCTCCCCATCAGCATTTCAAAAGAAGAAACCCCTGTGTCTTTCCTTGGACAAGTTCTGATCCTGAGCAGAGCTAAGGGAAGATTCTTTGTCCATGGCAAGCCATTTTCAAGTTGTAGTTTGGTCAAGTGTTTCTTCAGTTCCGCGTTTGCTTTTTCAATTTTTCCACTGGATTCAGGATGCCATGGCGTGTGTAATTCCCATTTCACCCCCACCACCTCCATTACCCTTTGCAGAACCTTTTGGGTGAAATGAGTTCCTCTGTCTGAATCTATGGCTTCCATCATTCCATATCGTGGGATAATCTGTTCTAGTAAGATCTTGGTTGCTGTGGGAGCTGTGGCTCTTCTAGTGGGATAAGCCTCTACCCACCCCGTTAGTTGATCTTTGATCACAAGCAGGTATTTCCAACCCCCCTTTTCTGGCAACTCAGTGAAATCAATTTGTGCTCTCTGAAAAGGCCAACCCACTAAGGGTCGCCCTCCCATCTCTTTCTTGCGTGCTGCTTTCTTATTTACTTTCAAACAAATCAAACATTTCCAGCAGATGCTCTGAGCTACTGTCCACATCCTCAGACTCCAATAGTGAGGTTTAACGGACATGACCAAGGCCTCCGTTCCCCAATGTCCTCCTTCATGAACTTTCTCCAATATTCCCCTCATAACAATGGGTGACACCACCTTGACTCCCTCCGACGTCTTTCATCCCTCTGGGGTTTTGACACATCCCTCTTTCTCCAACTCCAACTTTTCCTTTTTCTCTGGCTCCCATTCCTCCCTCTCGTCCTCCTTTTCCAGTATTGGTATAGATACCATTACCAATTCTATTTCCCCTGCAGCTTCCTTCGCTCATTTGTCCGCCCATCGGTTTCCCACAACCTCCGGTGTGTTTCCCTTCTGATGTGCACTCACATGGACAATTGATACTTGGCTGCAGAGTTGCAATGCCTCTAAGGCTTGCTCTACTAACTGCACTTGCTCTATTTGCTTCCCATCCGCCTTGATATACCCTCTTTCTTGTTCCTGGGAGGAGCCAAGCTCATGATCCCCTTCACCTCCTGCCCACACATCTGATGATATCTTCTCCTCATCTTCCGTTGTTAGCATACACATGTGAACTTACTTCCTTCTATCCCACAATTCTATCCCAAAAACATCCAACAAGTCTCTTCCTAGCAAGTTCACCCCTGAATCCGGAATATATAATATTTCGGTTTTTAGTAACCACATCATTCAATTCCAATCTCACCTCTTCCAAAATCTTGACCTCTTGGGATTTCCCACTCACCCCAACCACCTTTAAAGTCTGCTTTGACCTGCATGCTCCCTCTACCGGATCGCATACAGATGTCCGGCTTGCGCCGGTGTCGATCAGGAACAGCCGTTCCTGATGGTCAGGACCCACTAACACATTTACCAGTGGCTCCCCGTGGGTCCCTCTTGGGGAGCCGGAACTTCCCTAATCGTATAGGGCATAGCTTCGTTCCTCTGGGGTTTTGGGACATTCACGCGCAAAATGTCCCTCTTTCCCGCATCTGAAGCAAGTTCTACTCTGGGACGGCCGTTGGAATCGACCGCCTCGATTGCCCCCTGGACCTCCTCGTCTAACCGGGGGTCTCCATTCCCTGCTGGGAGATCTTTCATCTCTCCACCTTGGCCTCGGATCTGACATCTGGGTCTCCCTGTTTTTCCTAACTTCATTCTTGGCTGCCGTTTGCACGGCAGCTACCATCATCTGAGACTTCTGTTTGGTTTTAACTGAGTCTTGGTTCACAAAAACTTGTTGGGCTGCTCTCATCAAATCTGTCATGCCTAAATCAGTCCATCCCTCTGTCTTCTGGATCATTTTCTGGATATCTGGCCATACTTTGGTGACGAATTGCATCTTCAGGAGAGTCTCGAAGGCAGGGGTTTCTGGCTCCACTCCGGAGTACTTGGTTAACCCTTCACGGACCCGAGCACAGAAATCCCCCGGGGACTCATCCTTTCCTTGTGTTATTTCAAATGCTTTGGTCAAGGTTTTCCCTTGAGGGATGGCCAATTTAATTCCTTCAATGATCATATGTTTCATATCTCTCATGTGCTCCCTATGAGCATCATCATTGATGTTCCAATTTGGATCGGCTATGGGGAACTTTGTGTCTGCAGCCACTGCTCCCTGTTGCCCTGCATGTCTCCTATCCCAGGCAGCCATTGCTGCCCTCCTAATGAGGTTCCTCTCTTCGGGGGTGAAAAGGTGTCCAAGAATATACATCAGTTCTTGGTATGTGTATTCATTGGGCCCCAGAAACAATTCCAACTGTTCCACCACTTCATGAGCATTCTCATGGAGTTTCGGAAGGGTCTTTTTCAGATCCCGTAACTCAGCAGATTTTATGGGGACAGCCACGAAAATGGTGACTGGATTCCCCTGCGCATTCATGCCATTTGGGACTTCTCTGACTGGGAAAGCCAACACGGGATTGGCCGACCTTCCTCCTAGAGGCAAATTCTCTAGGTCCTTGTTTAATTGAGCCAGTTCCCTTCTGAGCCCTGGATATGCAGGTGGAGGTGGAGCCTGGGCAACTGGAGCCGGCAGGGGCGGCAGGGGCGGCAGGGGCGGGACTGCCGGAGCCGATGCCGGTGGACTCCCCATCCAGTCCTCAGTTTCGCTTTCCTCCACCTTGCTGACAAACTGTCCTACTTCTGTTTCTGGTGGAACTGGACCTTCAAAGTGAGCATGATACCTTACCTCCACATAGGGTATTTGCTCCTTCATCCAGTGTTTCACTATATACTCTTTCAACTGAGTTATCCAGTACGTGCTGGTATTCCCTTCGGGATCCCAGTGGTAAGGAAACTCAGGGTCTACTAGGGGATACTTCGGCCACCTATTTTGGCATAGGTAGATCATTTTCTTTTTCTCTAGACTCCGAGTGTAAGTCCTCAGATGGGGCAACGACCATTGTTGTAGTAGTTGACCCAATAGGGAGTCAGTCGGAATCAGCCTTCTCGGGGTCTTTTCTATCTCAATACCCGTTCCCTCTTGGAACGTTTCACACTTGCTTTGTCCCTTTCCCATTCTCCACGCTGCCCGCCAACAATCTCCCAGAGATTCCCAACTCAGGGATTTACACTGTCCTCCAGCAGTCGCTGGATTCCCAGAGTTTAAGGACAGTATATCCCTTCTTCTATCCCAAAAGGCAACAAACTCACCTGATACACCCCTGGTCTCCCGGAGACAAAAGGAGTGTGGGCGTCCCCACTTCAGGTGATCAACGATACTCCCAGAGCATCAGGCCGGCTTCTCTCTCTCTTGTTTCCAAGGATCGTCTGCTGAGTGCAGTTACCCCGAGATCCAACTGAGACAAGGGAGGGGCCCCTCTACAATGGGAGGCAGTGGCGCCACACTTACCCAGTCCCTTTTCTCCAGTCGAAATTCCGTCGGGGCCCACGTTGAGCGCCAAATTGTGAGGTGGAAGCAGATAAAAAAACCACCCAAAAGATTCGTTGATCCAAGGAAAACAAGGTTTTATTCACGTGTCTGCAGAGACGGGTCCCCTCAGGCATTGAAGGAACACAGAGCAAAATTCAGGCAGCATTTTTATCCCCTCTTACGAGGCCTTGGCTCACATTCTTTCTGTTTTCAAATTGCTACATATATTTCGAAGGTTCATACTAGCTCCTTATCTAGCAAAAGTAGTTATACAGTTTCTGACATCGCAGCACTTTATTACAGTTCCCCATTGTTCTAGCCTTATCTTGTTTTTTCTCTTGTGCACAAACTGGAACACTTTCTTATTTAGCAGAACTACTGAGTTTTGAGACACACTTCCTTATTCAATTCAATGGGCCATCCAACATGGCTTCGGTTCTGCTCACAATTCCAAACAGCTACATACCACAATGTGGAGGTGATAAACTCTTCAGTTGCTTAAAATGGCACTTGAGGTTTGAGACAGGGTTTTAGACTCTCAAAACATCAGGTTTATAAGATTAGCAAAACATAAATATGTTAACAAACAGTAGAAATGTTTCAGAAGTAAAAGAAGCTCTCCTGAACAGCTAATTGCGATCTGGAATAAACCTGTGTTCCAATTTTTGTTGCCACAGAATAGGCACAATGATTATTATTCAATTACATTGTCCAATAGTCACTTCTCTGAGTAAGTAGACTCACTAAGACCTCCTAGTGAATCTTAAGCCTCACCTGTCTAAAAGTCTCTATAGATCCTCAGTCATCCAGGTCATGGTTATCCCAAAGGTACTTTTTCAAGAGGTAACTGGACTTTCTTGTTTTTAATTTGAAACGTTTTGCTTCTCATCAAAGAAGCTTCTTCAACTCTGGCAGGATGCTGGGGAATGAAAGGATTTATAGTCCTTGCAGGCAACTGATCATTTGCATCCTTTATGAAGGGTCCTTGAAGCATTTGGATGTTTATTGTGTCTTCAGGGTTACCTGAGGAATGCTAATGGTTCTTGTAGTCTGTAATTTTTCCTCTGGAAATCCGTTCATTCTCCCTCACCATTTGAAGCATGTTCATACCAAATTGCATAGCTAAAAGTCTCCCCCATCCAGTCAGAGCTGAAGAAGCTTGGATGAGAAGAGAAATGTCTTCAAAGAATAAAAAAGAGGAAGTCGAGTTGCCTCCTGAAAAAGTACCTTTGGGAAACCTTTATTTTATTTTTTATTATATTTGGTTTGTCAATTGCTTACAGAATAATAGGTATAAGTATACACATAGTTAAGAATACATGAAATGGATACATATAAAAAAAATAAAAGAAACAATAGGACAGGGACGGTGGGCACGTTGGTGCGCTTATGAACATCCCCTACAGAGCTCTTAGGAAAGGGGTGAGGTCAATAGTAGACAGACTAAGATTAAAGTTTTTGGGGTTTGGGGAAAAAAACCACAGAGTCAGGTAGAGTATTCCAGACATTGACCACTCTGTTGCTAAAGTCATATTTCCTGCAATCAAGTTTGGTGTGATTAACCTTGAGTTTGTATCTATTGTGTGCTCTTTTATTGTTATGGTTGAAGCTGAAGTATTCATTGACAGGTAGGACATTGCAATGTATGATTTTATATACTGTACTTAGATCGGACCGAAGGTGGTGTAGTTCTAGGATGTCTAGGTGTAAAATTTCAAGTCTGATGGCATAAGGTATTCCGCTACAAGTAAAGGAGTGGAGAACTCTTCTTGTGAAATATTTCTGGACTTTCTCTGCTGTATTAATAACTGATATGCAGTGCGGGTTCCAGACTGATGAGCTGTGTTCAAGTATTGGTCTTTCAAAAGTTTTGTTTCCTGTAGTTATAGTGTGATATTACCAGAGAAAAAGCTACGCAGGATTAGGTTAACAACTCTTAATGCCTTTTTGGCTATGTAGCTACAGCACTTTGATCATTAGAGATGAGTACTCCAAGGTCCTTGACATAGTGGGAGTCATCAACAAGGTCTTGGCTATTCAGCTTATATTTTATTTTCTGATTTATTTTGCCAATATGTAAGACAGAGCATTTGTTTGTTGAGATGTAAAGTTGCCACTTGTTTGGCCATTCTGACATATAGTTGAGGTCTTTTTGAAGGGTAACAGTGTTGTCTGTGGTGTTGAACAGTGTAAGGCCCTGTCACACTGCCCAACGGATGCAAAACATTTGTAAAAAGGACACAGCGGATGAGAAAAATGTTCCATCCGTTGTTATCCGCTCTCAAAAGGGGCAAAAATTTACATAACCAGAGCAGATAACACGGAAAGGAATGGACAGGGGTAGGACGCAGAGCGGATGGAAAGCGGATGCGGAACGGAAGCCTAGCGGATGGAAGCGGATGGGAGTGGATGGCACATCCGCTAGGCTTCCGGGGGACCTCAGCAAAGCAGATGCGGAACGGAAAGAGCGGATGCAGAGCGGATGCCGAGCGGATGAAGCGGATGGACAGCAGATGAAGCGGATGCAGAGCGGAAGCCTAGCGGATGCAGAGTGGAACCCTAGCAGATGCAGAGCGTTCACTACGCATGTGGGGGGGATTTATTGCGTCAGCCCCGCGGATATAAAGGGAAGCAGCTCGGAAGCAGGTCACCATTCAGAGGAAAGACCTGCATCCAATCACATCGAGTGCCTTGCCAGGCCTGCCCTGCCTGCATGCCTGCCTTCCAGCCTTGCTGCCTGCCTTGCTGCCTGCCATTCTGCCAGCCTCCCTGCCAGCCTTGCTGTCTGCCAGCCTTGGTGCCTGCCTGCCTGCCAGACTTCCTGCCAGCCTTGGTGCCTGCCTGCCTGCCAGCCAGCAACCCCACAACCATGGGGAAGAAGAGAAAGCCTCAGCCATCTGCTGCCAGCCCTGGCAAGAGGGACAGGGCCATCCTCCCTCCCCTAGGCCCTCACTCTGCTTCTGCTGGGGCTTCTGCTGCTCGGGCTCGCTCTTCTGCAGCTGGGGCTTCTGCTGCTTCTGCTTCTGGAGGAGCTGATGATGATGCTTCTGGCAGTGGTGCTTCTGCTGGTGCTTGCTCTGCTGAGGCTGCTCCTGGCGCTGGTGCTTCTGCTGGTGCTTACTCTGCTGAAGCTGCACCTCGTCCTGCTGGTCCTGCTGGTCCTGCTCGTGCTCCTGGACTTGCTCGTCCTGATCGTCCTGATCGTGCTTCTGGTCTTGTTCATCCTGCTCGTCTTGCTGGTCCTGTGCTCCTGGTCCTGCTCGTGCTCCTGGTACTGCTGACGCTGCTGGTGCTTACTCTGCTGCTGCTGATCCTGGTCCTGCTGCTGCTGATCCTGCTGTTGCTGCCACTGCTGCTGCTGCTGCTGATGATGATCCTGCTGCTGCTGCAGCTGCTGCTGCTGCTGCTGATGATGATGATTATGATCCTGCTGGTGAGGATGATGATGATGATGATGACGATGATCCTGCTGGTGCTGCTGCTGCTGCTGGTGGTGTAGAGGAGCAGCCCCGACTACCTGGGAGCCCCTCTGATGAGGGCCCATCTGGTCCTGCCAAAGGGAGGAAGAGGCATATGCGACAACGGGAGAGGAGGCAATACTATATTGAGGAGGTGCACGAGGATGAGGTGCTGGAGTGGCTGAGAGAGAACAACTATCTGTGGCGGAAGGGACACCGGTTGTACAGGGACACCAAAAGGAAGCAGGCTGCTTGAAGAGAGAGGGCGGAGAGTATGGGTTACACTTCGGAGGTGCTCCTTAGCTGGTGGATGCACATGCACACCTGGTACGGGAAGCTGCACCTGAACAAATCTGGCCAGTCCACTGTGAAGCTGACGGACAGAGAGACCTATGTCATGGCCAGGTGCAGCTTCCTGGAGGGTGAGATCCGCCACTGAGGAGTAGCAGCAGCCCCTCTCATGACCCTCTCTCTCCGGCAGCCTGCTGAGAGCCAGTCCTCTTCCGGCCGAGAGTCAGTTCATGTCTCCAGGCAGGTTTCTGTGGAGCGTCCCACGGCGGAGAACCTGCGGACAGTTGTTTTAACCGTGGCGGAGCGCGTGGAGGACTCCCTGGTGCGGTGGGAGAAAGGAGACGGCACTTCCACCACAGCCCTACCAGCATCCACCCCCAGCTCCACCTCCACAGAAAGGCAGAGAGCCAGACAGCAGGAGGGGCAGAGCCACACTGTCCTGCTGGAGATCAGGGACACCATCCGGAGCAGCATAGATCTCCTCTCTCAGCTGGTCCACACCGACTCCTCATCCTCCAACCGCAAGCCCTTCCTCACCTATGTCAACCAGACCCTCACGGACATGGCAGAATGCCAGTACCAGGTGGTGAAGGACCGGATCACTGAGCTGCTTCCTCCAGATCCAGAGGAACCTGCTCCCACCCAGTCCAGGTCTGCTCCTCCACCCCAGGTGATGTCCCTCCCATTCCAAGACTTTCCACAGGCCCTCACCTACCAGGGCTACGGCTACCAGGAGGTCCAGCAGCACAGGCAGCAGCCCTTCCCAGTCCAGGCACAGAGTCATCGGACGACACCGTTGCCACTGGTTCCACTGATGCCACCGATGCCACCCACGACACTGATGCCACAGATGCCACCCATGCCACAGATGCCACCCACGCCAGTCCTCACCCAGCTGCAGACCAGACAGCCCCACTACACTGCTCCTTCCTCCACCCCACAGCCAAGCCCGGCCTCGGTACATCTGTCCTCGGAACTGGGGCTGACACCCCATGGCGTGGAGGAAAGAGCTCTCAACATCATGGGGTGAGCCAGCTGTCCGAGAGCTTCCTCAACACACCGTCACCTGTTGTCCTCTCGGGGCCAGGCACCCCAATGACGATACAGACCAGCACTCCAGCACCAGCCACCTCCACAGCACCTGGACCCTTCATCCCTGAGACTGGGCACACCTCCGAGTGACCGATAAGAGTGCCAGAAACTGGGTGGCTACCTGTAGACTTTATTTTACAGCTTGATATTAATAAAGTTTATCTTTGATTCACACACTTGCTTCATTTATTTTTTTAAATGAAGTCTTGGTGGAAACTTTTAGAAATGGTTTAAGCATTTGCATGCTTGTGGGATGGGTAAGGATAGCAGTGGGGTGGACAGGGATACCTTTGGGATGGGTAATAGCTGTGGGTTAGATAAACCTCCAGTGCAAGCATAGTGGGACTGTATGGTCCACCCTCCCAGGTGCCACACCTATGGCCCTTCATTATCAAGAATAATGTAATCAATCATCTACACATGTCAACACAAACACAACTCTTTATTAAATGCCCTGTTCATGGTAGGCCTACCCAACATACATGGCCCAATCTCATCCGTGTGATGAGACAGGCTGAAGGAAGCATCCATTAAGCATCTACCATCCTGTCTTGCCACTCCACTGCTCCAGCTGGGGAGTTGCACCAGTGTTTCAGGAGGTTGCGCTGCTGCTTCCCTTCACGTGAGGCTCTGTTGGGCCCTTGCACATCCTCAGTGTCGATCAGGTTTTGCCCTTGCCTCCATTCCCCAGGCTCCATGTCCCCATTGCCTTGTTGGAGGTCCACGAGCCTGTTGTGCAAGACTGGGTAGCGGGTGCGCATGAGATTGTGCAGGATGCAGCAAGCTTCCACGATCCTCCTGACGGTCTGTGGGCGATGCTGCATGTTGGTGAGAAGTACCTGGAACCTGTTGGCCAGGATGCCAAAGGCGTTCTCCACCACCCGCCTTGCCCTGGACAGCCTGTAGTTGAAGATCCTCTCTTCACGGGTGAGGAGTCTGGAAGGGTAGGGCTTCATGAGGTAGGTTCTGAGGGAGAAGGCGTCATCCCCCACGATGAAGTAGGGCACATCTTGCGTGTCGTTGGGCAGGGGTTCTGGATTTGGCAAGCCCATGATGAGGTTGCGTTCCAGCCCCTCCTTGATGTCACTGGCGTTGTATACCTGGGCATCTGAACATGAGCCGTTGCCTGAAGCATCGATGTACATGAACTTGTAGTCAGCATCAACCATGGCGAAGAGGACGATGCTGAAGAAGCCCTTGTAGTTGAAATAAGTGGACCCCAACTTGGCTGGTGCTTTGCAGGCCATGTGCTTTCCATCTATGGCTCCAACGGTGTGGGGGAAGTTCCACCTCTGATACCACTGCTCTGCAACTTTCTTCCAGCCTTCTTCAGTGGAGGGGCACTGGAGGAGCTCCTCCATGTATTATTCGATGATGGCCTGCACCACTTCTCTGACCACAATGCTGATGGTGTTGTGTGGCACCCTCCATCTGTACTGCATGCTCCTGTAGGTGGTCCCTGAGGCCAGGTGGCGCAGAGTCAGTGCCACCTTGAGCCCAGGGTCCAGGCTCGGGCGGAAGTTGGTGTTTGCTTTGGTCAACCTGGGTCTCAGCCTCTCCACAACTTCGTCAAACATGGCTGGAGGCATCCTCATGAAGTTCTGGAATGCCCGAGTGTCTTCGTTCCTGAGCTCCACCATCAGCTTGTTGTACAGTCCATACTCTGCTCTTCTCCCGATCCATCTTCGGACCCAGACGCTTCTTGGCCGCCTCCTTTTCTTCCCGTAGTAGAGTTCACAGAGTTCACAGAGCCTGGAGATGGCTTCGCACTGTTGCAGAACGATGGTGGCTACCAAAAGGAGTTTGTTACGATCTATGGTGGACATGACTGGATGCTGTGGAAGAACAAGAGGCAGATGAAGGCTGCAGAGGTCTGCACAGCTGGGCTGCTGGGCTGAAAGTGAGATCCAGGTGAGTTGCTCCCCCTTTTTATAGGCAATATAGGTTTTCAACTATGTGTCCCTTTGCATCCTCTAGGCATCCTCTAGACATCCTTAATATCCGAGATAGGTCCCCTCTGCGAACCTTTTTTCCATTTTAAATGCTTTCTTTGTGTGCTGCATCTGCTTTCATCCTTTCTCCATCCATGCTGCTAACGCTGCGCGTCCGTTCCGCGTCCGTTCCGCTTCCTCCCTGCATCCGTTTACCGCTGGAGCGGATTTGAGTTGCGTGGATGCGGAACGGATGCCTAGCAGATAAAGCGGATGCGTAACGGATGCGTAACGGATGCAGAACGGATGCCTAGCGGATGCAGAACGGACGCATTGGATACATTTCCCGCTCAAAAGTTTTGAGCAGCTCAAAACCTTTTGAGCGGATGAAACGTCAATAGATGGATGTTGGACGGATAGAGAGGAAGCAAAACGGAGGCAGTGATTACAGAACGTAAGCATCGCGTTAACCAACGGATGGCAAGTGTTTTTCTCCATTTTACTTCCTCTTTCCATCCCTTGGTACAGTGTGACGGGCTTTAACATCATCAACGAAAAGAATGCAGTTGCTCTTAAAGCCCATGTCACACTGCACCAACGGATGCAAAGAGGATGTAAAATGGAGAGAAACGCTTGCCATCCATTGGAAAACGTGATGCATCCGTTATGTACTCACTGCGTCCGTGATTCATATTCTCCATCCAGCATCTGTCTACTGTGATTTCATCCGCTCAAAAAGTTTTGAGGTGCACAAAACTTTTTGAGCGGATGAAGTATCCAACGCGTCCGTTATACATCTGCTACGCATATGGGGAACATCCATTATACGTCCGTCGTCATCCGTTACGCATCCCCTATATCCGCTAGGCATCCGCTTCGCATCCGCGCAACTCAAATCTGCTCCAGCGGAAAACGGACACAGGGTGGAAGCGAAACGGACGGGGAACGGGCACACAGCGTTAGTAGCATGGACATAGAAAGGATGAAAGCGTCATCTGCTCTGCATCCACTACGCATCCGCTACGCATCCGCTTCATCCGCTACGCATCCGCTCTTTCTGCTACGCGTCTGCTTTGCTATGCTCCCCGGGAAGCCCTGCAGATGTGCCATCTGCTTCCATCCGCCTTCATCCGCTAGGCTTCCGTTGAGCAGCCATTTTACATCCGCGCTACGTCCTCCCCCCGTCCGTTCTTTTCCATTCTCTTTATGCAAATTTTTGCCCCTTTTGAGAGCAGATAAGAACGGATGGAGCCACCCCTGGATTTTTGGCTTTCCGCTGTGTCCTTTTTACATACGTTTGCATCCGTTGGGTGATGTGACCTAGCCTTAACATGATCACAGAGGTCATTTATGTAGAGTATAAAGAGAGTTCGTCCTGGAACACTGCCTTGGGGGACACCACTGTTGACAGGTACAGGATTTGATAGGGCGCTCCCTATTTTGACCATTTGTTGCCTGTTTGACAGGAATGCTTCTATCCAGTTATGCAAGTGTCTGAAGGTACCATAAGATTTTAGTTTTAGAAACCTAATTAAGGAGAAACTTCCTAACAGTGTGAACAATTAACCAGTGGAATAGCTTGCCTTCAGAAGCTGTAGGTGCTTCACCACTTGAGGCTTTCAAAGAAGATATTGGACAACTACTTTCAGAATGGTGTAGGGCCTCCTGCTTGAGGAACAGATGACCTATAGATACACTGTCTTCCAACTCTGTTGTTTTGTTATTTATGGAGGAACCAAGTCAGGGGAGTACAGTTGAGTCAACTCTAAATTACTCAACTCACGTAGACTTGCAGAGTTCCTGTTGGCACCAATACATCCACCCTAACCATTCTCCACCCAAACCTACAGTGTGAACAGAAGGAAAGAATTTTGCCATCTTCTGCACTACTGTTTCCCAACTCAGCATCCTCATGGTCACGTAGTCAACATTCAGACACTTGGCAACAGATTTATATCCCCTGTCCCAGGGTCATGTGATCGCCAGTCATGTGATATGGTTGAAAAGCAAAGTCAATGGGGAAACCAGATTCACTTAACAACTGTGTTACGAGTTTAGCAACTACAGCAGTGGTAGGATTCAATTTTTTTTACTATCAGTTCTGTGGATGTGGCTTGGTAGGCATGGCAGGGAAAGGATACTGCAAAATCCCCATTCCCTCCATACCCCTCCATACTCTTCAGCTCCATTCTCCTGTGCAGGGCAACAAGAGAAGACCCAACTTATCAGCTGAGACTCGGGAGGCAGAGGTGGTATTTGCTCATTTTCTGAACTACTCAAAATTTCCACTACCGGTTCTTCAGAACTGATCAGAATCTGCTGAATGCCACCTCTGAACTGCAGCAATTCCCTTAACAACTGGCATAAGAAAGATCGTAAAATGGAGCAAAACTTATTTAACAAATGTTTCACTTAACAACAGAAAATTTGGGCTCAGTTGAGGTCATAAGTTGAGTACCATGCCCACCCAGTCAGACACGCACACATGCTCACCCCCCCACCCCGAGGTCAACCACAGCCCTGATGAAGCCCTTCGTGAAATTGAGTTTGACACCCCTGCTACGTATTATGCAAACAACTGGCTAGTTTAGAGTGGTTAGAGTGCAGTACTGCAAGCTATGTCTGCAGCCAACTGCCTACAATTTGGCAGTTCAAATCCCACCAGGCTCAAGGTTGACTCATCCTTCCATTCTTCCGAGGTGGGTAAAATGAGAACCCAAATTGTTGGGGGCCATAGGCTGACTCTGTACACTGCTTAGAGAGGGCTGTAAAGCACTCTAAAATGTTAATACTGATCTTCTTGGATCGACCAAAATAAATGGTATATAAGTCTAAGTGCTATTGCAGTTATGGCTCAGTGTATTGTATTACAGGAAGTCCTTGACTTACAATGGCAATTGAGACTGGATTTTTCATCATTAAGCAGTGCAGCTGCAAAACAAGATTGCATCACTTAGCACAGCAACCCCTGCAATCCTGTTATCTGTCATCACTGAATCATTAGGTGAGGCAACTTCTGCCAGTTTTCAACATTCAATACAGTGAGGAAGCCAGCAGACAAATACAACTTCAAATTCTAAAATAAATGACAGGGTAAGTAGGTTGCAAATGATGGTATAGCAAGACACATTCTGGTGAGAAAGAAGTTCCATGAGAATGGCCTCCAACACAACGCTGGAAGGTTGGAAGATTAAGCCTCTGGTCCTGAAAAACAACCCAAACTGGATCCTACAACATTATTCTGGGACGCATATATTTACCTTCATTCCTCTTTGTCACATCTCCTAGTATCTTGATCTAATTCTACTATCATGAAGACCAATGACTAGGGTGCATCTGTAAGGGAACCACTCAGATGCATTCAGAGATATTTGTTGTAGAAGAAACGTGTAAATCCTGAAATGCAATTCCATGCATACTTCAATTGGACTATGTTCCACCAAACAAGGTCTATCCTCTTATCTGAATAAACATTGACCCTTTTCTACTCTAAACCGATGTGTCAAAGATTCATTTAATTGTTTGGCCTAGATGAGAGAATGCCTTTCTCTTTCCAGCTTGTACGTTAAACAAATCCTAGTTTTCTGACCCTGCATTTCTCCTCAAGGAAAGTTAAGCATTATCTTCAAGCACTGTATTTTTTAACCTTTAACCATTATCTTAGTACTGTACCTTAAGCTACAAATAAAGATAAAGCAGCAGCCTGTTCAAACAGTTTTCCAGTTTCGATGGTCTCCTAAAAGTCAAATATGTAGGCCTCCACACAGTTTATACTGATCTTCTTGGATCTACCAAGATCAATTACTGGAACAACCTTCTCAGAACTACAGCAAACTGAAGCTTAAATCGCTGCAGAAGAATCTTTTTCACAACTGGAGCAGATAGAAGATGAACTGTGGAAGTGTTCCTCTCTGCCACCTACCCTAAAGGGTGGAGGAGTGAAAATTTATGATGCTTTATAAGCCATGATCAAAGGAACTGGGCTTGGTTAGTCTAGTGAAGAGAAGGACCAGGGGAGACATGATAGCGGTCTTCCAATATTTGAGGGCCTGCCACAGAGAGGAGGAAGAGGTCAAGCTATCTTCTAAAGCTCCTGTAGGCCAGACAAGGAATAATGGATGGAAACCGAACAAGGAGAGATTTAACCTGGAAATAAGGAGAAACTTTCTCACAGTGAAAACAATCAACCCATGGAACAGAAAGTTGCCCTCGGAAGTTGTGGGAGCGCCATCAGTTGAGACTTTCAAGAAGAGATTGGACTGCCACCTGTCAGAAATGGTGTAGGGTCTCCTGATCAGGTGGGGGGGGGGGTTGGACTAGTTGACCTACAAGGTCCCTTCCAACTCTGATTATCTGTTATCTGTTAAAAGCTTAGCATGCTAAGTGAGCTCCAGTCACTCTACAATCGTGATATACTAAACAAACATAGTTGAGACCTAGATGGAACATTAATTAAGTTGTGTAAATGCTCTGTATGTTTTTCAACCTAGCTAGAATAACAGTTACAATTTCCTTGTGTTGGAAATAACTCAGAGCCAACCAAAAAAACCTCGGATCATTGAAAACAAAGAGGATTTATTAAAAAGAAATATTAGACGGTTTGCAAAGCGCCAGTGGTCTTTAGAACCTCAAGAAACAGGTTCAAAATCAAAAGCCACACCTTTAGAACCTCAAAACATACTTTATATACAGTTTCATCTCGTCACCCATCTCGTCCCTCCTTCTTGAGACTCATTCCCTCCCAAAGTTCAAGCTCTTTGGATTTGCCCTCAGGTGTTGCAGCTCATCCCAGGATGTCATCAGGGAGAATTGTCTCCTTCCGTTATGTTCTCATCCGTACCCCTCCGTACTGCTTATTTTGGCTGCCCATGGCATCTTTCCCTATCATTAAGGAATGTAGCATCCCCTCATCAGGGCCTCTTTGTAAGCTCATTATATACTACAATTTTTCCAAAGAGATTATAACAACCCTCCCCCCAAACATCATAATAATATAAAAAGCATATACATAAGATAAAATTATAAAAAGGCTTAACAATGGAGTCTATCAAAAGTATAAAAGCAAAGCATGTATATACAGGGAGATATATTTTATCTGAGAACAGATTAATAGAATTGGAAGGGACCCCACAAGGTCATCCAGTCCAACCCCCATTTGCAAAACCTTTAAGCATCTTATATAACATTTTATTTTTGAATTTACTTATTTCTTACACTTGCCTTTTGATATGATAGTCCAGCATTAAAAGAATGATACAGAAATTGGAAATGAATAATTAATTATTAAGAGTGTCAAAGGGAGAGAGAGGGAGGGAGGGAGAGAGCGGGGGGGGGTGTCTTCAGTTCAATTGATTGTAATTTGGTGATACCAAAATGTCAATCTGTAATGGATTTATTTCAATGTTTCAAGCTTTCCCATGTTCATGCTTCTTACATTCTGTGCTCCCATGTTGTAATTCTCTCTTTGCAGCTTCAGATTTTCTGTTCTTACCTGGCCATATCAGCCCCTGTTCTTGGCCATATCAGAAAGGCATATCACAAACACAATTAATACTGTATACATTATTGGTGTATTAATCAAAACTACATTTTGCTCTGAAAGAGCTTCTGCCTTCCATTAGCCTGTTGAGTACCATCTCATTTGAAGAGGGCATTTTTAGCACTGCAGTAAGAATTGCTAGATCTTGTGTTTCTTGGTCAAATTGCACAAGTGGTTTCCCATGGCCTTCTCCATGCAGTTGATGCCTCTGTTGTTGTTACTGAAGTGATCATCTGGCATCTTCCTATATCGCTATTGCCCAATCTAGGGGGCTGGTTATTTTATTTGAGCAGCTGGGGTGGTCTTACTTGCTCTATCACATTCTTGGTATATATATATACATTGTTGGTGTGAAATTCACTCCCCACTTCCCATCACAGTGAACCAGCCCAGTAGGGGCTGGGCTGGGAACCTTGCAAGATGCATGCATAGTGAATCAGAAAACAGGTAGTCCTTGAGTTATGATCACAATTTAGCCCAACATTTATGTTGCTAAGCAAAGCATTTGTTAAGTGAGTTTTGCCTCATTTTAAGACTTTTCTCACCACAATTGTTAAGTGAATCACTGCAGCTGATAAGATAATAACCCGGTTGTTAAATGAATCTGGCTTCCCCAACGACTTTGCTTGTCAGAAGATCTCAAAAGGGGATCACATGAGCCCAGGACACTCCAACCGTCATAAATATGAACCAATTGCCAAGCATCTCAATTTTGATCACATGACTGTGGGGATGGCTGCAGTGGTTGTAAGTGCGAAAAATGGGCATAAGTCACTTTTTTCAGTGCTGTTGTAACTTTGAAAGGTCACTAAATTAACAGTTATAAATGAAGGACTGCCTGCAATTATGTTGGGCCAAACAGAAATAAGTATGAACAGCTTTTCAGCTTTAAAGGACACATCTCAAACAACCTCTATTTTATTTTCTTAGTCTGCATTTCTGAGGGAATTTTTTTTTAATGGCATTTGTACCCAGCTGGGGTGTTTTATGAGCAACTAAGTGCGCTGGATTTCGGATATATAAATAGCTCTAGGTTTCTGTGCTGTAATCACCACATGCAAAAATTCCACATTAAGCTCAAAATAATAACTTGCAAGAAAAAAAAAATTAAGAAGAAAATCATCATTAAAGCAGACAACTCGTATGGAAGATCACTGGGTTTCAGAACTGTATGTTTTATAATAAAATATAGCATTTGGGGCAATATTAGGCCCAGTGTAAACCACTTTGCCTCTGAGAATGCGAGCCACTGTTTTCCAGTGAAACATCAGGAAATCTGTTGTCTAGATCCTGAAGCCAGATACTGCCTAACAGATACTACCTGTGAAGGACTACATTGGTATATTACAGATAGTCCCTGACTTACAATAGTTCATTTAGTGACTGTTCAAAGTTACAATGATGATGAAAAAAAGTGACTTATGACCATTTTTCACACTAAGGACCATTGAATTTTTTGAAATGGAGATCCTGAACTATGAAAAGTAAAAGGAAAAGCTTCAAGAGCAAGAAGAAGGGCAGGACAAAGAAGAAGCCATTTTCAATGATCAAATAATGCAAATTGTGGTAATAAGGGGGAAAAGGGGGAAAGGAGTTAAAAGTTTGAGATCAAAAGGAACAGCCAAAAAGAAAAATAGTCTGAAAAAGAAGTATAACAATAAGGAGAAGCAGAAGAGAAAACTACAGAAGGAAAAATTAGAGAGAGAAGGGTATACAAAAAGAGATGAGAAAAAGGGGGAAAAGATAGAAAGGGAAAGAACTTATGAGGGACAAAAACAAGAAATAAAGAAAAAGGGGAAATGTACTAGGATTAAAGGTATTTGCTCAGCTAGAAAACACAGAGGCAATGGTTAAATTAAGTTAAAAGTGAGGATTCTGCAAAGGTACAAAAGGTAGTGTTGTGACAGTAGAATACTGAAATGAGTTAGAAATGAAATAAGTAAATAATCTATGAGATAAAACTATTGTTATGTAATGGTATGTTTATAATTAATACAATAATAAAAAGAGAGGGAAACATTGTAATTGTTTCTAAAGATTGATAAAATATTGAAAAGAAATGTGAAAGATTTATAAGGAAATTTATACCAGTTATTAGAATGAATTTGAATAATTATTTTGCTTATTAATAAATAATTTATAAGATAAAACTGTATGACTATCCAATGGTATACTTATTAACAGTTAAGTAATAATGAAGAAGGAAGGGAAACATTTCAATTGTTCTCAAAGATTGATAGATATTGAAAAGAAACATGAAAGATTGACAAGGTTCATACCAGTACTAGAATGATTTCGAATAAATATTTTGTTTACTAATGTTTACATACATACATACATACATACATACATACATACATACATATATATATATATATATATTGTTTTTGCTATGTTTTTAGAATTTTTCTTTTTACATTTTCAAGGGGAAGTAACAAGCAGAGTCTGAATGATGAGATCTACATGATATAAAATAAATATTAGAAATGTGAATGTTATAATTTTAGAATGCACAAATTCAATGTTTAATGAGATTTTATATGATAATAACAATAAGATTTAAAGGTGTTGCACTTCGATTGGCAATCATAGGGGGAATTTTGCTTCTTCAGAATGTTGGAAGAGAACATATGAAATTATAAACAAGACAGACGAAAGTACAAGTACAATGAATAAAAAGATATAGAAATTTAGGGAAAAGAAATACAATTGAATAAGAAGAAAATTAGATAACCATAAAAGAAAATTCAGAGAAGTAAAGGGAGAAATAGTGAGAAGTTGGAAAAAGAGTAATAGGATATGAAGTTGAATACATAAGATGAATATGCATATGAAATTGTGTCTGTATGGAAATGTGATAACCCGGAACGATGCTGTACTCAAATAAGATGTTTTATTTGTTTTGTTAAAGCTCAATAAAACTTTATTTAAAAAAAAAGAACAACTGCATTCTCTTCACTGATGATGTAAAGCTGTTCAATACCACAGACAATACTGTTACCCTTCAAAAAGATCTTGATTATGTATCAGAATGATCAAACAAATGACAACTTCAAATCTCAACAAATAAATGCTCTGTCTTACATATTGGCAAAAAAAAATCAGAAAATTTGAATAGTCAAGATCTTGTTGATGATCCAAGCTCTGTAAAGGACCTTGGAGTACTCATCTCTAATGATCTAAGTGCTAAAGCCCACTGTAACGACATAGCCAAAAAGACATTAAGAGTTGTTAACCTAATCCTACCTAGCTTTTTCAATGGTAATGTCACACTACTAATTGTGTGTCTATAGAGCATACAAAACATTTGCTTGACCAATACTTGAATCCAGCTCATCAGTCTGGAACCCACATTACGTATCTGATATTAGCACAGTTGAGAAAGTCCAGAAATAATTTCACAGGAAGAGTTCTCCACTCCTCTACTCATTGTAGAATACCTTACGCCACCAGACTTGAAATTCTAAACCTAGAAAACCTTGAATTACACCGTCTTTGGTCTGATCTAAGTATGGTATATAAAATCATACATTGCAATGACTTACCTGTCAATGAAGACTTCAGCTTCAACCATAACAACACAAGAGTAAACAATAGATACAAACTCAAGGTTAATGGCACCAAACTTGATTGCAGGAAATACGACTTCAGCAACAGAGTGATCAGTGTCTCTACCTGACTCTGTGGTTTCTTCCCCAAACTCCAAAAACTTTCACCTTAGACTGTCTACTATTGACCTCACCCCTTTCCTAAGAGGTCTGTAGGGGGCATGCATAAGTGTACCATAACCGTCCCTGTCCCATTGCCTTCTTCCTAGGGCTGAGAAAGAGTGACTGGCCCAAGATCAATCAGCTGGCTTCGTGCCTAGCAAGGCAAAACTAGAATTCACTGCCTCCTGTTTTTTCAGCCTGAAGCCTTCATCATCACACAAAACTGGCTCTCTGCTTAAGATTGATGGATGGGATAATAAGGCATTTGGCAGTAACAAACAACTCAAGAGAAATATATAAGTTTGTGTAATGCATGTTGTGTGGGCAAACCATAACTATACTGTACTTTACATAACCTTCACGGGATCTATAAAAAGGGGGAAAATAGTTGTTTTTCAGTAAGGTTTTTCATACTTCCAATTTTATAGGTGTGCACAACAGAGCGATAACCAAGAAAGCAGAAAGGCCCAGAAGATAAATATAATTAACAGCAAAGGAACAATAAAAGTAGGCAGAACAGGTTATATTTAAATAAAAATGTAAACACTATAAAAAAGCTACTTTTATGCCCTGTCTATTGTCCACAATTTATCCATGTTTATTTTTTAAAAAAAATAGAGTGTGATTCATATATGTGCAATTTTTATTTTATTGCAGAGAATGCCATATACTGTAGATAAAAGAAATAATCCTTTCCTCCTTCTAGTTTTGAAGTAGCTGCTTTTTGGAAGCAAATTTTAATCCAACTATATATCATCACCAAGAGAATCCTTATTTTTTCAAGATCTTGATGACAGTTCTGACAGACTGAATTTAACCAGACGAGCTAGCTTTTCAAGTTGGAACAAATTGACTGAGAATTATTGCAAAATTATAGAATTTTTTTTCCTCCTTCAATTTAAGAGTTCCTTTAGGTTCTTCTGTGCATTAAATAAGCAGTTTAAAACAAATCTCTAATCATATTTATACAGAAATACAGGTGGTCTTTGATTTACAACCACAATTGATCCAAAATTTCTCTTGCTAAGCAAGATATTTGTTATTTGATATTTGCCCCATTTTATAACCTTTCTTGCCATAGTTGTTAAGTGAATCACTGCAGTTGTGAAGTTAGCAACATGGTTGTAAAATGTATCTGGTTTTCCCATTGACTCTGCTTGTCACAAAAGATGATCACGTGACCCCGGGACCCTGCAATCGTCATAAATAAGAGCCAGTTGCCACTCGTCTGAATTTTTATCACATGAGCCTGGGGATGCTGCAATGGTCATAAGCACAAAAAGGGGTCATGAGTCACTTTCCAGTGTAACTTTGAATGGTCACGAAACAAATGGTTGCAAGTCAAGGTATACTTGTAATCCTGTTATGTTTCAGGAAATGTTAATCAACTTTTGATTTATTTTTGCAGTTGAACTGCCCAAGGACAATGAATACACATAAGGATTTTTATTGGGTGCCCAAAATGCAGTGAAAATCATCTGCTTGAAAGAATGAGTGAGATGATCAAGTAGGGGTAAAGAAAAGAGTGAAAACTACTAAAAATTTAATTGTGTAAGATTATTCCCACACTTTGAAAGCGCTACTTAATCTCTGAAGTTCCCACACTTTACAATTAGCCTGAAATATGACTACAGTAGCCTGTCTCGATTCTGGTTGTAAACAACAACCACAGAAGAAATAATACTCATTAGTTATGTACTTTGATTCTTGGAGCAGGGCATAGTGAACATTTGGTTTGTACCATGCAACTTATTCTTGAAATGTTTATTAGTGAAATTGGAAGAAGATACTATCATAAAAATATAATTCTTATACAGCATGCTTTGATTACTGTTGGCTTGATTTCTAGAACTGTATTGATATCCTCACTATTTTTAAGCTCGTAGAAATGTTAGAATTTCAGTGGAAATTCTACAGTGGAATGGAATGGTTGAATACTGTGCCAGTAAAATAAACTGCTAAGCTTGCAATATTTATTATCTCAGGCAGTAAGCATAGGTTGATGATGTCTTTTCATAATGCATTAAAAAAATTTTTTTCAAATAGCTTAGATTTGAGTTATGCTGCACCTTTCCCCCCCTTGATTATGCTAGTGTAACATATTTATTTTTTCTTTCCCTAACTGTACATACCTATATATCTTTCAGAGCAGTAAATTTATGGTGAAACAATGCCTAAAGACATTTAAGGGAATAACTAAAGAGAAGTAACATAGTTAACATGCTTTGTGGAATACTATCTCTTTGGGAATCTGGATGGCCCCAATCCTGTTAGTATTTCGTAAGGCTTCAGGCAAGGCGGCTAGACAAGCTCATTTGATGATGAGATGAGATAACTGGAATATGTTGTGTGTCTTGGGCATCCTGGCTTTTAACTGTTGAATTTTTAATTTTTGTACACCATTGATTATGTGCCATCCTGTTGTTTTGGATTCCTTGTGACCATACAGATAGATTTTCTCTGTGACAATCTGTCCCTAACTAGTCTTTCAGATGTTGCAATGGTGCTCATAAATATTACAACTGAGCCCATTCACCTTGGGGCTGGTGATTCTCCTCTTCTCTTTCCTTTCACCTTTTCCTACTTTGGACACTTTTCTAGAGAATTTGGTCTTTGCATAATGTGTCCAAAATAGCATAATTTGAGCTTAGTTGTTTGTACCTCAAGTAAGAACTTCGGGTCGATTTGTTAGATAATCCACTGGTTTTTTTTCTTGGCCGTCCATGGTATTCTTGGGAATCTTCTCTGACACCAAAGTTCAAAGGCTTCAATTATTATCCTGGTTTCTTCCAAGTCCAACTTTCCCTTCCATAGACTGTCATAGGGCATACTGGTACTATAGCTTGCACAATTCTATCTTTATAGGCGTAGATACGTCATGGCATTTCAGTATCTTTTCCAAGGCCTTCATGGCTTCTTACGTTCCATGTTCCTACTGTAATTTTATCTTTGCAGCTTTGGGTTTGCTTTTCTTGCATGGCATCATCAGCAACTGGACATCCCAAAGGCATTAATCTAGCAATGTTATAAGCACCATTAGAACTCTGAAACAGCTTCAGCAATTCCCCAATAGGTTGTTGAGTAACATTCAACCTAAGGTGCTCATCAGCCAGCACTATATTGTGCACCGGTTGAACTGATGCCTTTTCCATTGTCACTAAAGGAATCGTCTGCTTCCAGCATCTTCCTATATTGTGGCTGCCCAATATAGGTTCCTGCTCACTCTACTTGATGCTTTGGGTGACCCCACAAGGAATCTGTACTCTTGGCATATACTTCTGAGGTTCTTCACTTATTCCTCCCAAAATGCTTAGTGTTCTGTTCCCACTGCATGTTAATCTGTGTGCAGCTCAACAGGGAGATAAACTCACCTATTCTCCAATGAAACGGATCGTGTGCATTTATTGAACGCTTTATTGGGTGAACAGGGTATGGTGAAACTGAGGAAAATAAGGATATATACAGTGAGATGTAAGATACAAATACAAGATATACAGCATTAAGCTACTGCTGAGCATAACAACCAATGAACAAGCAGCTTGAACCTCACCAGCAATGCTCTGTGTGAGGGACATAGGCCCATCTCCGGATGACCATGTGTCGCAAATCAAAATAGCTGCTTCTGTCTTCTCCAAATGCTGAATTAAATGGAGTCTGGATTCCCATTGTGGAAAGGGAATTTCACGAAGGTAGTAATGTCACAAAAAACAGGAAAAGCCCAAGGAAAACCTTAGGTTAGCCAGAAAACAAACTTACATAGGAAATGGAATCAAATAAAAAGTATTAAAGAATCCCTATAGACAAAAGCCGAAGTAATTAAGAAACTAGACAAATAGGAAAAGGAAACAAAAGTTAATTTAGAAAACCCTTACAAACACAGGACATACCAAATAACCAAAACAAACAGACAAAAGACAGAAAATATTAATTACAAAAGGGACAGACAGGAGATTGCCACAGAACAAATATGAAAGAGTATCTTAAAGCTAAAAGAGATTACAGAAAACCAATAATACAATCTGGCCACCCCGCAGAATTTGCCCTTAGGCGGAAATAAAGACAAACTCAAACAGGATTTTAAACATTAGGCACAAATCCAAACACTCACACAAAATCAACTTACAAAGGGAGAAAAGAGTATAAAAAACCAGGGACTTACCATAAGAAGCTAGTAGTCCAGGACTGCAGACTTCTCGCTGTTCTCCGCCTTCCTGAAAAATAAAAAGATCCAACTTTTAAGCAGTTGTCCATATCCTTGCGCCAGAGCTCTCCCAGCGGAAAAATCGAATCCTCGAAAGAAAGGCATTTTGACACCTTTCAACAACAGCATGCACCTGGCCTGAGTGCAGGCTGAAGGGTAAATGGGTGGAGTCAGCTTCAGACAACACACAATTGGGCCTATATGTTTCTCCAGCCACTAGGTAGGCACATTATAGTACTTTGAAAGCAAATTCCCTTGTCACCTTTTATCAGAAATAGAGAACCCATCCCCCAAACCCCTTTCTCAGTATCCTTTTATTGCAAGGGTGGGATTCTACCGGTTCGCACCTATTCACTAGAACCAGTGTTAACATTCTAAGCAGTTCAGAGAACCGGTTGTTAGAAGAAATTCCTGGCCTAATCCTGTAAGGAAGGCAGGAAGGAAACATTCTGGTGTTGCTTACAGAAACTGCCTCTCCGTTAACCCTTATGACATTCTTGGCAGGACTAGACTTCCTGTCTCTGGAACCTCTCTGGAGTTTTTTCCCCCTCCTTTGCTGGTAAACTTTGCTTGTGTGGAGTGACCATTCAAAATTACAATGGCACTGAAAAAAGTGACTTATGACCATTTTTCACATTTACGACTGTTGCAGCTTCCTCACAGTCATGAGAGGCTGGGGAGGAGTTGCGTGCCTCGATGTGAGTGATGTTGAGTTGGCCACACCCAGCCAGTCACATGACCACCAAGCCACGCCACCAATTAAGCCACGCCCACAGAACCAGTTGTTAAAAAAATTGAATCTCACCCGTTTTATTGTTATGTGATACATTTGTCAATCATTAGTTTTTGTGTAGTTTATGTTATTAGTTTATGTTATATTTGTTAATTGTGTAGCTTGAACATTATTCCTTTTAACTAATACTTCAGATTTATCAGAGAATCACAATTAACCAGAAGGCAGTTATCTCTATCAACACCAAACAGCTATCTATAAAACAGCATGGAGCTCATGAAGCATCTTCTAATTTCTATTTCATCTCAGCCACAAATATACAACCATGAATAATGAATAAGGTTTCAGATTAATGGAATATTATTGATGCCCAAATCAACAATGCTCTTTTTCCATCCAATATAACTGTCTCTTAGGACGTAGTTGAATTATAGAAAGTGATGTTGGAGATGCCACTTGACCAATATAATATTTTCCTGCCTTGATAATTCTTGTGTCCCCCATTAGCAAATCCTCTCAGCTCAAAATAGGTTTATACATGCCAGGATCTGCATTATTGCACATCCAAAGCTGATTGTCTCAAGCTGAACCCCATTTACCTAGAAGTTAGTGCCACTGAACCCCATGGGGCATATTTCTGAGTAGATCCACATACGATCATGTGAAGTGTTAGTACCAATTTATAATGCCTTGGTAAGACCACACTTGGAATATTGCACCCAGATTTGGTTACCACGATATCAAAAAAGATGTTGAGATTCTAGAAAGAGCATGGAGAAGAGCAATGAAGACGATTAGGGGACCGGAAGCTAAAACATTGTCACTTTTGGACCTTAAAAATCTTTCTCTCTCTCTCTCTCTCTCTCTCTCTCTCTCCCTTCCCTCCCCCCCCCCCCAATGTTTTTCAAACTTGACAACTTCAGAGGTATGCTGGCTGGGGAATTTTAGGAGCTGAAATGCACACCTCTTAAAGCTGCCAAGTTTGAAAATAATGGCTTTGATATTCTCATTGCACTTGATTCTACTCAACCCTGTATGCTCAGTTCAGCATGGTCTACTTCAGTAAATGAATTGGATCATTCCACTTTAAGGTTGCTCAATATTTTTTTCTATGATATCTACCAGGTGAACTTGTAGATAAGCTGAAAATGCTAGGTGCCAAAATACAACTGCAAAATCAGGATTGTATTATCCAAGGATGATCTTATCCATAATAATGTATGTTAATATTGTATTTTTTTTTAAGTGCCGTGGCAGCATGCATGCACAAATGCATGAAGCTTCACTTGCACATGTTGAGTTGCACATGCATGTTCATGCATGCCGGTCAGCCTGCCATTCACACAAATCAAGCTGTGCGCATCTGTGCCAGCCTGCCTCTCATGTAGCTGAGTTCCGAATAGGCCATGGCCTGTTAGTGGACTGCAGCCCGGGGATTTGGGGGCCCTGGGACACCATATATGCTGATGGATCCATGGAAATGCAGATTAGCTTACCTTCGGGTCATGCATTTTTCATGGCACAGTATTTTTGGCTAAAAATGTGAGAGGGAGCTATCTGCAGAAGAGCTGGTACATGTTTGCAGTTAATTAAATTTGGCAACAAATACATAAGTTTATAATGATAGGTTATATATTATGGTTTTATTCGATTGTTGTCTGTCATTCAGAATAATGTCTGGTAGCTATTTAAATCTCAAAAAATAAAGAAAAATGTTATTCCTATATATTTTTAAATAAAGAGATTGTGAAAGTAGCATTGCTAACTATTTATTCTATCTCATGTTGCTGTAAGTCAAACAAGTAACTGTGCTTACACTTTCAATCCCACTGAAGGCTGTCAAAAACTCTGGCATAAGAGAACAGAGCAGAGTATTTAGATGGGCTGGGTATAGTGGTTAACAAATGTTTATTTTTATTCAGGTAGAATAAAATATAAACACTTCTATTGAGAACTGAACTCCATTGCAAATCAAAGTGTTTTGCTGAGGAGATGGCCAAATCCCAGAATGCCATTCAGTCCATTCTGTGTGTTTTCTTATGTGGAAACAACTGAATTCCATCATCTCCCTAAGAGTGAAGCACTGGGGGGTTTCCAAATTTTTTCCTACCGGTTCTAGGTGTGGTTCTGAATGCTAACATGCTTGTGAAGAAGGCACAGAAAAGGTTATACTTCCTGAGAATGCTCAGGAAGATAAATCTCTCTCAGCATCTACTTCTGTCCTACTACTGCAGCACCATCAAGAGTGTCCCGACATACGACATTATTGCATGGTATGAGAGCAGCTTTGTAGTGGACAAAAAAGCTCTACAAAGAATCATTAAAACCGCCCAGAATACATTGGGCTCCAGCTACCAGTCCTGGACGACATCTTCACATCTCGCTGTTTGAGGAAGTCACATAACATTCTCAGAGATTCTTCCCATCCTGCCTAAAATCTCTGTGGATTGTTGCCTTCTGGCAGAAGGTACCGAACAATTAAAACTCAAACCACATGTTTTCTGAACAGTTTTTATCCCAGAGCTATAATTGCACTTGACAATGAACTTAAGAATCACCATCAGTGAGCTGTTGGACAGTATTACTTGGTCTGTTGTGTAGATACTTGTGTGTTTTTAGGGGGTGGGGAACTTTGGCGGGTGTAGGTGTGTTTGGGGATTGTCATGTGTTAGGTCTGGTCTCTGGGTGTTATGTGAATTTTGTTGTATGTGTATACTGTGTATATATGTACAGTGACAAAGTATTGCTTTTATTATTACTATGCAGGCGCGCTTTTGCTGGTAGAAACATGAACTATACTTTTTCTTTCAACTTTGTGGAAGTTTGAGTCTCAGTTGAAAGCTGTTCTAGTGAAGACAGCCTTTTCTGTTTGACATAAGATTGTATAACTTTAGCTTTGATGAAAAGTTTTCTCCTGTAGTTTCTTCTAAAAATGGCAAAGATAAATTCTGAAAACAATATTTACATTTGGAAAAAAAAACATGTCAGGAAACTTAATTATTTATGATAATGATGCTCCATAGGTCAATGGCCAAGAAAGAACTCCTGAGAAGAATTTCTCATCTTGGGACCTTTAGACCTGTTGATCAACAATCCCCAGCCAGTACAGCCAATGACCGTACTAAGGGAGATGGGAATGTCAGTCTAATAGCAATAGCAATAGCAAAAGTACTTAGACTTATCTACCACTTCATAGTGCTTTACAGCACTCATTGGGCAGTTTACAATGTCAGCATATTGCTCCCAACAACCTGAATCCTCATTTAGTGACCTCAGAAGGCTGGAAGGCTAAGTCAACTTTGCGCCCTATCAGGATTGAACTTTAGGCTGTGGACAGAGTTTGCCTGCAATTCTGCATTCTAATCACTGCACCTTCAGGGCTCCTAATGACATGAAACCATTGGATGGAGAGGATGGAAGTCTCTCACTCAAATGAAGCTACTACACCAGAGAAGGCTGAGGGCACTGACTGATAAATGAGTTAATGAGTGTGGAATAGTTTTCTGAAAGAGAGATGTGTAGCTCCAGCATTGCGAGGGGTGGGATTCTGCCAGTTCAGACCAATTTGGGTGGACCCCTAGTTTCAAAGCTCACCTGGGAGCAAACCAGTTTGCGCCAATGATCATGTAGGCCTGCCCGTCTGCCCCTGCAGTATACTGATCTTGATCGTCTCAGCTGATCAGCGTGGAAGAGTGGATTGCCGCTCTTTAGCTGTGTAACATACCGTATATACTCGCATATAAGCCGATCTCGCATATAAGCCAAGCCTTAAAAAACTGCCCCAAAATGAGGAATTTTGCAAAAACTCGCATATAAGCCGACCCCCAAATACCATGGTGTTCAACCCCTGATAAAGGAAAATCTGGAGACCCATGAAAAAAAATCTGGAGATGGCGTAATTACGATGGCGTAATTACCAACATTTCCCCAAGAGCTATTTTTGAGTAGATCCCAGCACAGAAACACCCCTCCCCCAATTAACTGTCAGGCTTCGATCTGTCAGGCTATCCCGTTCTGAGCAACACAGTGGCGATCAACCGCCGAGCTCAACGTCCTGCGGAGATGGGCCAAGACCAAGGCTCACCATCAGAAAGATTCTGGGAGGACAGGGCTTTGGGCGCGACTTCCCTGAACAGCAGAAGTGAAGCCCAGAGGGAAAAGGCAGCGGAGCAAAAGTTGCGGCTCATCGTCCATCCAGGGAGAAAAATGGCGCCCAACTTCACGCGGGTTTTACTTGAGGCGAGGGCTGCTAAGGGCCAGCTGACAGGGAGTGCGAGAGCCAAGACTCTCATCGCAGGAAGCCGCCTCGCTAAGTCGCTGCTCTGGCGCAAATCGAGGCACGGCCACTGAGAGGGAGAAGGTGGGGATTTTCCTTCCAAGCGGTCATTGAACCCACCGGACTGAAATAACCGGTGGCTGAACCAGGGGATTCCGGGCCCTCCTCACCACCATATAACGGTGGTTATAAAAAAAAAAAATCAGATTTATGTGCGTATAAGCCGACCCCCAAATTTGAAAAAAAAAAAAAAAGCATTCTAAAGTCGGCTTATATGCGAGTATATACGGTAGTAACATAGTAGATAAGGATTTTTGCATTGCTGTTCACACGCACGCCTGAATCGGTTGTTATACCGGCAGCATCCCACTCCTGAGCATTGCCCAAACTCAGTCAAAATTCTTAGGATGCTGCCTTCCAGTCTTATTCTTAATATCCCCCCCCCAAAAAAAAAACAACAACTTGGCTTGCTATTTAAATTTGTCTTCATGTTTCGTGGTATTGGAGTATATTTGTCAATCCTGAAACCACACTGAATAAATTACCGTTGTCAAATACCCAAATTTTGATCACGTGGCCATAGAGATGCTGCAACAATTTTTAAGTGTGAGGATCACTTTTTTGCAGCACCATCATAACTCTGAATGGTAATTAAAGGAATAATCGTATCTTGAGAACTACGTGTGGGTCTAAAATTATTTTTATTTGAACAACTACTGTGACCGAATCTTGTAAATCTCAATTGGCTTTCCTCTTCCTTCACTTTATCTTCATGTGAATTAGAGAGGGGCTTCTTGTCAAACCTGCTCCAGCTTGGTCTTCTAGGAAAGAAACAAAAAATCTCAACTCCATTTGCAGGGAAAAGAATACTTTTACTAAAAGCCAGTGGTGACAGTAAAGCAAAGGTAGAACTAATGGCTTTGCTTATGAAGGTTTCCCAGTTAACTTTCCCCTTTTGGTTCCACTCTCCTGTTATCATCCGTTTGTCCAGTTATATTTGAATAAATTGTTTTGATAACTCTCCCTGAAAAAGAGGGCTAGATGGCGAGTCATTCCATTCCATTCCCAAGCCTCTGGCCTTGAAATGGTGAGCCCATTTCGTAAGATGGTAGTTCATGTTTCCCCCTTCCCATAGCTCCATTCCCCGCCCCTCTCCATAGTTAATGGCAAGTTGGCACCTAGTGAAGCAAGGCTGGAGTGTAGGATGGCAGTTCTGACACTTCATTAGTTTCTTTGTCTTGGCAATGGATCATTTCCCTGTCTTTCAAAGCCATGATCGATACATCTTTCATGAAACCGTACGGTTTCATCTCAAGGAAATGAGACAGATGAGTGGAGTTATCCATGCATTCCACTCATCTGGACAGAGCAATTGAATACAATGATAAAAGTAGCCTCCCCAATTTATTTTTATAAGGGCTGTCTAGGTCTGTGTGTGTGTGTGTGTCTGTGTGTGCATGCTTGCACATGCATGCAAGATTTATTGGAGGCAGATATTCACATACTTCCTTTCAACAAAGTGGGGAAAAAACTACTAATTAATGAAAGGGCCAGGTTCATTTAAATAGGTACAGTGGTTTAAAAAAAAGATTCTGGAACTAAAGCTAATAAAGAAAGAAAACTTTTGTTAGACAACAAAAAAAATGTAAAAACATTTCAGAAATGTGTGCAAAGTTACATCAAGATTAGAAAGACCTACAAAATGTTCTTTGCTCAGAAAATTATCGGTTTGTGGCCAGGCTTACGAAGATCAAAAATGGTTAAAAATCAATTTGTAAATTCACGCTTCTACTAGGCAGTAGACCACAGGTGATTAAAAACTCAGGGGTGGGATTCAAATCTTTCAACAACCAGTTCTGTGGGTGTGGCTTAGGTGGTGGGCATGTGAATGGGTGGACATGGCTTGGTGATCATGTTATTGGCTGGATGTGGCCAATTCAATATTTATTTATTTATTTATTTTGATTTGTCAATTGCTTACAAGATAACAGGTATAAGTATATACATAGTTATGAATACATGAAATGGATACATATAAGAAAAATAAAAGAAACAATAGGACAGTGATGGTAGACAACGTTGGTGTGCTTATGCACGCCCCCTATAGACCTCTTAGGAAAGGGGTGAAGTCAATATTAGACAGTCTAAGGTAAAAGTTTTTGGGGTTTGGGGAAGAAACCACAGAGTCATGTAGAGCATTTCAGACATTGACCACTCTGTTGCTGAAGTTGTATTTCCTACAATCAAGTTTGGTGTGATAAACCTTGAGTTTGTATCTATTGTTTACTCTTGTATTGTTGTGGTTGAAGCTGAAGTATTCATTGACAGGTCGGACATTGCAATGTATGATTTTATATACCATACTTAGATCAGACCGAAGATGGCGTAATTCAAGGTTTTCTAGGTCTAGAATTTCAAGTCTGGTGGCATAAGGTATTCTACAATGAGTAGAGGAGTGGAGAACTCTTCTTGTGAAATATTTCTGGACTTTCTCAACTGTGCTAATATCAGATACGTAATGTGGGTTCCAGACTGATGAGCTGTATTTGACTATTAGTTGAGCAAATGTTTTATATGCTCTAGTTAGTTGTGTAATATTACCAGAGAAAAAGCTATGTAAGATTAGGTTTACAACTCTTAACGCCTTTTTGGCTATGTAGTTACAGTTGGCTCTAACACTTAGATCATTAAAGATGAGTATTCCAAGATCCTTGAGGGTTTGGATCATCAACAAAGTCTTGACTATTCAGCTTGTATTTTATTTTCTGATTTTTTTTTTTTGCCAATATGTAGGACAGAGCATTTATTTGTTGAAATTTGTAGTTGCCATTTGTTTGAACATTCTGATACATAGTCAAGATCTTTGTGGAGGGTAGCAGTATTGTTTGTGGTGTTGAACAGCTTTACATCATCAGCGAAAAGAACACAGTTGCTCTTAATATGATCACAGAGCTCATTCATGTAGAGTATGAAGAGAGTTAGTCCTAGAACACTGCCTTGGGGGACACCACTGTTGACAGGTACAGAATTTGACAGGACATTCCCAATTTTGACCATTTGTTGTCTGTTTGACAGGATTGCTTCTATCCAGTTATGCTGTTGTCCAGAGATACCATAAGATGTCAGTTTTAGGAGTAGTTTGTCATGTAGCACTGAATCAAAGGCTTTACAGAAGTCTATGTAGATTGCGTCTATTGCTTTGCCCTGATCGAGCTGTGTAGCCCATGTTTTTGCAGTATAAGAGTTGCAGATTACAGGATAGTTTTTTTCTGAAACCAAATTGTTTATTGGAGAGTAGGTTGTTCATCTCTAAGTGATATCACTCACATCGATATCACTCACATTGAAGCACACATCTCCTCACCTGGCCTCTCAAGACTGTGGGGATGCTGCAACAGTTGTAAGTGTGAAAAATGGTCATAAATCACTTTTTTCAGTGCCATTGTAACTGAATGGTCACTCCACACAAGCAAGCAAAATACCAGCAAAGGAGGGGGAAAAATCTCCAGAGATGTTCCAGAGATAGGAAGTCTAGTCCTGCCAAGAATGTCATAAGGGTTAACAGAGAGGCAGTTTTTGTAAGCAACACCAGAATGTTTCCTTCCTGCCTTCCTTACAGGATTAGGCCAGTAATTCTTCTAACAACTGGTTCTCTGAACTGCTTAGAATGTTAACAACCGGTTCTAGTGAAAAGGTACAAACTGGTAGAATCCCATTCCTGTAAAAACTGTATTTATCTGTTCTGCTTGCACACTATCCATGACAGAATACCTGAGGAGCTTTTGAAATTCTATGTGTGAATTCTAGCTTAGCTGCCGACTTCAGACTTGGCTCATAATCCTGGCTCATAAACCAAGAGCTAACTGCAGCCTGTAAATTATGTTTTCCTTTTTATTAGCTTCCTCTAAAGATAGCCTGTGCTAAGCAGCAACCATATGTTAGGTTGACACACCTTATTACCAAGGAAACAGGAACTCCGATTCTTACCGAAGGATAAACTTTATTCTTTGACCGCCATGTAATTCAGCTTGCTGAATGTAACTGGAATACTAAGCAAAACTTGCTAGAGGCAGCTGGTAACTTTTCAGTGAGTTGTTAGATTGTGAGAGGCATCACTTCATTGAGTTGTCTCAATGTCCAAATTCATCCAAGTTCAGGTTAGAACCATAGACCAGATTTCAAAGAAACATGCTGAAGGCTATTATGTCACCTTGCAAGATAGCCCAAGCATCAAAACCATGAATACTAACACTACCATTATTGTAGTGGTGGGATTCAAAAATTTTTACTACAGGTTCTGTGAGTGTGGCTTGGTGGGGGTATCAGGGGAAGGTTACTGCAAAATCTCCATTACCACCCTATACCACTAACCTGCTTTCCAGCTCCATTCTCCTGTGCAGGGCAACAAAAGAAGACCCAGCCAATCAGCTGGGACTTGGGAGGCAGAGAATAGATGGGGGCGGGGCCAATCAGAGGTGGTATTTGCCGGTTCTCAGAACTATTCAAATTTTCTGCTATGGTTCTCCAGAACTGATCAGAACCTGCTGAATACCACCTTTTTATTGTAAGGTTACGGTAAAAGAATCTTGCAAGTGTGAAATTACATCTCCTCCTGGGTAAACCAGACAAGAAAAACAACTAGTTTTCTTGGATTTGAAGACCACACATCTTAAAGTGGTTTAAGCTTGAAAAACACTGCTCTAGAACCAGAGAGATCCAGAGCTGCTATCCCAGTGGTATGGAACAAGAGATGAAATAGTTCCCATTTATTAAGTCAATGTGGTATGATGGTGTTAAATGCCTGCTTCTTGATTTAATGTAGCAACCTTTCCAAGGCAAATCCATTTCTTGAGGACAAGAATGCATCCAGCTCACTAAAAAAGAAAAGCAACTTCCATCCATCTATTTCTGCTTTATGTCAGAAGCAGGTTTATCTGATGTAGGCTGCCTCAAGTCATACTTGTCTGTTTTGCCTTCTGGATATTATTTGTTGTAAATAAACAAAATGAAACAAAATTTACTACTTACAAACCAAGACTCTTATCTCCATCGAAGTCGCTCAATATTTTTCCTCTTCTTCTGCCTTGAACTACTCCTTGCTTTTCTCTTGGTACACATTGCAAAATACAGCCAGTTTGGTCTAATAGTTAAGAAACTGGGAGACTGTGAGTTCTAGTCCTACCTCAGGCAATAAAAGCTGGTTGGATGATTTCTGACCCAGGCTTTGTCCAAATTAAGGAAACAAAAACTGAGTGTAAAATCAAACCTTTTTTAGTGTGATGCGGGGAATTTGTTGCATTCCCAGACACAATTCATTAGACACAATTATCTGAGATAAAGCCCCTGTCACTCTGCACCAACGGATGCAAAGAGGATGTAAAACGGACAAAAAACCTTGCCATCCGTTGGAAAACGCGATGTACTCACTGCCTCCATTTTGCTTCCTCTCTATACGTCCAGCATCCGTTTATTGACGTTTCATCTCAGAAAGTTTTGGGCTGCTCAAAACTTTTGCGCGGAAAATGTATCCAATTCGTCCGTTCTGCATCCGCTACGCATCTGCTACGCATCTGCTACGCATCCGCTATATCCGCTAGGCGTCTGCTACGCATCCGCGCAACTCAAATCCGCTCGGACGCAGGGAGGAAGCGGAACGGATGCAGAACGGATGCCTAGCGGAAACAAAGCGTTTAAAATGGAAAAAACGTCCGCAGAGGGGACCTATCTCGGATATTAAGGATGTCTACAGGATGCCTAGAGGATGCCTAGAGGATGCCTAGCAGATGCCTAGCGGAAAACCTATACTGCCTATAAAAAGGGGGAGCAACTCGCCTGCATCTCACTTTCAGAACAGCAGCCCAGCGGTGCAGACCTCTGCAGCCTTCATCTGCCTCTTCCTCTTCCACAGCATCCAGTCATGTCCACCGTGGATAGTAACACGGTCCTTTTGGCAGCCACCATCCTTCTGCAACAGTGCGAAGCCATCTACAGTCTCTGTGAACAGTACTACGGGAAGAAAAGGAGGCACCCAAAAAAAGTCTGGCTCCGAAGATGGTTCGCCAGAAGAGCACAGTACGTACTTTACGACAAACTGATGGTGGAGCTCAGGAGCGAAGACACTCGGGTGTTCCAGAACTTCATGAGGATGCCTCCAGACATGTTTGACGAAGTTGTGCAGCGGCTGACATCCAGGTTGACAAAGACAAACATGAACTTCCCGCCCAGCCTGGAACCTGGGCTCAAGGTGACACTCACTCTGCGCCACCTGGCCTCAGGGACCACTACAGGAGCATGCAGTACGGCTGGAGGGTGCCACCCAGCACCATCAGCTTTTTTGTCAGAGAAGTGGTGCAGGCCATCATCGAAGAATACAAGGAGAAGCTCCTCCAGTGCCCCTCCACTGAAGAAGGATGGAAGAAAGTTGCAGAGCAGTGGTATCAGAAGTGGAACTTCCCCCACACCGTTGGAGCCATCGATGGCAAGCATGTGGCCTGCAAAGCTCCAGCCAACTTAGGGTCCACTTATCACAACTCCAAGGGTTTCTTCAGCATCATCCTCTTTACCATGGTCGATGCTGACTCCAAGTTCATGTACATCGATGTTTCAGGCAACGGCTCATCTTCAGATGCCCAGGTATACAACGACAGTGACCTCAAGGAGGGGCTGGAACGCAACCTCATGGTGGGCTTCCCAGATCCAGACCCGCTGCCCAACGACACGCAAGATGTGCCCTACTTCATCGTGGGGGATGACACCTTCTCCCTCACAACCTACCCATGAAGCCCTACACCTCCAAAAACCTCACCCCTGAAGAGAGGATCTTCAACTACAGGCTGTCCAGGGCAAGACGGGTGGTGGAGAACGCCTTTGGCATCCTGGCCAACAGGTTCCAGGCACTTCTCACCAACATGCAGCATCGCCCACAGACCATGAGGAGGATCGTAGAAGCTTGCTGCATCCTGCACAATCTCATGCGCACCCGCTACCCAGTCTTGCAGAACAGGCTCATGGACCTCCAACAAGGCAATGGGGACATGGAGCCTGGGGAATGGAGGCAAGGGCAAAACCTGATCGACACTGAGGATGTGCAAGGGCCCAACAGAGCCTCACGTGAGGCAAAGAAGCAGCGCAACCTCCTGAAACACTGGTGCAACTCCCCAGCTGGAGCGGTGGAGTGGCAAGACAGGATGGTAGATGCTTAATGGATGCTTCCTTCAGCCTGTCTCATCACACTGATGAGATTGGCCCATGTATGTTGGGTGTGCCTACAATGAACAGGGCATTTAATAAAGAGTTGTGTTTATGTTGACATGTGTGGATCAATGCTTACATTGTAATTGATAATGAAGGGCCATAGGGGTGGCACCTGGGAGGGTGGACCATACAGTCCCACTATGCTTGCACTGGAGGTTTATCTATCCCACAACTATTATCCATCCCATAGGTATCCCTGCCCATCCCACAGGTATCCCTTCCCATCCCACAGGTATCCCTTCCCATCCCACAGCTATCTTAAACCATCCCAAAGGTATCACTGCCCATCCCACTGCTATCTTAACCCATCCCACAAGCATGCAAAGGCTAAACCATTTCTAAAAGTTTCCACCCAGACTTTATAGAAAAAAATTAATGAAGCAAGTGTGTGAAACAAAGATAAACTTTATTAATAACAAGCTGTAAAATAAACATGACCCAAGTCAAGTGTCCAAATAAAGTCCAGAAATATCCAGGCAGCCAGTCTCTGGCACTCCTCTTGGTCACTCGGAGGTGTGTGCCCAGTCTATGGTGTTAGGGTGCAGGTGCTGTGGAGGTGGGTGCTGTTGCAGTGCTGGTCTGAGGTGTTGTTGGAGTGCCTGGCCCCGAGAGGACAACAGGGGACGGTGTGTTGAGGAAGGTGTCGGACAGCTGGCTCAGCCCCGTGATGCTGAGAGGTCCTTCCTCCATGCCATGGGGTGTCAGCCCCAGTACTGAGGACAGATGTACTGAGGCCGGGCTTGGCTGTGGGATGGAGGAAGGAGCAGTGTATTGGTCTGCCTGGTCTGCAGTGGGGTGAGGACTGGCGTGGGTGGCATCATTGGCGTGGCTGGCATCGCTGTCGTGGGTGGCATTATTGTCGTGGTTGGCATCGGTGGCATCATTTGAACCGGTGGCAACGGTGTCGCCCGATGACTCTGTGCCTGCATTTGGAAGGGCTGCTGTCTGTGCTGCTGGACTTCCGGGTAGCTGTAGCCCTGGTAGGTGAGGGGCTGTGGGAAGCCTTGGTATGGGAGGGACATCACCTGGGGTGAAGGAGCAGACCTGGACTGGGTGGGAGCAGGTTCCTCTGGGTCTGGAGGGTTGTTAAGCAGCGTGGTGATCCTCTCCTTCACCACCTGGTACTGGGGATCCGCCATCTCCTTGAGGGTCTGGTTGACATAATTGAGGAAGGGCTTGCGGTTGGAGGAGGAAGAGTCGATGGGGACCAGCTGAGAGAGGAGACCTATGCTGGTGCGGATGGTGTCCCTGATCTCCACCAGGACCTTGTGGCTCTGCCCCTCCTGCGGTCTGCTCTCTGCCTTACTGTGGAGGCAGAGGTGTGGGTGGATGCGGCTTCGGCAGCGGTGGACTCGATGTCTCCTTTCTCCCACCACACCAGGGAGTCCTCCTCGCTCTCCACAACGCTTTCAACACCTGCCGGGGGGTTCTCCGCCGTGGCACGCTCCACAGATACCTGCATGGAGACAGGGACTGACTCGGCCGCTAGAGGACTGGCTCCCAGCAGGCTGCCGGAGAGAGGGGGTAGAGATTTGGGCTCCTGGTGCTCCTTGGTGGCGGACCTCACCCTCCAGGAAGCTGCACTTGGCCATGACATAGTTCTCTCTGTCCGTCAGCTTAACCGTGGCCTGGCCAGATTTTTTGAGGTGCAGCTTCCCGTACCAGGTGTGCATGTGCTTCCACCAGCCGAGGAGCACCTCCGATGTGTAGCCCAGACTCTCTGCCCTCTCTTTCCAAGCAGCCTGCTTCCGCTTGGTGTCCCTGTACAGCCGGTGTTCCTTCCGCCACAGATAGTCGTTCTCTCTCAGCCACTCCAGCACCTCATCCTCGTGCGCTTCCTCAATGTAGTACTGCCTCCTCTCCCGTTGTTGCATACGCCTCTTCCTCCCTTTGGCAGGACCAGATGGGCCCTCATCAGAGGGGCTTCCAGGTTGTAGGGGCTGCTCCTCCACACCAACAGCATCATCATCATCATCAGCATAATCACCAGCAGGATCATAATCAGCAGCAGCAGCAGCAGGATCAGCAGCAGCAGCAGCACCAAGACCAGGATCAGCAGCAGCAGAGTAAGCACCAGCAGCAGGGTCAGCAAGACCAGGAGAACCAGCAGGACCAGCAGGACCAGGACCAGCTTCAGCAGAGTACGCAGCAGCAGAAGCACCACCGCCAGGAGCAGCTTCAGCAGAGTACGCAGTAGAATCACCACTGCCAGAAGCAGCTACAGCAGAAGCTCCAGCAACAGAAGAGCAAGCCCAAGCAGCAGAAGCCCCAGCAGAAGCAGAGTCAGGGACATGGGGCGGGAGGGTGGCCCTGTCCCTCTTGCCAGGGATGGCGGCAGGTTGCTGAGGCTTTCGCTTCTTCCCCATGGTTGTGGGGTTGCTGGCTGGCAGGAAGGCTTGCACCAAGGCTGGCAGGAAGGCTGGCACCAAGGCTGGCAGGAAGCCTGTTAGGAAGCCTGGCAGGAAGGCAGGCACCAAGGCTGGCAGACAGACTGGCTGGCAGGGAGGCTGGAAGGCAGGCTGGCAGGGAGGCTGGAAGGCAGGCTGCCAGCAAGACTGGAAGGGAGGCTGGAAGGCAGGCTGCCAGCAAGGCTGGAAGGCAGGCTGGCAGCAAGGCTGGCAGGCAGACATGCAGGCAAGAACTCGAGGTATCTAGCAGCAGGTCTTTCCTCCAAATGCTGGCCACGTGCGAGTTGCTTCCCTTTATATCCAAGGGGCTTGCACAATGCATCCTCCCCGCATGTGCAATTAACACCAGGCATCCGTTATGCTTCCGCTGTGCATCCGCTTCATCCGCTGTGCATCCGTTCTGCATCCGTTGTTTCCGTTCCGCGTCCGCTTCGCTGAGGCCCCCCGGAAGCCTAGCGGATGCGCCATCCACTTCCATCCACTGGGCTTCCGTTCCGCATCCGCTTTGCATCCGCCCTGCGTCCTCCCTGCATCCGTGTTATCTGCTCCAATTATGCAAATTTTTGCCCCTTTTGAGCGCGGATAACAATGGATGTAACATTTTTCTCTTCCGTTGTGTCCTTTTTGCTTCCATTGGGCAGTGTGACACGGCCTTAAGCTCACGCCTTTCAGTGTTGTAGAAGGTTGCCAAGAAACAGAAGTCCACTTAATTAGAATATATACCGACAGAAGTTCCAGCAAAGACAAACCAGAGTTCACAAGGCTTCAATGAGGAGTCAGAATCTAATGAACTTGCTTCCTGCAAAGAGCACATCATCAAGGATTGACTTTTATCCCTGATGGGAGGGGCAATCACCTTCCAGCCTTACTCCTGAGTAACCCTGCTGTTTCAGCTGCTCTCCTTCTAGCAGTCCTTCGCACACACACACTCGGAACAGGCTCCCCAGGGTCCTGCTTTGCTGCTGCCAGAGTCCGAAGGCTCTGAAGGTAGCACCCCACTCTCAGATGGTCCTGGCCCTATCCCTGCATCGGATGCAGGACCCTCGTCCAAGTCCTCCTCAGACTCCCTGACTGGTTGCCTTTTGTCCTTGCTGTCCAATACCAGTCTACACTGGCTGCCGGCGAACCACAACAGGTATCAGGGAACAGCCCACAATATTTTGTGCGGTGCTCACCACCCTCTGTAATGGTTTTTCTATTCGTGGCTGTCAAGCCAGCATACCACACAGTAATACAATATGTGAGGACTCTTTCTATTGTGGACCAGTAAAAGGAGGTCATCAGTCGTTGCTCTACTTTATTCTTTCACAAGACCCTAAGGAAATGGAGTCTCTGTTGGGCCTTTCTGGCCACCTGGGTTTTGTTGATTTTCCAGGTGAGATCTTCACTGAAGTAGACTCCCCAGAATTTAAAGGAGGAAATTCCACATAGCCCCCTTCGATGTAAAGTGGGGCGGGTTCCACTCTCTATTTCCAGAGGTCTAATACCATCTCCTTTGTCTTGCTGATGTTTAGGTGCAGGTTGTTTTCTGGGCACCATGAGGATAATTTTTGAACCCCCCTCCTGTTTGCTGTTTCATCTCCACCTGTAATGAGACCCAATACTGTAGTAACATCTGTGAATTTAATGATCACAATTTACATATCTGAGAGGTAACTTTGGGCCTTGACACCCCTGCATTATACCATTTGTGACTAATGTTTTCTTTCTGAATTGCAGTTCTGGAAAGATGGTTGCTGGGCAACTTTAATTGTAAGACTCAATAGACTTTCAGAAGTCACTTCTTTTTTAGATGGCAAGGCACAGATGTTTATTTGCAACATATAAGGTAGAAGATTCATGATTTGCAGTCATTACATGGGAGAAGGATTTGGATGTGGAAGTTGACAACAGATTGAACAGGAGCCAACTCTGTAGGATAGTTCTGAGGGGAGCAGAAGTAACTCTGTACCACATAAAAAGAGGGATTTTATTGAAGACTTTATTATTTATTTATTAAATTTCCCCCCTTTATTTGCAGTGATGAAACTGCATCTGGAATACCCTACAATTTTGAATAACCCATTTCCAAGTTAAAACAGGTTCAGATGATGCCAACAAAGATGGTACGGGAAAAAGATGAACCTGCGCTATAAAAATAGGCTGAAGGAACTTGGGATGTTCTTTCTTGAGAAAAGTCTTTTCAGATTTTTAAAGGGTGCCCTATGAAGATGGTCAGGAAATATTTTCTATTGCTGTTGAAACTAGGACTAGAAATGATGGATACAAATTTCAGCTACTTAGATATCATTTTAGTATAAGCATTCCCTGAAATTAAGATATGTACAATATTGGAGCAGTCTACCTATGAAACTGGACAGCTATCACTTGCAGATGAGTTAACTCATTTTCCTAGGCATGACAGAGAGTTGAACTACATGAAACCCCATAATTTCATGATTCAACCCTGAAGTAATTATGTAGAATGGAATAGAATGCAATGCAATGCAATTGTTGCCCAAATAAGGTAGGGCAGCTAAATGCTGGCTTTATTTTCCCTTGATGTGGCCAATTATCACCCAGTGATCAGGAAAGTGCAATCTGTTTATTCTGTGCAAGAGAAAGAAAGGTGTGCTTTCAGGAATGAATCATAAATTGAGAGCCTCCAGAACACAAAATAGCATTGCTTTTATACACTTCTGAAACACAAAGGCATGTGATTATTTGCAATCAATAGGCAACAAAGCAACAAAGCAATTATATCCCTGGCAGAGGATGGCCTTCATTAGTACCATAAAATATTACAATTCTCACTCTTCTATTGCTAACTGAAAAGACTTTGATAAGAACTAAGTGTGCAAAGCTTTCTCAGTCATCTATCTGCAATAAGAAAGAAGAGGTTAAGTCTACATCAGTAGCTGGCTTGGCAAGACAATGATATGATCCTTTCAGGAATGTACAGGCAGAAAGAGCCCCCCCCCCCCCACACACACACCCAAAAAAAGGAAAATAAAGAGCAAAGGGAAACATGATCAAAAATGGAGGTTATTTTGGCTCTCCATGCGACAGATTTTTTTCACAAAAAAAAAAAAAAAGAATCCACTGAACACAATTTTGTGAATTTCACTGGTTTCAACTCTGATTGCCAGTACAATTGAAAACCTATAAAGCCCTACATGGCATAGGGTCAGTTTTTTTGAAGGACTATCTAAGTCTCTCAGTCTGGTCAGAAGGTGTCCGCAGGGTTGACATGTTCCTGTTTCCTTTGATTTAACAGTGCCATCTTTCAGGACCCAAAAAGTATATCCATTTCCTGTTGCAGCATCAGCCTTCTGGAATGAGCTCCTCCTGAATTCCATAATGCTTCCCACCCTGTTGACATTCCAGAACTCCTTGAAGACCTGACTGTTCTCCTAAGCCTTGAGTTGAGCTAGATGGAGTCCCTCATTGAATGAGTTTTTGTATAGAGCAACTGGATCCCCCTCTTGTTGGTTTTGCATTGTGTTTGTATGGCCTAGTGTTACACCCGGCACATTCCCAGCATGTTCCTATATCCAAATCAGATCAAGCATGCGTGCTGCTTTCAGCTAACAAAAAAACACAAAAAACAATCGAAAACAGTTTTTTAGATATATTTTTATTGTTTACATGTAAATATATTGAATACAGTGTCATTGTCCTGGCATTCTAATTATCATAAAACAAAAGTGAAAACAGAGTAACATGAAATATATACTATTTTAAATAGTGCTAGTACTGTATAATAGTTTCTGACCATCATATTCTAATATGTCAACTTATCTATCATTCTAATACTTACATTCCTATATCAATTTTACAAATAATATATCTTTCCATGTCCACCTAACCTGATCCTTTCGCATTCCAACTTCTACCTCATGTTTCTAACAATTGATAAAACCTATTCCAGGCTAAATAGTATTCTGTATCTCCTTTATCTTTTATTTTTAGCATTAGTCTGTCCATTTCCACACAGCCTATTTTCTTCCTTATCATTTCATCCTCTGATGGGGTGTTTTCATTCTTCCACTGCTGCACATACACAATTCTTGCTGTGGCAAAACATGTAATATTAGACGTTGTCCCTTTATCATAGCCGTCTAATATAATACCTAATAAAAATAATTCTGGCTTTAAATCTATATGTTGTTTGATCTTTTTTTCCATACATACCACATATGTATTTATGTCCAGAATTTCCTTGTCTTTATATAAGTCCACCATATGCGGTAGTATGTGCCAGGTGTTTGTCTGCATTTCCAACAGTTTGGGGACATACTGTTAAACATTTTAGCTAGTCTAGCTGGGGGCAGATGCCACCTATAGAATATGTTATAGAGATTTTCCTTATATGATGTGGTCATTGTCAGTTTCCAGTTTCTATCCTAAAGCTTTTCCATTTATCCAAATCTATATTATTTCCCCCCCAAAATTGGCCCATACTATCATCTCTTTAACTCATTCTTCTTCCATTTTATAATTTAATAAGTAATTGTACAATCTCTTTATCAATTTGTCATTAATCCCCATTAATATCATTGTATTGTGAGATGCCCAGAAATGTTTTGGAGTCAGGTGTTACCTAAGTTGAATTAAACAAACAAGCCAACAAAGTGGAAGGAATTGGCTAATTTGAGAAGTGCTTTAATTTTTTTTTTTTAGTTGCTTGGTGGCATTGAAGATGGGCTCAGAAGGTTGAAGACTTTTGAACCCACATCATCTTCTCATCTTCTCCAGGTCCCAAAACAGTTGTGGGCTTTTTATAATTAGGACACAGCTAAACACAAAGGCTGGAAGGGAAGGGAAAGAGGAAATCTTAACAGCAGAGAGAGAAAAACATTTCAATGTGTTGGAAAACTGCCATGGATAATTTGAAGGTTAGTTTACACATTCCCAGCTTGTCTCCATATCCAAATCAGATCAAGCACGCATGCTGCTCAGTTCAGCTAACAAAAAAATAGAAAATAGTTTGATGTTTATTTATTAAACATAAGCAAACATAAAATAGTTTTCTAGAAATAATGAGATGAGAGCGAGCAAAAGCAGGCAGGAGTATGAACAACAGACCAGAACTTTTATCTGTGACTATCAGAAGGACAAAGAACTTTACAGAGCAGCTAGAAATGTGATTGCAGGTCATTGGTATGGACAAACAGTCCTAAAGGGAGTGGTTATTTCAATGTTACCTTTTTTCAGATATATGATACCAAGAGAAAACAGTTGGAGATTAAGAAACAGGGTGAACTCTCCTCTAATCTGCACTTGCTACAAGTAGTTCTCAATTTCAGACTGGGATTGAGCCTAGCAATTAAAGTCGTGTAAATTGTGAGATTTGTAAAGCAGACCACCCTATCACCAGAGTTGTTTTTCTGACCCCCTCTTTTTTGGCAATGGTTGTTAAATGAACACTGCAGTCATTAAATGAACCCCTTGTTCACCGTGGGGTGGCTTTTGCTGGAAACTAGAGGTAAACACCAGTTTCTGGCAAAAATTGTAGTAAATTGCAGTCGCTGGCCAACACCTGCCTGTGGGCAGATATGTAATGTGTGCTGGTCGAGAATCATGCATAATTGCCCGGATGGCCTCATTTTACACCCACTGTCAAGCTTTGAAGCATTAACTCATGCTGCTTTCACTTTTGCTGCTTCTCAGATTGCCATAAACGATGAGAGGAGGGGAGGGGGAATCGGAATGTGAGTTTTAAACATCAAGCAGTCAGCCCGTGACTTAAACATCACTGCAGTAGATGTTGGTCAGACTTTCAAGACATCTTCTTGAAAGATGTTTTGAAAGTATCCCATTGTGCACTTAATTGGACAATGTGATCTGCACGAATAGAAGGGAGGGAATATTCTATACTTCAATTATATTGAACTGCGTGGGAATTAGCCAGAGCTCGTTTTGCTTTCATTCTTTGCCAGAATGATGCAATCAGTAAGGTTTTGCATGAAGAGATTGGACCGTCTTGGCTTGCTTGAGTTCGTCAGTTGGGACCTTAACACCCAGTGCAGCTTCCAAATGATCTTCAAGGGCAGCCTCATGATGAAAGCATTATGGCAATCCATTAATGTTTAAATATTCTTTCTCAGCCTCAGGCCCTCCAGCTTAATCATCAAGTTTCTTTTTCCTCTGATCCGGAGCTGTTCAGATATCCTGTATTAGAATTCATCTCATCCGGCACACACGGAAAGCTCCAAGTTGACAACTGAGTTATGAATTAGATGTTTGTTTATTTATTAATTAGATCTTTATTTATTCATGATAAGTGGAACTCTGGGTAGGATAAGTCCAGAAAAGTCAAGGAATTTCGGCTGGCAATTTCCAGGAGAAGAGTCTTCTCTGCCATTAGGCCCAGACCTTTGGAACATCTTCTAAGGTGAGATCAGCTCCCATCCTTTTGACCTTTCATAAGGGCTTGGCTCTACTACCTGGCTTGGGACCTCAATGGGGGAGTATCACACTGGAGATGGTTGATTAATTAAGAGTTAATCCCACCTCTCCACCCCACCCCGGTTATCCATCTCCCTCCTTCATTTTGTGACAGTGATTTTATTTCATTGTGTTGTCATTTTATTGAATTAGGAACATTTATTTTTGATGATGTTAATGTTTTTATGCTGTAAGCTGCCCAGTCACTCCAGAGCAAGATGGGCGATAAATAAATATAATAATGTGTAAATAAATAAATGAAAATCCAAATCCCCTAGCAAAATAATATAAAAATCAATTCACAGATTGCAAGCATACACAAGCACATAGCCAAGGCTGGAAGAACTCAACAGAATTGGACAAATTCTGCCAATTTGGCTGATACAAAGAAGAAAACCCAGGTCTTAAATTCTACAAAAAGACTGATAGGGTTGTATCTTAAGAGAAATTTATTCAAAAGTGCAAATGCAACAGAGAAGGCACATCTCCCATTTTGTGACATTGTTCAGAAGGAATATGGAGCCTGCTCACCCTATGCAACCCACTAAGATGGGGAGAAATAATGACGATAGGCATATAACCATAAGGCCATAACCATATAGGACTTTATAGGTGATAACCATCTCCATGAAATGTACGCAGAAATTGACTAGGAACCAGTGTAGTTCAAGGAATAATGATGCATGTGCATGGATCAGGTTGTGCCCATTAATACCCACATTCCATATTTTTGAATAGTGGCAGCTTCCAGATAGTTTGATTGTCCTCCATCACTAAAGTGGAAAAGTGTTAAATGTTCCTATACTGCTTCTTCAAAGCTGAAGCCAAACGAGGAGCATGTTGGGAAACACTGGACAAATTCTGCATCCTGCCGCAGGGTTATAGCAACACACAATATACTCTAAATAATCAGAAGAACAATATCGAAGCAGTAGTTTTCTAATTTTAAAATTACTGTCATGTCTCAAATGTGGGTTGGCATGAGATACACATTTTAAAAAGTACTCTAATGATTGGAGCATCTTGCAGGTAGCGCTACTATCTGCTTGGGCTTGGTGGCTAAGCCAAGGTAGCCTTGTTTGTTACTTGGATGATGGGTAGAGGGGCACCTAGGAATTCCAGAGATGTTGCTTAGGAGTATCCCAACAGTTGAAGAACATCCCAGCAAACCATTTCTGGAAGACTGTGAAGAAAACCACATCGATGAAGTCATGCTCAGGCTAGGGATGCTATTGCCTTATTTGAGTTTAGAGTAAGATAATGATAAGTAACTCACTAAGAGCCATCCTCACTTTGTGACAGGCAATGGAAAGATGCTTATTTGAAGATCGCGGCCATTGCCAAAAATGAGCATATGTGCTCATTTAATAAACCCATCAATATTAACCTGAGTTCCCCATGGCTGGGGAATTCTGGGAGTTTAAGTCCTGATGTATTAAAAGTTGCTTGTTGTGAAACAATGCCCTCCATAGATAGATACCACAATACTCTATGTCTGTATGCATGAATGTGGTTCATGCTATGCAATATTCTTGCTCTAAAATTGATGCAGGCAGGACACTCAAGAGCCTTTAAAGTACAAATTGGGAAACTTTTACATATCACCGCAAAAACAAGAGCTGTGCCTTCTTGTGAAATCCGCCAAGAAAAAAACAGACAGATGTTACATTCTATACGTTGGGTCAAAGGAGGAAAATAAAAATAACAAAATTTGTGTGTGAAGACAAGGAACTCAGTGGATCTGTTACTGTTCCAGATGTTTAAAAGACCGAGTATGAGACATTAAACGTACAACAGGAGCTACAGAGGCCTTGCAGTTGAAAAGCTATTTACAACTATTCAGGTTGGGTTGAGGAAACAAGTAGAACTGCCAGGTTCACATGAAAAAAAGCCATTCCATTATATCTAAGAAAGAAAGATAAAAAGAACAGTTGTGAAAGGTTTGCCCCATTGTGACATAGGGACATTGCTTTCTACTTCCAGAAGTAGAATTGTCGTATCATTCTTAACTACAGGTAGTCCTCAACTTACGACCGCAGTTGAATCCAACATTGATGTTGCTAAGTGATGATACATTTGTTGAGTTTTGCCCCATTTTATGACTTTTCATGCCACATTCGTGAAGTGAATCACTGCCTTTATTAAATTAGTAATCTGGTTAAGTGAATCTGGCTTCTCCATTGACTTTTGACTTTGTCAGGTGGTTGTCAAAGGGGATCACATGACCCCAGGACACTGCAACCATCATAAATGAGCCAAGCATCTGACTTTTGATCACATGACCATGGGGATGCTGCAATGGCCGTAAGCCTGAAAAATGGTCTTAAGTCACTTTCTTCAGTGCCATTGTAGCTTTAGTCACTAAGTGAACGGTTCTTAAGTCGAAGAGTACCTGTATAGGCAAATGCTTTCGGCTCTAATATTTGATGTTCCCAAGGCAATATTCCCAGAAGCAATTTCAGACTGGATATGTGTTGTGGGACTGTGCTTCAGGCTACAGATTTGTCACAATTCTTGTTGACCGGATGGTGTACTTTCCCTTCATGATTCAATACAAGAGCCATCCAAAAATATTTATATGCGCAGAATGGCAAAGGTTTGACGAGAATGATAAGTTCAATACAGGTAGGTCTTGAGAATTACAGGTTGTGAGCAATAATGGTCACACAATGGGTGGGTCCAATGGCTGAACCAATTTCAGGTTCTTGCATCAGTCGTAAGTGTGAACATGCTGGACTGTGAAAGGAACCCATTGTGTGCTGGGCAGCAGTTCTGCTGAAAATGAAGAGGTGGTTTTCTGCAAGACTATCATAAATGCGGTCACAGGACACTGCAAATGGCTATCAATACAGCTGTGTGGCCAAGTGTCACAACTGCAGTGATGTGACTAACTCTGTGTGTGTGTGTGTGTGTGTGTGTGTGTGTGTGTGTGTGTGTGTGTGTGTGTGTGTGTAAACAATTATTGGAACATTGGATCTGAGTTGCAAGCCTCCTTTGTCATAACTTCAGCTGGCCAATATGTACAAGTTGAAGAGTACTTTTACAATCCAGAGCCCTTGTTAAAGAACAGTCTACATTTGAAAGCAGGTTGAGGAACAAAGGCATGAGTTGCTTGGCATCTCCCCTCCAGCAAATACTTAGCGGTCTTGTTAAACACAGGATGTGAACAGGTTTTGCAAACTCTTCCATCCACTTTCTTAATAAGTATCCTATTTACTGTTTTAAGTAAGTCAGAAGGAAAAGATTACGCAAATAACAGTAGTTGGGAGCACTGTATAAGCATCAGTCATCATTGCTGTGAATGTCTTCTGCCTAAACTGAGCATACACATAGAGACAGAAAATATACATGTTTTGTATGAAGGTGTTTTTAAATAGCACTGTAGGGTAGAGTTGGAGTTTTCAAGGAAAATCTATAAACAGTGCTAAGACAAGTAACCAGGATTCATGAGTATCATAAAAATGCGACCAAAGTGAATAAGAATTATGAAAAATATTTCTTTTCCCAGATGTTGGATGAAAAAAAAAGAGGTTAATAAGCAAATCAGACCACATTTGTGAATGGTTTTTATCAATGCACACACAAAATGTATATATTTGCACAATCAGAAAAATTAACATCTTCAGTCTGAACACTGTTGATGGGGGGGGGGGAAGCAGTTTAGGGGAAAAAGAGAGAGAGAAATCTGTTAAGTCAACCACTGAAAAGGCAAGCAAATAACTAACATTATTGCCTGACAGTTTGATAGGAAAGTACTGAATCTGTATTCATAATTTCAGTTTCAGGCTGAAATTCAGTGATTCAGAGGAATGCTGTAGAACTTTTAACTTTAAAAATGTTTATAGAACTAAACACACAATGGTCTCCCAAGTCAGTCAAATAAAATATGTGCAAGAGAAAGAGGCTAATCGAGCTCCTTCAAGATTTCAAGGAATTATTTGGTCTTGGTTATCTTTTGTATGAGATTTTTTTTTTTTTTTTAATCTTAAAACCTATTCTTCTGGTGAACACTCTTTCATGGCAGTGTCAACTCATCAAATACAGTACTCTTGTTGTTTCAAGACAGAAAGAAAAGATTAACATTAAGGCATTACACCGAGCTGCACTGTCTGCTTTTGAGAAATTAGAATCTGTTTAGTTAAACTTGAATACATGGAATGTTGGCACAGGAGCTGCAGCAGGCTGCCACTCTCACCGATTCTTGAAATTGTCCTAACATACATACATTCTGAAATGGCTTTTAATTATACAAATTGAAAACTGGATAAAACTTCCAAATGATAACTAACAGGTAAAATAGGGGTTTGCTTTATTTTTATGTTATGTACAGAATACATGTCTTGTACTGGGACGGGGCAGGTCATATCAGCAGCTATAATCTCTGAATTATGCTGCTTTGTTTGTTTTATTTTTTAACCTGCTGGAGAGGATGCATTCCAAACCAAACGGACAGAACAGACTGGATTTCCTAAGTTGGTTGCACACAATTAAAGAGAGTCTTAAAAATCTACAGCCAAGTCAATGGTAATAATTTGTTGGTCTTAAGCAAAAAAAAGTTATCTTCTTGAATGGAAACATTCTAACTAAAGTCTCACAGCTTTATGAAGATTAATAGCAATTAAAGAGTGAACGAACTGAATAGTCTGTTGTAAGTACCAATCTGATAAATCAGCTGAGAATAAATGGAGAGTTTGTCATTCAAAATTACTGTGTTAAATTACTATTGCAGAAATGTTTACTTACTGAAAACATGCAATCTATCAAACTAATAAGAGAGCCATATTCCTCTATGTGTTTGATGACTCCTCTAGACAAAATGTCTACCGACTGACAAGTTGCTAAACTTGCAAATCTTTTGATAAGCATACATTATTTAAAATGGATAACAAGTTACTAGTTTCCTTTAGTTTGCAAATCAAAAGATGAACTATTTTATAAAGATGTTTGGCTAAGCTGTATACTTTTGCAAATGGGGAGAAATGCTGTTAAAAGAGTGCACCAGCCAACATAGAAAATCCAATTGTTTCTGCACAAGATTCAGTCCCAAATGATAGCTGAATTATGACTGTTCGTGTAAAGGTCTAGTTTCTTGTTCCTCCTCTTCATCTTCATCTTCTTCTTCATCTTCTTCTTCTTCACAATCCCCTTCATCAGTTTGCTGGTCAAGCTCCTCTTTTGTGATCATTTCAAAATCATTCCCATTGCCACTACTGTGCTGTGACCGGTCGTCTTCCCGCCTGTCACTGTCCGTATCCGAATTCCGCTCTCCTCCAGAACCTTCTGATCCAAAGCGTTCCTGGACATCAGTTTTGACATCCTCATCTTCCTTTTTCTCGCTGTCAGATTTCTCTTCACTGTCAGATTTTGTCTGCTTTTTGGGTTCTAGTCGCTCCTCTTTCTTTGAGTCAGCCTTTGGTCCTTTGTATTCGTGTGTGTACAGGGGCCGGAAGGAGTCGATGAAGCCCACGTCTGCGGTCAGGTTGGGTAGGAACCAGAAGTGATGTCTTCCTCCGGTTATCAGCCAGATGAGAAGGAAGAGGATGCAACGGGCTGCAAGAAGGAAATGCCCAAAAAAGTCGCTTTTAGAATACAGTACGCAATAAACACCCCAAGAAGCAAAATCATTGTAATGTTGTTATTTAATCTATTTTTCTATTACTCCCTTCTATAAACATGGCAAAGTGGTTTACAAAATACACAATATTAAGCTGACAGTTGCCCTTAAATACTTCAATTGTGTCATCTATAAAGTATCTCATCAGCCCCACTCACCCCGATTGTTTTCATTCTTCGGTTTGGAGTAAGAGTTTTTCAACATCAATAGCATTTAGACTTATATACCGCTCCACAGTGCTTTATAGCACTCTCTGAGCAGTTTACAAATGTCAGTATATTGTCTTAACAATCTAGGTCCTCATTTTATATGACCTTGGAAGGATGTAAGGCTGAGTCAACCAGTCAGGATCGAACTCTTGGCAGTCAGCAGTGAGTTAGCTTGCAATACTGCATTCTAACCAAATGGAGATGGTCTATGGAGGTTCTCAGTCATCGATTTTATTTTTATTTATTTGTCAATCGCTTACAAGATAATAGGTATAAGTATGTACATAGTTATAAATACATGAAATGGGTATATATAAGAAAAATAAACAATAGGACAGGGACGGTAGGCACGTTGGTGAGGTCAATAGTAGACAGTCTAAGGTTAAAGTTTTGGGGTTTGGGAAAGAAACCAGAGTTGTCCCAAAGGTGCTTTTTCAAGAGGCAACTGGGCTTTTTTGTTTTTCTTTGAAGAAGTTTCACTTCTGATTTTAGAAGCTTCTTCAGCTCTGCATTCTAACCATTGTGCCACCATGGCTGAGTTTTTCAGCTTTCAAATCCCTATTTTGGGGGGCTAAATAACACCAAACAGTGAGGATATTATTTCTGTACAGGAACTACTGCTGGGAAAATTTGGCTTTGCAACCAGAGAAAAGTTGATTCCAAGTGCTTGAAAATGTATGGACTTTCAAGGAAGAGAGCTTGTTCAAATCTTACCAAGTATATGTTTACTATTCAACACTGTCCTATATATAAATGTTTCCCATATAGCCTAAATTTTATCATGAGAGAAAAGGGGTATTTCTATCGGATAATTAACTATGCGCTAGACTGAGACATTATTATTTATAAAACCATAAGTGTAGATAAAATGGAAATAAAGTAATAAGATTAGTTTCAAGATACATTTTGGAAGCAAGGTGTTTTTTTTTTTACCCAACCTATAAAATATGGGTCAAAATCCTATCATTGCTTATTTCTGTAGTGTACTGATTTGGTCTATGGACATATTAAATGTTAAATGTTAATAAATAAATGAACAAAAAAAAAAGAGAGGAAAAATTCTTTGTGTTATGGAGAAGTTGATCAACTTGAACTGATCTCTCAATAGGAGAAGTAAGATTTCTGCTTGGGGTTAGTCTGAACAACTGTGAAGCGGAGGGGAAGAGACATTATCTCTGAATGCCAGGCCTGATACAGAAGGCAGCCTAGGGAACATGTGTGTCTCAATCTCTGGGTCTGAGCACATGTCAAGGTGTTCTTCACAAGAGCTATTACTGAATTTCCCCTCCACTTTCTAAAGCACAGATAGTCCTCGACTTATGACTATTCGTTCAGTGACCGTCTGAAGTGCTAAAAAAAAAAGGGACTTAAGACTGGTCTTCGCACTTAACCACCATCATAGCGCCTCCAGGACCGCCTGATTGTGAACTAGGTGCTCGGCAACTAGATCTCATTACTATGGTTATAGCATGCTGCACTCGTGATTGCCATTTGTGATCTTCCCCCTGGCTTCCAGCAAGCAAAGTCAATGGGGATGCTGCAGTGAAGGGATTCAAATAATTTAACAACCGATTCACCCAGGGTCAGGTTGGCTGTTGTGGGAGGTGTGGCCCATCCCGGTCTACCAGCTCTGCCGCACATGTGGGACGAGCCTCCCACGATCGCCAACCTGACCCTGGGCAAACCGGTTGTTAAATTACCACACACCTCCCTGGCTTTCAAGGTACAATGGAGAAATGGGCCATGAAGCGGCTGGATCGAGGGGAGGAGGAGGAGCAAGGAAAAGAAAGAGAGAAAGCAGCCTTCTCCTTCCCTTGCGCTGGCCACCCCATTGCCCGTTTCTCCATTGCAGTGCAGCGCCCAGGATCCACCTTGATAGCCGTGCATGTGTGTGTAATTTAACAACTGGTTTGCTTGAACAGATGCAAACTGGCTGAATCACATCACTGGGGTGCTGGCAGGGAAGGTTGCAACTTGCAGTGATATACTGCCTCACTTAACAGGTGCAGCATTTCATGATTTTTTTAAAAAAATCCCAATCGTGGTCTTAACTTGAGGACTACCCTTAGGGCTTAAATCTTATCTTGGAGGCAGAGAACGTGTTCTAGAGGAATTTGTACAGATTGTCAACAAAAGCAGTTCAGCATGAAGGTAAACATTTGGATCCACTGTTCTGTAAGTCTGAACTGAATACTCTTTGCACCGTGATGGTGCAGTGGCTAGAGTGCAGTACTGCAGGCTACAACTGCCAACTGCCTACAGTTTGGCCGTTCAGGCTTGTCTCACCAGGCTGAAGTTTGACTCAGCCTTCCATCCTTCCGAGGTTGTTAAAATGAGGACCTAGACTGTTGGGGGCAAGATGCTGATTCAAAAAACTGCTTTGAGAGGGCTGTGAAGCACTGTGAAAGTCTACGTGCTATTGTTATCTTATGCCTGGCTTTTCATAATTCCTAACTAAGCAGAACATGGCTTGAAGTATAAGTAAGTAAGCCTCCTGACACTTTATTTTCTGTATACTGTTAATGATGTAATTTTTGCAATAAACACTTGCAAAATTGAACGAGATGCGGCAATCTTTTAGAGGAAGGAAATTTCAGCCACAAACCATATTCTTCATACTTTTAAAGGACATTCTGAATGTTTATTAAAATTATTGTTAAAAAGCACAGAAAGGCACAGTTCACAACAATTTGTTAAGGGTTATAAATCAAAATGATTAATTTTGTCTGCAATTATTAATGCATAAGTAATTAGAATGATCTGTGATCTCAGAGAAGTACCATGTTTACAGACTTTTGACTTTTTTGCTACAATTAAGGTCTGCTTTTCTCAATCTGCATGCTGCAATGACTTGATCAATAAATAGATTTTTAAAAAACCAAAAATAAATGAAATGTCTTCCCTGCTGCTTTCCCCCCTTAGTTTCATGCTTTTGAGTTTTGTACATCTAGTTTTATTTCAATGCCAAGTATAGATTCCATTTAAATTGATCCACAGAGATTTGTTTTGAGCTCAAATAAATGCAAGTATTGAAACAAAGCAAGTAATTGTTACAGAGCTGTATCGTTATCCCCAACCTCATCCTCAGATGTGTTTGAAATAAAGAGATACTTCAGAATTATGGACATCAGAGTAGAGAGTACTATAAATGGATTTGCAAGGTACAATCTAGTCTGTCAGCCATGCCAGACCAGACACTTTTTATCTGACCTTAGTGCAGCTAATTAATAACAAGAGAGGAAAAAGTAAAAACAAAAAATTCCTTGGACATCAGCAAAGCAAATAGAAAAATACCATGCATGGCTCCTAAAACAACTCATGGTTGCAAAAGCAATCAAGTAGGCAAGACTTCTTTCTCGAGACTGATGCACTTAGTTTATCCCATGAGACAGAAAAAGCAACTGGCGTATCCGAATTACTTCTTGTAGCTTCACAAGAAGCTCATTTGTGGACAGCTCAATGCTGACATACAGTGGCCATCGAAGAAATATACACACTGGGCACTTTCAAAAGGCCAAAAAGTTGTTAAGATGGGCCATGGAAAGAGAAACAAACAAACAACTTACCAACTGCCAGGAGAAGAATGCTTGCCACAAAACAGCCAGCACCTACGCTTAAATAATAAACTCCCACACGCATCTCCGCAGGCCAAAGTGGGAACAGAGTTGCAGCTATAACAGCAGTCACTGTTAAAAGATAGATAGACATGTGTATATATGTATGTGCTTTTAAAGTTGTAGCAACGTTTCAGCAGAATCTCAGCAAATATATAATATATATATTCAGCAAATATATATATTTGTTTTCTTAAGTTTTCATACTTAGATGTATGGTATTCAGCTTTGTTTGGGTATTTTCCCAAGTCATGATAGTTGTACTTTTAAAGTTGTAGCAACGTTTCGGCAGAATCTCATCTGCCATCATCAGGCTTCTGTATTGAGTTTGTATGTGGGTCAGACTTTCACAGCTGTTTCTGTTTTAAATTTGGGGCTATCCTTGTGCTATGTTAGAATGGTTTTTTCTTCAACCTGATTGCTTGGGAGTCTTCCAACCAATCAGGATGAAAAAAAAAAAACATTCTGGCACAGCAGTAGGCTAGCACCAAATTTAAAACAGAAATGGCTGTGAAAGTCTGACTCACAGACAATCCCAATATAGAAGCCTGATGATGGCAGATGAAATTCTGCCGAAACGTCGCTGCAACTTTAAAAGCACAACTATCATGACTTGGGAAAATCCCCAAACAAAGTTGAATACCGTGTGTGTGTGTGTGTGTGTGTGTGTGTATCTGAAAATTATTGAGAAATTTAAATTTGGTTTTGGCTTTCAATCTCATTGGTTATATCTATCAACAATATTCAGGAACATGTTATTATGATTGTTTTTAGCCTGGTACATCCACAGTGTTATTTGCTTTTATCTGCATAGGAAATGAAATCTTAGGACTGTACAATGGTTTTGAAATGGTCAATGAAGTGGATTTTTTTTTTTTCATTTCAATGAGATTGGGCCAAGAGATCTTTGTGAAAGAATGCTTTCGGGGACACACACACACACACACACAGTCTGACTGAAAAAATTATCAACTTTCCTTCATTTATTTCCTATGTAAAATCAACTGATGTGTAAGTGTGCAAATGTAACTGTCTCTTTAGATTCAATAAATGGTTGTGCCATCTTTAGTTGCAATAATTGCAACCAAACATTTTCAGTAATTGGTGATCAGTTTCTCAACTTATGGTGGAGGAATTCTGGCCTGTTCTTCACTGGTGAATTGCTTTAATTCGGTAATGCTGAGGATTTGCTTGCATGCACTGCTCATTTTGTGACTGGCCCAATATTTCTAGTTATAGGCCTTTAGAATCTATGAAAACTTCACTGCAATGAGGGCAGCTTAAGTAAATAGAGCGGGTCTGATTCTGATTGTTTAAAGAGGTACTCACTCAACAGGCCTTAGTTATCTCTTTAATTGAACTTATTTTGCCACAGACACTGTTTGCATTTTGGGTAAATTTCTTCATGCAATAAATGAAACAAGCACCACATTTTGGTATTTTTTTTCAAGTATACACTCATTATACCCCCAGGAAACTCTGAAAACATTCTGTGCCAAAGACACAAAAATTCAGAAAATCTGAATGGGGAAAATACTTTTGCACATTATAAATAGTCTATTAGTTTTACCGCATCCCATTCCTAATAAACTGGAATAGATTGGAATTTGGGGGGAAATGATCTAGCTCCATCCTTGCCTATGCATAATTCCATTCATATTAATAGCATTAACATTCTTTAGAAGCATCAGAAACATATTTCATAAGTATATTGTGGTTGACATTCATGCAATCACCTCACCTTTCTAAGATTAGGGGACATCTTTGAAAATTGCTGGAGAGACAAGGTTTCTATTGTCCATATTCCAGTTCAATATCAATCTTGTAATTATAGACTATAGGTGTAAGACTTGAAATGGAACAATTCTCACTTCTGTCTTTAACATGGAGCAATTCTGACAAGTGGTTTGGCAAAGGGGCTGTGATAATTTTTTCCTAAAATAGTGGTGTAACATGCATATGTTAATTATTATTTATGTAACTAAGCAGCTAGGCTACTTAACAGAATTCCTCACTTCTGAAGAATTTGGTAAGAAGAAATCCTTGCTGTAAAGAAATCCTTTAGATAGTTCTAGTTTACTTGTCATCACACCAGAACTCTATTTTGAAAATGTCATTTGGAACAAACTAAAAATCACAACACTGGGGCGTACAATTACTAGCTCTACTCTATTGAAATAGTCCAACAGATTCAAAACAATATTTCATATTCTAATATTTAATTGAGGCTCTTAAAAAAGTTTACTACCAACTTGTGCAGGGTTTTTTTCCTCTAATTCTTTACTAGGTCTGGGATTCTGAAGCAGGTGGTACAACACAGTTTTGATGAATCAAGTAAACACTTTAAAAAATGGCCCTTGGGAAAGACACAGATGTGTTAAGAAACAGACAGCTTGTTTATAAGTTTGGATATTTAACTCATTAATGTTCGTTCTGACTCACCAAGTATGAGGCCCATTGCAAATGTTTTAAAATGAACAGGGTCATAGATCCATACATATACCTGAAAGGAGAACGATGATACAAAAATTAAACCAGGTTCACAAAGGTAAAGAGTATAGCTTATGAGAAAGCTAACTGGATATTATATATAATTTTCTAGCATTCATTTTGATAATTTCTAGCATGGTTACAGAAAGACACAAGAAAAATTGTTCTGGACAAGACCAAATTTCAATCTAATCAAGTGCACTGTTTTCCAAAGGAAAGTATCATTTCAGAGTCACCCAACATATATGAATTATTTGGATTATATAAATCTAACTAGGTTGTAGCAAGCTGATGGAGATTCTGTTCAACAGGATAAAATTCAAATTAACCAAATCTAAGTTATGGAAACAAGCAAACCTCTTCCTTCAGCTTCATGTTTAAGAAGATTTATACCAATCCTCATTTTTCAGGAAAGATACATTATTAATGATATCACTGATAACTCATTGAAAACATAAACTAAAGGTAAATATATAAGAAGTGATCCATACATTTAAGAAGCCAGGCTCATATGCCATTACATATACCGATAACGTGCGCTGTTCTGCTTGGCCATGAGCAAAACATAATCACGAGGTTCCAGTTTTAACTTGAGCACTTTATAAAGGCAATGAAGGGAAAACAACCAATTAAGAAGGGGAGAGATAAAAATCAGTAAAATTAGGGTTGCCATATCAAAAAAGGAACTTTTCTCCTTTCACAGGACTGAAAGAATTCCTAACTGAGCAGAAAAATAAATTAAATCAGAGAAAGCATATATTAGAGTGGCATCAGATGTATTCATGAAGAAAGCAAATTCATATTAATAACAATAGAAGATTCAGAGACTTTAAATATCTGAATACCAGTTCTAAGAAGTCAAATCGAAAGGATTCTTCCTCTGGGCCAATTTCCTCAAATTTATGGGAAAACCAAGCTCTGAAGCTGGCAACAGCTTTTAGTTAAAACTAGACAGTTAAAACTAGACAGCAATTCCTCACATTTATTGTAACCTTACAAAAACTGCATTGAGCAAAAGACAGGGAAAAATACATGTGACAATGAGTGTACCCTAAATGAAGAAAATCTGATAACCTATCACGATGATAGATCCAGTATGCTGCAAAACATGTAAAAGGAATTCCATAGCTCTCCTCTGCAATTCTGGGGCAGTTGCTATGCATGCTTTCAGCTTGCACTGAAACACTGCACTGTCTTAAATATTGTTTGCTTAATGAATGTAATTCAGGCTTGAGAGAAAACTGTTTAAGGAATGAGAAATTTAGCAAAAGCTGAATTGTAATAACTTCCCAACTGTAAAACTTTATTTTACAAATATAAAAGTATATTTAGGAGGATTACATGAGAATTTGGAATGTCAGCGTATTGTTCTAACACAATTATCCACCAAATATTGTATTATCAATGACTACAGTACCAAATTCTGTCAAATAGAAATATTATTGTAATGGATCCTTCATATACACCCATTTCCTGCAGTTAGGGTTACTCCTAGAAGTATATGCAATTCTTTACATAGCACATGCTTTATTTATTTGACTTATACCATTGGAACTAAGAGGCTCTTGGCAATTACACAATTAGTATGTAATAAAATATTCACATTATAAAGACTCAATAAAATAAATATAGTAACACATAAAACAATCTATATCTGTCACTTTACATGTATGATTAAGTACATATCCTGAGGGTTATGTGTTAAAACACAGGGTTATGTGTAAAAATAAAGGTTGAAAAATCAGTCATAATTTAATTCTTTTTAATTTGATAAATATTGTATTCATTATTTATTTTTATTGTTTTATTCCTTTACTCTTGTTATGTTTGCATTTTTCCACATTTTATTGTTATAAGCCACCCAGAATAAGATGGGCAGCAATGGGCAGTATTTAAGAAACAAATAACAAATAAGCAGGTTGAGAAGAATTGCATGATTATTTCAATTATGCATATGGTACAGGATTAGGATTGTGAATAAATATTTATAAAAAAAAATAATTTTAAGAAAGGGTTTTTTTAAAATGAGATGCCTACAGACATTCTGGGAAATCTGGCAGGCTGTTACTGTGCATATTCAATTTTGTTGTTATCATGAAAATGTAAACATTTGGCTTTAAAACTTGCCTAATGGATATGGTAAACTTATGGTAGATATAATTTTGAGAAGCTGACAAAAATTCCTGAAAATACAACTTTTGAACTATATCCCCTGAACTACAGCTAGATAAGTACGGTCTTGTAACAGATAAGCGATTAACAGCAACATTGGTAATCGAGATGAATTGATGTTTTATAAACAACAATGGTCTGTCCTCATGGTTTGTCCCTATCTCTTAGGGCAGTGATGGCTAACCTTTTTGTTGTCGAGTGCTGAAAATGTGTGCATGCGCATGAATGTGTGCATGCGCATGAATGTGTGACTGTACCCATAATGCAATGCATGCATGACTCCCTGCGCATGTGTACAGGCCCCCCCACATGAACCCCACCCCCCTGCACATGTGTGCGGGACCAGGGGTGGGATTCAATTTTTTTAACAACCAGTTCTGTGGGCATGGCTTAGGTGGTGGGCGTGGCTTGGTGGTCATGTGACTGGGTTGACATGGCTTAGTGGTCATATTATTGGCTGGGTGTGGCCAACTCAATATCACTCACATTGAAGCACACATCTCCTCCCCTGGCCTGTCATGACTGTGGGGATGCTGCAATAGTCGTAAGTGTGAAAAATGGTCATAAGTCACTTTTTTCAGTGCCACTTTGAGCGGTCACTCCACACAAGCAAAGTACCAGCAAAAAAGGGGAAAAAAACTCCAGGGACATTCCTGAGACAGGAAGTCTAGTCCTGCCAAGAATGTAATAAGGGTTAATCGAGAGGCAGTTTCTGTAAACAACATGTTTCCTTCCTGCCTTCCTTACAGGATTAGGCCAGTAATTTCTTCTAACAACCGGTTCTCTGAACTGCTGAGAATGTTAACAACCGGTTCTAGCGAATAGGTGTGAACAGGTAAAATCTTACCCCTGTGCGGGACCCCATGCACTCCCCCTGCTCCCTTGTGTATGCACACGTATCTCCCACATGTGCCCCACCTCCATGTGTACATGGCAGAAACCCAAAAATCAGCTGGCTGGCAGGAGGCGCGCCCACATGCGCAGTCAAACTGAGCTGGGGCAATGGCTCGCGTGCCGACAGAGATGGCTCTGCGTGCCACTTCTGGCATGCATGCCATAGGTTCACCATCATGGTCTTAGTCTCAAGTGTCCATGGTCACCATCATGGACATTTTTCATCTAGATTAGAAACTTGGAAATTCCTGAAGTTTTCTCATGCAAATTCTTCCAACGCTTCATTGGGGTTTTTTTTGAGATCAGCTAAAATTAATTAAGTACCACCAACAAACATTATAGTTTCAGAAGAGATACCATACCTCATTTCCATCCAGAAAGACTTGATCTTCATGAGGCTCAAGTTTAAATTTTCTCTTTGTCTCTTTCTTCTTAGGTGTCCCAGGGGTCTCATCCTAATGGTATATAACGGGAACATGAAGAATGAAATAGAGTTCATAAGTGTACTTACTTCTAATATTCAAATTATTTTAGAGATATAAAAAGCTCTCTTTTATTTTTCTACTGCTAATTAGTTATCTGAAATACCTACCTTTGGGAGGAAAATCGGATTCAATCTTTCTGCTAGGATATCTTTAAAATTAGGTTTCTTTAAGTTCATAATTTTCCACTTCATTTCCTTTATACAGATCAAGGAACTTAATCTTAGTTAAAAATAAATATTAGACATTTACTATGCAATCTTAATCTTATCTTAAAGATCAAGATCTTTAAGATCTTAAAAATAAAAAATAAATATTTACTAAGCATTCAGATACCCACTGATCGTTCTGCCCACTGACTCTCTTTTTTTCCTTAGACACAAAGTTACACAGTATGGTGAATTCTTATAAATTGACTATCTTTATTAAACCAAGAATTAAATTGCATTCTTTTGAAACTAACTGACTATACTCACTGGAGCAAAATTTGAAACAGCTCAAATGTTTTGTTCTGATCTGAAAACAAGGATTTCAAAGCATAATCAAAATGGATGTTTTCTAAGACTGGAATGCTTGAAACATTATTATTCAAAACTGCCCAGTTTTGTTTCAAGGTCATGCTGTAATTTTGTTTCAAACTGAGAACACTCAAAATGGCTGCTTAAAACTCATTTTGCCTAAATCTACTATAAAGTCTCTCAATACTATATATTATCAACCACCTAAAAAAAGAAAGAAAGAAAGAAAGGGTAACTAGCACTTGATCTAACACTAGCTAAATATTGACAAGGATCATTTAAAGCAGAGATGGAGAAACTTGGTCAATCAGATGTTTGGATTGACTGGTATTTTTCAAGATATGTTATCAGTGATTCGAGTGTCTTATAAGTACTGTAACAAAGAGGTTGCATCAATATTAAAAGAATGTTGTCTGCATCATTATCTTTTAATTAAATTTAGGAAATGTAAGCTAATACAAGATTCTGCTATTAATATACAGGTAGGGCAGGTGACATTTCATTACACTATACCAATTTTTCAGTTATACTGGTTAACAAGTAGGTATGAAATGCACCATCACAGAATATACCACTTCAGAATGGCCCGTCTAAATGCTCCTAAAATAAGTCATATCCCAGGTATAATCAGAGATTGTCTCGTGAGTGGTCAGAAAATTCCATAAAATATCTCTACAAGTTTATCATTTGTTTTCAGGATCACATTTGCCCAGATGTTGCAAATATTTCGAGCTCTAAATAGTGCTTCCAAAAAAGATATCACCACATGAACTTGAAAAGGCATGGCAGGCACACGCAAGTTCTGTGGATTTAGTTGTACCAAGGCAAACAAAAAAACAGGTTAGGAAATCTAAATGCACAGATGCATGTTGAGTCCTGGTTTATTTTTTATGAGTTTTAAAATTAAGATTCCATCTTAACTGAATAAAAGTTTTACAGTACAGCTTGAGTTCAGCTAAACGTGGAGAACTGTGCTCACCTTCTTGCCTTCTTCTTTTTCACCATCCTTCTTTTTTTCCTTTTCTTTTTTAGCCTTTTCTTCTTTTCCATTATCTTTTTTGCTCTTCTTCTCATCTTCCTTTCCGCTCTCAGTCTTTCCTTTCTCTTTTTCCTTTTCTTTCTTTATGTCCTTGTCAGGTTTCATTTTCATCACCTTTAGAGCTCGGTGAAAAAACTGTTTCTTTAGGAGTCTTTAAAGATAATTAAATTTCCTTTTATTTGACAGATAATGTACAGTGATATCATAGCTTTTGAAATACAATTCTGACCAAGCAAACTGCTGAATTTAATTACTATTTCTCTTAATGGTTTCTCTAGAATCTAGCAAACCATACGTATTCTTTAAAAAATTTCAAAGACAGTCTTTGAAAGAGAATTTGAGTTTGGCTCCATATAGCACTATTTTATAAATCATCTTGGAAATGTGATTAAGAAAAGATCTAAAAATGTATCTATCAACATTCACATTTCCAACTGGTTATTTTTTTACAATGAATGTGTGTGTATATTATTAATTACATGTATAGGGTCATCAATATTAAAAAGTCAGACTCATTTTACAATGGTCCTACTCTGACAACCTAACTCAAGAGCAATAAATTCCTCATAAAAATGATGATAAAAAACAGTTTCTTCAACTTTGTTTTTATGAACAGTTCCTTTTATACTTCTACAAAACATAAACATTTAAGTAACAGATTACTGAATACCTTTTCTTCAACTCATATAACCTCTGAAAACTCTGCCTTTGGGATGCAGTTACCAACTTAAGAGTATCAAGTGTGCTATTTTTACAAGCATAACCATTTTCCGAGCTTAGCTGAGCATAATATAATGAAAAACAGATTTCAATTAGTCTGTTTTAACACACTCTGAATTAAATTAAAACATGCCTGCCCAAAGATGCTGTTGAAGGAGCAAAGTTTTATAAACCCAACTTTTCTCTTTGGAGTATTCCCCAAAGCTGTCCTGGAGGGTCAAGGGGAAACTGAGAATGAAGGCTGGGAGCTGCAGGCGAAAGAGAAAGAGATGGAAGTTACCCATCTCATCTCATTTCAATTCAGCACAAATCAGCACACTTTGCTATAGTTTGCTTAAGGATCTTTTGTGTACTGTCATCTCTATGTATTTTCTTTCATTCAAATGTGTCCAATTCTCAGCAACTGCTTGAACATTGCCCAGCAGTTTTCTTCGCAAAGTAAGGGGTTTGCCATTGCCATTTTTCTAAAGCTGAGGGAATGACCAGCCCATCGGCACCTAGCTGACTTTGTGTCTAAAGTGAGACTAGAATGCTTAATTTCCTGATTTCTGGCCTGATGCCTTAACTACAATAACTAGCTCTCACTATAGTTATATTTATAAAGACATATTTAGCAATATTCACAACATTTGCAAATAACTTTCGAATACCAGGATCCTTACCTGTTACAATAATCCACTACTGACTCTCGAGTTGTAAACAGAGCTTCTTCTCCTTTCTTGGCTTTTGCCCACTTAGAATCCAAAAGGCAGTCCACAGCTTTGGAAGCTAAATGAGAGAGAAAGATACAAACCTTTCAAAAGCGCACTGAGCATAAAAATGTGGTTGATCTTTCATGTTATTTGATCTCAGTGCATCAGTTGGGCTAGCACTGAGGGGCTTTGGCTTAGAAACTGGTATATTGGGCTAGTGACACTATGGAAAGATAACTATTTGCCACATTTTGTCTTGAACTAAAAATTAGAGATATCAAAAATATGTAAACTCAGGGCTGGCATGTGTCAAGGGTTTTTCCCCCACCACACAATATCAGAAAAGAATCATCCATGTAAATTAAAAGGGGAAATTAAAGAAATTAAAACAAAACAAAACAAGGGGGGTATTAAATGGAACAGATTTTTTTGTATTTGTCAAAACTGTTTTTGACAAGCCATTGATTAAAATATTTAACACCTTTTAAGAATTACACAAAAACAGAAATGCTGTTATGTTCAAAGTCCAAACAATTTAATGCAGTTCCATTATCAAGCTTTTGCTATGGCAAAATGAAACTTTGGTGTTATTGCCTATAGTATTGGCATCAAATTATATGACTGACTGTCTAAAAGTTCTGAATCACCATGATTTACCAGAACCAAACTCAAGAATTGTTTGGTGGCTCATATTTTGGATTAAAAAAAATTCTGGGTATGAAAAACAAGGACAAAGGTGCTATCTACCTTCTCAAAGTAAAAAAGAAGTGAAAGTAGATCCAGAGGACATTTTGAAACAGAAATCTATATTAAATATATGCAGATAGATGGATGGACAGACATAACAAAAAGTATTAAATCTGTTACAAAAGAATTCCAGGTACAGGTAATGCTCAAATGCAAGCCCTATTAATAGAAAAATCAAATTTTAAATTCTTCTGTCTCTTTTTTCATCAATGATTGCAATGAGTATAAAGCAAATCTCTTTTGGGCAGAAGGGCCATTTTACATCTCTCCTTTGTTTTGGTAAATCAACTACAGGAGGTCTTCAACTTACAACCACAATTGAGCCCAACATTTATGTTGTTAAGGGAAACATTTATGGAGTGAATTTTGCCCCATTTTACGACTTTTCTTGATACTGTTGTGAAGCAAATCTTTGCAGTTGTTAAATTAGTAACATGGTGGTTAAGTGAATCTGGCTTCTCCGTCAACTTTGCTTGTCAGAAGGTTGCAAAAAGTTGATCACGTGATCCAAGACAGAAGTGTGAAAAACAGTCATAAGTTACTTTTTTCAGCGTCATAATGTTGTCCAGTCACTAAATGAAGTGCTGTAAGTCGAGGACTACCTGTAATCTGGTTTAAACTGTTGCTTCTGGCTTTATGAAGTAGAGTGTGTTTCCCACTCTGCCCTCAGCAGTTCACAGTATGGCACACACAGCAGTGCATTTACCTTCAATTTCCCAAATGATTTGTGTTTCCCCCTTCTCTTCAGCTTCTGCCAATGTCTCAGCACAGCATACTTTCTGCCTCTGGTCTTATGTAGCTATTCTTTTCACCCCCTTCATTTTTGTCAAGTGTCTCATTGCATCAAATCCCCTTAGTCTGGCTGACCCTGATAGTCTTCTCCCATCCCAACAGTCTGTTAATTCCATGGGTAGCACATCCTTTAAGGCAGGGGTGTCAAACTCAAGGCCTGTGGACAGGATCCAGCCCACAGGGTGCTTAGGTCTGGCCCGCAGGCCTGCCCTAGAAACAGTGAAGGATTGGCCCATGGCGCCTCTGCAAGCAAAAACGGAGCTCGGGGGGGGCACATGCATGCCTCCTGGGCTCAGTTTCCAGCCACAACGGCCTCCTGCAGCCCTCTGCCAGTGAAAACGGAACTTGGGAGGGCCCTTCGTTAGAGGCGATCGTAGCTGGAAACAGAGCCTCAATGAGTGAGGTCAAGCTGGCCGTGTCCACCCTGGTCACGACCACCCAGCCCCCCCAAGGCCAAACATAACCCTGATGCAGCCCTCAATGAAGTCAAGTTTGATACCCCTGCTTTAAGGTACCATTTTCCAGTCTTCCTAGCTGCTGATAACCCTGGCCTTTGTTCCATCTCCCACAAAGCCACTTCTTTCAGCACAAAACAGTGATATTTAGCCTCTTAAGGGTAACAACTTAGTCACTGTCTACTGAAGAACGTTGATTTAGAAGGCTATTGGTCAAGCTTTTTTTTAAAAAAAATATATATTTTATGGAACAAATTTTTCACAAGCAATGCAAATATTAGAAAAAAATCAGAGAAAACTATACACAGTATACACAGATGAAAAGTTTTACGTTAGAATTATGCCAAGTGATTTTGGGAAATAGAATGGAAGAAAATGCCTATCAAATTACCATTCTTTTATGCACAGTCCACACACAGTCTATACATTATTTTGAAATCATAATGCCAAGAGAGTTTGAAACATCCTGCATATTTTTAACAAGTTTCACTGTGTTTACTGTGAATTATTCCCTCATACAGCTCCTTCTAAAGGCCATGTCACACTGCCCAACGGATGCAAAAAGGACACAACGGACGAGCAAAATGTTCCATCCGTTGTTATCCGCTCTCAAAAGGGGCAAAAATTTGCATAAGCAGAGCGGATAACACGGAAAGGAACGGACGTGGGGAGGACGCAGAGCGGATGTATAGAGGATGCAGAGCGGATGTATAGAGGATGCGTAGAGGATGCAGAGCGGATGCGTAGAGGATGCAGAGCGGATGCGTAGAAGATGCAGAGCGGATGCAGAGCGGATGAGCTGCATCCGCTTTCATCCTTTCTCCATCCGTGCTACTAACGCTGCGCGTCCGTTCTGCTTCCTCCCTGCGTCCGTTTACCGCTGGAACGGATTTGAGTTGTGCGGATGCACAGCGGATGCCTAGCGGATATTGCAGATGCGTAATGGATGCAGAACGGATGTCCCCCGTATGCCTAGAGGATGCAGAACGGATGCATTGGATACATTTTCCGCTCAAAAGTTTTGGGCAAAGTTGGGCAAAACTTTCTGAGCGGATGAAACGTCAATAAACGGATGCTGGACGGATAGAGAGGAAGCAAAACGGAGGCAATGAGTACATCGCGTTAACCAACGGATGGCAAGCTTTTTTGTCCGTTTTACATCCTCTTTGCATCCGTTGGTGCAGTGTGACATGGGCTTAATACTCAATTACCCTTAAATCATACAACTTCTGACAATGAGATTGCTTCATTATTTAGATACATACAATAATCAACTTACCAATGAAATAATCAACTCTGTGTCCCACCATGTTAGTAGACTTAGTTGGGCAGTTGAAGCGCAGGTATTTAGCAACAGCCTTTTCTTCTTTGAATGGTTCTCCCACTTCCTATGAAAAATAAATAAAGGAAATATGTTTTAGTAGGACATCTCTTCATTTGATTTCAGATTTTATGAGACTTCTTCCTAATTTTCACAGACTTCATGTATCTATGAAATATAATTGTTTATAAATACTGACCCAGACTGATTGAGAAAGCAGAGGCTTTGAACTTGTCAATGAACTGCCGCCCAGAATTACTTTAACCTTTCAACTGCCTCTGAAGCCTAAAAGCATTTTCTGATGTATTCACTGATTCAATCAATACTTAAGATATGCTCTTAAATCTCTTTCCTGTTCTGGGAAATCCATTGTTCTTTGTTTCTTCCCTAAGGGGATTAAAACTGAAATTGCAGAACCAGGCTTTTTTTCCATTATTATAATAATGGAAATAATAATTTTACTTAATACGGTAGTGAAATTCGCACTGTGGAATAATATGTCTACCTGAACTCAATTGCCATTGTTTGGTCTTAAGATAACATTTTCAAGTGCTTCAAGTGTGTGTTGCCAGCTATTTTGTGTGTTTTACGTGCCAAGGTTTAAATTTAGCTATGATAATCTGACTGCATTTCCCCCCTCTTTTTTTACTGTATGTTTTATCAGTTGCTTATTTATTTATTAAATTTATATGCTGTCCATCTCTCCGACAAAGATAACTCTTATAGGATTGTTTTACTTATATTTTAATTTATGGCACTTTTGGCTGATAGTTCTCATCAGTGCAATCTATGAATATCAAAGAAATAAATGCATTTTAGTAAAAAACAAAAAACAAATTGGAAGCTGAGCACTTTTACTGTAACAGTTAAGGCTAAAACACCAGATTTTAAAATAGTAGCATTAATTTCCCCCCATTATTCCAATTTCCCAGTAAAAAGGCAGGAAAATAGCAAGTAACCAAATGGTAAAAGCATGTAAACAAACCTTGCTTAATTGTATGGCAATGATACAGACGCACACAAATCCTGTTAAACAACGTCTATCTTTAAAAACAAATCGTGTGAAACAAGCTTACTGGTGATAGTTACTTCTTTTCTCACTTTGTAAATTGATAGCAGTCCTTATATAGCAGTCCTCATATAATACTATTATATAAGGACACAAATCCCATACACCATATTTAACAGGTCAAATTAGTATTTTTTCAAAATGTGATTTGAACACATAAACAGTCATTGAATTAAAAATTAAAGAATTTCCTCTCCCCATTATTTCTTTAAAGCAAACTATGCAAGTGAAGTTACCTCAACAAGTGTTATGGAGGATTTGGGAAATAATAAATAATAAATAATCTACTGAGAAGCTTTATTCCACAAGAAATTTCCAATTCTACTATAAATATTTAATGATCTGAACAGTCTACAGGGGAATCTGATGAAACCCCTGGACTAAATATTGTTACTATAAAGCTGTTAAATTTGTTTTATATAAAAATAAGAATACAGCTGAACAATACTGAACTATCTCAAAAACACCCTTTTTTTTGCTTCATCAGTTACTTCTACTGAAACCAACCGACTGATACATTTTGTAAATCATTATTCAAACAGCAGTATATATGTAAATGCACTTACTTAAAAATATTAAAAATGATAAGTCTTGTGCCTTAAATATATTGCAACCTAAATTTCTACAAGAGCAAGACAACAGAGGGATGAAGCAAAATGTAGTGAAACATTAAGAAAAAATAATAATGTGTACAAATTTAATCATTCACACTTTTCCGTATCTTGACTGTCGGACCCGTTTCATATGGAGTAATTTTCCAATATATGGGCATCAGACTTAAAATATGTGATCTCTGTGAACATTGTTTTTTTCTTTTAGTAAGATATAATAAGACTGATTCAATTCTAACAAACAAACAACTCTATACAGGCAACTCAGAAGTAAGCTTCCATCACTGCTTTAAATACACTTTTCACAACATTAGTAACAGCTGGCAGAGGAGATAAGATATTGGGCATTGGATTTGCAAGTAAGCAATGCTTCATTCAGAGTTCTGACGACACGTTTACACAATCTGGAAACGCTAAAGAATAAAAATCTGCATGAGAATCCACCTACTAGTTCACATGACCTGCCAGCTTCTATTAACACCCAACACCTTACCACACAAAATTACTAACCAGCTCATTTTGCCACAGATCAGAAGGAAGCCGTGGCCTGTACAGAGGTGTACCTTCGGGACTTCCACCTACAACTTCCCACATGGAGCCTTTGTGCAGTGGGAAAAAACAAAGATGTCCAGTGTAAATACTAACTATTACACCTTACAAAGCTCTTGCAGTTGCAGATTAGGTAACGAAACAACTAGCTGACTAGCAACTATACCTTTTGCTGTGCAAACTAGCATGGATAAGGAAATGCAGTTATGTAAAATAGGAAGGAGTTGTTATCATAGCTCAACACTCTTACAAATTCACCTCAGTATGTTAACATCCTTTTTTTGGTTAGAGGATTGTTTAGGAATGGTGTAATAGGAAAGGATTACAAAAAGAATGATTTAGTTAAACGTTTTGAAAGGTATGAAGACTTAACTGACATTTAGTTCATATGCCTAAAAATTCTTGAATCTACTGCTTGAATGTCAAGAGTCAAGATGGTCATATTAAAAATATCCCTAACCACCATATAATGCAAGTGTTTCCGTTAACAAGTCATGTGTTCTAATCCTGACCTAGACATGAAACCATCTAGGTGACCATGAGCCAGTCAGTCTCTTTCATTCCAATACACCATGGAAGACTATTGTGGAGAAAATAGGAGGAGGAAGGTGTGCTGAATATGTTTGCTGCCTTGAGTGATTTGTAAAAGCTCTTTTCCTAATTAGATAATTCGACTGGCACTTGAGGGAAGTCTTTTTGCATGTTTCCCTTACTACATTCGAAGCAAAGTGCTATTTTAGGGAGTCCAAGAAAGTTATATAATAGACACTGCTCTATCCTCACTGGGAAATTCAGAGGAACAGCCTACAGCAAGGTCTTAGATTCTGCACTGCTACAAGATAAAAAGTATTTGTATGAACCTTCTAAAATGAAATATATAATTGGGCATCCACATGTGCAACCAGAACTCTATAAGGCTGTGACCTGGACATTCCTTCCTGCTCTGCCTGAACAAACTGCCTGTTGGGTGGTTTCAGCCAACCAGAGAGGAAAGCTCAGATTGTTGTCTGACAAAGCAACACAAATGTAAATTCTGTATATATAACATCACATGGATGGCCTGAATGTCCCAGATCAGCACCTGATACCAGCAAGTGTTTTAAACAATGAACTTTACTTTAAATGCTATTTCAACATCAATAATGATTACTGTCAGAGAAAGAACGGAATTGAAATCATTCAAGAAGAGGGAAAAAGCACAAAAGTGATATGTACGCTTCATAAAATTGGGTAAAATGAATAATTTTCACGGTAACATTTAGTTTTTCATATTTAAATACCTTGTGTAATTTTAATACTGTAGATCAGTGTTAAAATTAATATGTAAGTATCAACAATAGAATCAGTTCAGCATCAATATGTCAAAAAAAAGATATTTATCTAATCAACAATAATCTATACTTATTTGGTGGAGCATCCAAGCTTTGAATCTTAAAACTTAATGTTAATAGAAATCCAACTTTTTCATATGGTACAACCCATGGGTGATCTTGTAGTGTAAAAAGAGTTGGAATGTTACATTAAAATTGGTATCAAAATTGGTTTTACAAATGCAAGGTTTTTTGGGACATTGAGGAATACTTCCACAATTTGATTTGCCACTCTTCCATACAAGAAAATGTATGAAAAGCACAGAGTATCTTAGCGGTTATTGGCATGCACAAAGCTAGTTGCTTGTACTTTATTGGAAATATAAATAGTTTAATAGTATTGGCTGGAAAGGGACTTCAACTTTTAGAAGCATTGCATTTTCCACAGTTTTAAGGAAACAATTTGTCAATTTAGCAACCAACACTGAAATAATTCAGTAAAGCATTTAATATCAATTCTCTTGTACTACGATTCTGTAACCGCTGTAACTTTCATATTTTTCTTTTGCTGCATATAAACTGTCTACATTCTGTATCCATTTGATCATACGATCTTAAGCTTGTTCAGTTTCTGAGTTATACAAGTATTTCACCAGCAGCTTATAAATAAAGCCTAGCAAGCTCTACATTGTCTTTAAAAGATGTTCCAATTCAGTCAAATCTCTGGTTGCTTCATTTTGCTTTTATAATACTTAAGGACGATACCTTGTACGTACCCGAAGATACAAGAACCAGTCAGCTGAAAGAGAAAATCATTTGAGAGATTTGAGTTTGGCTTTGTAATAAAACATTGCAATCCGTTTCATCCTCCACTGCCTCAATTTCTGTACACTAAAATGTGCCCAGATCAGAAAGCAATGCCTCTCCAGATGGGGATGGTATTGCAACGGGAGGTAAAGCAGGGCAGGGAAGCAGAGGTGACCTTCCGGATCAAAGCACCAAGATGGAACCTGAAGCAATGGATAGCAGCAACTCTTTGTACATCTGCCTGTGGTTGTCAGGGTCTGGCTCTTCTGATCACTCCAGGCCGAGGCGTTCTTAGAGGGGTGGGGGGTCAAAACCAAGCAACTCCTCGTGCACTTGGGAGTAGTACCCCCTCATGGCCATGACCCCAGCTAGTGCTTTGGCAGACTATGCTCTGCTCTCTGTGCTCTCTCTCAGGACAAGCTGATTATCAAATTTATCCAGGTAGGGCCGAGAGAAAAGCCTGGAGAATGGCTTTGAAGGACTACAGTTTTTGAGGGGTCCTTGGTGCTCTCTTAGCTTGCTTGTTTTCTTGCAGATGTTTCATTGCCCTAAATGACTGAATGATGTTACCCAATTGGGGTAATGAAACGTCTGCAAGTAACCAAGCAAACTCAGCTAGCACCAAGGACCCCTCATGTCGACCCTGAGCTACAAATAATTCTCCTTTATTGGTACTCCAGTTTTTGCGGTCAACCTAAAATGTGCAATCTTTGGGAATTGCAACCTACAGTTGAAGGAGGACTGCACTAGAAGATGCCACCCCAAACTGAAATGGCAGTGTCATGCTGCTTTATGTAGCTGCTTCACATTGCCAATTGATTGATCCCTCTTGTTCTTACCTGTTCATTGGAATAGCTTCTATATTTTTCAGAATAAGCAAACTGAAAGATTATCTTTCATATATTTAGTAATATATAATTTAAAATATAAACTAACAATGATTTATTATTATGCCATATGTATATTAATAAAGAGATTAAGTCAAGGCAGTTCAAAGTGGGCAGTCAAAGCAGAATTCTTTGAGAGATTACCTAAAAATAATTTAGAATTCGAAATGGTTGATTATTAAATTTAGAATAACTAGAAATACTATATAAACATACCGTTACCCAACAATAAAAAAGTGCAATAGATTTTTGAACACCACATATTTTTGCAGATTAAAAGAAAAGCTATGTCTTAAATTTACAATCAGTATAACTACAGTATGCACAATCTAAAAATGGAGCAATAGAGACACTTTTCTAGCATCCCAGTGTGCGTATAGTTCCCAATTCTCTTCTGTACTAGCCCCAGCAACTCCATATGTGTGCAAAAAGTATTAATACAAAAAGCTGCAAATATTTATCTCTGCGCTGGCTCTGCGGTGATTTTAAGGCTCCTGATTGCACAGATGCCCCCTCCCATGTAGAGAGTCTGCATTAATGGGGCTTGATATGAAATACATATCAATTTTATCAGAAAATCATTATTTCTGAAATGTAGGTCTCTTCTCAACACTTCCCTGAAGCGTGCACATTACATATGGGCACAAAATTTGAAAAAGCATAAAGTACAATGGATGTAAAGACAATTAATACATTGTGATAGGTTTAAATATAAAGGTTCATAAGGATTATCTTTGAAATTCTTGATTTTAGTATCCAGATAGATTATTTGTAATTTTGTTTTCCTGGAAAGGCTTTCAAATTGAATATGGACTCCTCATTTCCTGTCTTACATATTTTTTATGTGAATTGGTATTTGTAGAGAAGAGTACAGAATATTTATTATAACCAGAATATTTTCCTATATTTTATCTGTAAGTTGTAATGAAGCTTTTTGGCACAAGCTAATTTTTTTGTAAATGAACTTATTTAAAAATCTCATGGTGAATATTGGATAAAACTCACATTCAGCTAGGCAAAACTAAACAGAGGTGCAATGATGATGTGTCTGTTTAGAAGAAAGCCTCACTGTGTAGATTTTGGTGTGGGTAAACAGAACAGGACTGACTGCTTCTGATAAAGAAAAACAATGAACTGAAAATGTGTAACAAACTGGATCTGGCATATAAATCAGTGAAAGTATTTTGAGTATTCAAGTTAAAGTAATATTGTTTTCCACTTTGAGAAGCTAATAATATTTGACAAATCATATCTATTTCCATATAACATTTGAATTTTTTTTACTTTCCTAGATTTCTGCTTTTTGTGCATTCTAATGATTGCCTTTATTTGTCAATACTTTGATTTCAGGGTGAAGTATTTATTGCTTCTTTGAAATAATTATTGCATAGGCCTTCTCATAGATAGCACAGTCATACTTCCTGCAAGTGCTAGGCTATTTTTTTTTTCTCATTAAATGTATTAGGCTTGATAAGTCAAATAGTATTATTTATTTCTTACTCAAGTTGTTTTTTCCACATTTCCTCACTTGTTTTTTCAAATTCATTGTTTGAGTATTTCATCCTGTCAAAGATTACTTCTAGATTAGCACAAATAAAAAGGATAAATTGAAATCCTCCAGTAAAACAACAATTTAACCTTTTTATTAAGTTTTAATGTTTAATTTTAACTATTCTACCCTCCATTTTAATTTTTTATGTTCAGTTTTTATGCTTTTATTTTTTGTACACTGCGTAGAGTCCCTGTGAGGGAGATGGGTGGGTTCTAAATTTGATAAAGAAACAAATACTGTATCCATAAATTGTCAAATCCAAGCTTCAAGATAATGTTGTACAAAAATAAAAATAAAATGACCTTTTCTCTGAATTGTATACTCTTTAACAACTTAAGACATTTAAACAAAAATCAGTTAAAATAAGCCAAGTACATATATTGCATTTATCTTATTTAATCTGAGCTTCATGTTTTTTTTTAATTTTTGAAAAAAACAGAATGTATGACTTAAAGGATATTTGAGTTAAACAGAAAATCATTGAAACCCAGCTTCTTCAGGAACTTTATTTCATTATATAAGGAATAAGAAGCAAAAATATCCATGAGAACAGACTGTGCTGTTGCTTTCTTGCATGGATAAATACATAAAATGACCTAGTCTTTTTTTTTTAAAGGCAGCATCTACCTAAAGTACCAGTGAGCACTTTAAACATCAAGACTTTCAACTGTGAGATGATCAGCTTTCTCTTCTAAAACTGATTATCTCAAATAGGATATTATACAAAATAGAATACAGCATTTTAAAAAATTATAAAATTGTAATAACGTTTATATCTCTGTAAGTTCATAAAGAAACTGGAGATACTGCATATGCTTAACCTCCTACATGCGTTTTATTGCATAATGCTGATTTTTTTTCCATGGATGTTTAAAATAGCACTTGACTGGGGTGACATTAATCCCAAAGTAAGAGTAATCCTATTTTATTAGAGTGGCATGATAAGAAATTACGTTCTGTATACTTAAAAGCTCATTTTAATGGACTAATAAGAGAAAGGCATTCAGGAATATCCATTGAATAAGAGAGCAGGGAGTCTTCAGGATTGATGTCATTCTCATCAATTTATCTCAATTGCACAAACATGTTTACACTGAGTGATGACATTCTTATACAAATGATATGAAATGTAGAAGAAATTTTATCCACTGTACATGAAGTGTGTCATACTGATGACAAAACAAGATTCCAAGGGAAGGCTGGGTATTGGGTGCAGGCAGAAAATAAGCTCAAGAAGCAATTGATGAAAAAATGCATTGCAAAACATTTTAACATTCAAATATGAAAGAAGTTGGTCTGTATTTGGAAATTAAATTAAAATTTAAAAAATATGGAAAGGACAGAAATATTTTACTTAATAGAGACAATTCTTCAGTTTTCAGGAAAGAAAAGCAGTCTAGGTTTCAAAAAAAATAAGACTGATGAGACATTCTTCTTCACTTTTTTCATTTTTTTTCCTGAAAATCAGCCCTAGCTATATCTAATCAAAATATCTCTTTCTCTTTTCAGTATAAATTTTCTGCCCACTGGCTTTTCTAATAGGCAAAATTGAAGACATGCTACATTGCTTAAACTTCAGCAACTTTCAGCTTCGTTTCAGTAAAGTTTTAAACATTTTACAGTAAAATGAATAACTCCGTAATACTAATTCTACAATAATTAGTATACATATGCAAAACATAGATGCTTTTGGAATAATAAATCAAGTTTTATATATAGTACATAAAGTAATGAAATATTACATATACTTCCATTCTTTTCTCAAAAATTTCTATTCTGCTCCCCCAAAATAGAAAAAAAACAACCCTTTCCTTTATACCAAAATGTTTAGGTATTTTGTGTCTCTATACATAGATAAAATATCATGCTATGTTCTTTCTTTGCAAATTAGGAATTTTAATTATTGCTTGAAGATTATAAATAAGTGAATGAAGGACTATGAAGTTTTGAACATATTAGTTACTGTTCTTTATATATATTAACATTTAGAAGATAATGCATTTTCTTAAAATGCCATTTTTGGAATTTTTGGTTATGTTGTCTGCAATCTCAAGATTCTACAGATCCTAGTTTCTAGAACAGGGCTGTCAAACTCCTGGCCCGTGGGCTGGATGTGTCACGTTCTGGCAACGGCCACGCCTGGTTTACCAAAGGGGAAAAAGTCCTGATACGTCATGTGACAACGTCAGTTTGACATCCCTGCTCTAGAATATCTGAAATAATGTTTGCAATTTAGGAGGTTAGGACTTACTTATTTTTCTCATTTCCAAAATTCAACTCATGGAGGCTAACAAAATTTAAAAACTACAAACCAATTAATAACCAAAAGCAAAGACAAACAACTGAGGAAAACAGCAACGAACACACTAGGCTGAATTAACCTTTGGACGTAAGGCCTGGGAAAATGGCTTTTCTGAAAAGCTAACAAAGTCATCTTCCACATGACCAGCATTTCGACAGAAAAGTACACTTTATAGGATCCCATGAGATCCCATGAGATATTCTCTAATTTCAGATATAAGGAAATAAACACCACAGAATTCTTAATCCATCTTTTAACAATATAAACATATTCAATCATCAAGAAAAGAATGTAAAAGATGCACATTCACTGTTTCATTATTTTCTAATAGTTTATTAGTACTTCTTTGCTACAATGCTTAAATCAACAAACAACAAAAGTATGCAGAGCAGAGACTAAAAAAAAATAGAATCACAATCTAGAGCAGATTTAGAGGTACAGGTAGTTTTGGAATTTTGATGAGGTTATTTTGTTGAAACCATATCCAATTATATTTCTCAAGTATTTATTATTTATTACAACTATGTATACGTACTGCATACCTTCAGCATATGAAATAACTATCATTCTGATATAATTTTCTAGTTGCTGCCAAAGTATAATGTATATCGCTTATATGCAAACATGACTGAGGAAATTAGATAGTATTTTCAATATCTGGCACATCTTTTATTTGAATCACATTTGGGGAAAGTGCTTAAGTTTTTAATTTGTGAGTGCTTCAACACTGGACATTGTTAAGAAGAGATTGGACAACTATTTGTCTGAAATGGTATAGGATTTCCTGCCTAAGAAGAATGTTAGACGATAAGACCTCCAAGGTCCCTTCCAACTGTTTTTGTATTCTATTTTTACCACTTCAGCACAGGGCATTCTGCTTTAAAATTTCTTCTTAAACTTCAGTTTATTTTAGAAATAAAGATGCTAAATGTATCACATACACTAGTTAAAAGCACATAGTTATAACTAGGTTATAGTTATAAAAGTTATAACACATTCATCATATTACAATAGGTTTAACAACACTGGACTTGAAATAAGAAAAACACCTGCTTTGTCCCTCTCATGACAATAAACTAAAAATAATGCAAGTGTCATAGGAAAAATCACTTGTTTATGCACTGTCATTACATCAAAGAATTGTTCTCTATACAACTACACATGAGGGTGTACATAAATGTAAGGAAAATGCAGAAAATGAATTTCCATTCAGCTCTATGGGCAACTTTGAGTCACTTTTCTACCATTCAGCCTTATATGTACAGGTAGTCTTCAACTTATGACCACAATTAAACCCAACATTTCTGTTGTTAAGTGAGACATTTAAGTGAATTTTGCCCCATTTTACGACACTCCTTACCACAGTTGTTAAGTGAATCTGCAGTTATTACGTTAGTAACATGATTGTTAAGTGAATCTGGCTTTCCCATTGACTTTGCTTGTCAGAAGATTGCAAAAGGTAATCACATAACCTCTGAACATTTCAACCATCATAAACATGAGTCAATAGCCAAGCATCTGAATTTTGATGACATAACCATGGAGATGCTGCAATGAATTGTGTGAAAAATGGTCAGAAGTCCCTTTTTTCAGGCCATTGTAACTCCAAACGGTCACTGAATGAACTGTTGTAAGTTGAGGACCACCTGTTTCACACAACTGTTGGCAGCATAAACTGGGGACAAGAAGTAAAAAACGATACATGTCCCTTGATGAGCTCCTGAGCTGCAGGAAAGATTATCCAGGTAATCCTTGATTTACAACTGTTCATTTAGTGACTGTTCAAAGTTACAACAGTACTGAAAAAAATGACTGTTTGTTTTTCACACTTACACCCATTGGAGGATTCCCATGGTCACATGATCAAAATTCAGACACTTGGCAACTGATTCATATTTATGACGGTTACAGGGTCCTGGGGTCATGTGATCCCCTTTTGTGACCTCCTGACAAGCAAAGTCCATGCGGAAACAAGTTTTTCTTAACAACCAGGTTACTAACTTAACAACAATGATTCACTTAACGAGAAAAATCGTAAAATGGGGGAAAAAACCTACTTAGCAAATGTCTCACTTAAGAACAGAAATTTCAGACTCTGTTGTGGCCATAAGTCAAGGACTACCTGTACATACATGAATAACTGTACATTTAACCCTGCACGCTGAGGATGAAGGTGATAAAAAAGTTATTCTAGGGCATACAGAATAGAGGCAATAAAAAAAGAAACAAATGGATTGTACTGAACAACAAAATAATAATTAAAAAAAAATCTCTTCGTAATCATTGGGACAGGCAGCTCTACATCACGATAAGGTGAAGACCACCGACTGGAGAATTCCCAGGAGGTGGTTGTTGTTGTTGTTGTTGTTGTTGTTGCGGGGGGGGGGGGGAATATTTAGCAATGAAGCCCAAGGCAAGGATTTCTTCTCAAAAGGTGCAAAAAAGGAGGGTGAGGAAAAAGCAGGAGAGGAAGGTGCGAACAGATGTTACAGGTGGGAGAAATGGAAATGGGGCTGTTTATCCGGATGACAAGGGAGAGTTTGGAGAAAAAAAAGAAGGTTTGGATGGTGAGGACCAGACTGAGGAAAAACGGGGTGTGTGTGTGTGTGTGTGTGTGTGCAGGGGAGCGGTTGTGTCACGGGCTCCTGACGGGAGGGCAGAGCCGGGAAAGGGCTCCGCGGGGAGGGCATCGGGAGACGCTCGTAAAGGGGTCGCCGGCAAGGATGAGGGCCGGGGAACGGGCGTCGAGATCGGGGGTCGCCAAGTGAGGGTGCCCGACTGCCTCGCGGCGAGTGATGGGAGGTTGTGGGGCGGGCGGGCGGGCGGGCGGGAAGGCGCCCATCGCAGCTTCGGGGTGGCGGCGGAGGCGGCTCAGTCCGGAGAAGCGGGACCTGGAGGGGCCCCGCGATCTCTCCCTTCCAGAAGGACAAGGCCGTCCCTCTGGGGACGGAACGGAGGGGGAAACCCGAAGAGCCGCTGGAACGGCAGGAGAGATGCCGACCGGCGGAGGCGGGAGGCGCGAATGGCGCACCGGGCGGGGGTAAGCGTGGGTGAGGGGTGGGGGGGGGGGGGCGTGTGAGAGAGAAACAGAAGGGAAAGAGAAGCTCATCCCGCAAGGCGGTTGCGAAAAAGAGGGGAGGAGATAAGCCAGCCCGGTACCTGGATCCGCTTCCTGTGTCTCCTCCGCTCCGCCATGATGTCCCCAGTCTGGTCTCCTGGTGACGTGGGGCTGAGCCGGAAAGGGAGAGGAGGGGGAGAGAGAGAGAGAGACAGAGAGAGAGAGAGACGGAGACGGAGGGAGGGAGGGAGACGGAGCCCGCCGTCAGCCAGAGGGCTCGCGAGGGGCGACAACCTCGCGAGAGGCCGCGCGCGCGAGCCATTGAGGGAACGCGCGAGATCAGGCGGGGCGGGGCGGGAGCGCGCGAGTTGTCCGGCCGCTGGGCTTCTTTCTGGTCCGGCTCGCTCCAACGGAATTGGGTTGTTCGTACCTCAGCCGCGACGTGGTAGACGCCGGAGATGGCGGCGATTGGAAGGCTGTGTGAAGAGGAGAGATGCCTTTACCGGGCGGACCCAAAAAAGAGAGAGAGAGAAAAAGCGCGCCCTCATTCTGAAATATGTAGCCCCCACAAGAACAAGGAAAGCCTTCCAAATCCCAGGCTCGGGATGATGACCTTCGCGCATCTGGAAGGCACCAAGCGAATGTGGTTCGTGAATCGAGCCATGGGCTAATGATTAAGGCGCTTGTTAGACGAAGCAAAACACGAAAGTTTCTAAATCCCTCTAAATTTAGCCCACGGGCGAGCTTCCTAACTTGTTATAATTGGGTCTGCACGTGGCAAATATAGAAACAAGCTTTTCGTTTTCAAGGCAAGTAAAAAAAATGCCTGCTTATTTCGGGACGACGCCGTTCCTGGAAAATGGCCAAAACGCACATTATGACGTGTATGTTCCAGTGTACGATCTGGGAGTGATCCTCCCCGTCTTAAATATTGCAAGTCATGATCAACACAAGTAATTAAAAAAGAAAAAAAAAAAGGTAGTTCTCCCTCACTGGTCTTCATTCGTCCAAAAAATGTTCTGCCTTAAATCTTTTACGGGAGTAAACTTTTTTGAGTTTAGACAACTATTTAATTTTGAAACATTTTTTTTTTTTCATTCTAAAGTGAAATATCAATAGAATTGGAGAATTTTATTCAATAGAATAGTTGATTTTTTTCCCCCAGCTTTGTGCCTAATTCCCTCTTGGTTTTTTTATAGACATTCAGATACTTGAGGTACATTACTAATAGGCTAATTACAGATGAGTGAAGAATTGGACTTTATAACTGAAACCACATTTTGGAGAAGTGGTTTCAAGCACTTTCTTAACTAACGATAACCCAACAGACTTTGATAAATAATTTACATTATGCTGCAAAGCTTAAGAAATCCTTGGTCATATCTCAGAGAGAAGTAAGTCTAAAGTTTATTCTACATTGAGAAAAAAATATTTTTAGGGGAAAAAAATGAAGCAATACCAATATCGGACATGTCCAACTGCGAAGCCACATTGCAGCCCTTGACAACTAGTAATATATGGCCTCAAGGACTTTAACATTTTTATGTGATTCATATACATTAACTATACTATATAGGTGAAAATGAGCACTTTACTACGCTTTGGATGCTTCTTGATTGAAAGGAATAGACAGCTATAAACTGTTGTCCAGGGGACATCCAAATGTCTTAACAACACACATTCTTCAGCAAGGCTCCTTCCGTGTTCCCCATGAATGAATGAAGCTAGCAGAATTGTTACTATATGCCTTAAATGTACTCCTCTAGATATGATCTGCCACCTAGCCAGCATTGCCCCATATGCTCTTCACAGAGAAACAACAGCATACGGAGAGACTCAAATCATCAATATCTAGAAAATACCCTCTCAATGACCTACAACCAGCTCAGCAGAGATTAGGAGAAGCTTCCTTAGATTGAGGGAAGACTTTGAAGAATTTGAAAGCGGAGTGGATCTATGTAAAGCTACAAAGAACCAACACTGGATGGAGTCCAGTTGGCACCTTGGTTTGCTAAAATTGGGAAGTATAGAAATAATTTAATAGACTGTGCAACAAGTTCCAGAGATATTCTGTAGAAATGGAGCTATCTGATTGCTTCTGCTCTTTGTGATTGTGGTGACATCATTGTACACGAAAACATGCATGTATAATTGCTCTTTGTTCCCCAATCAGTGTATACTTGAGAACCTCATGGCAGTGCGACAGAATACAATGTTTCTGGGGAAAATCTGTTTAATTTGTACATATTTTAAGATTGAATTTTAAATTTTATGTCATATAATATGCCTTATTTTAATTGTGATGTTTCTGACATGAATAAACAAACAAATGAACTATAGTATATATTTTATATACTGTAAAGGCCCAACAATTCCTCCTTACTTGATGCGACCCAGGTGAGCTGAAAGGTTGGACTCCCATGACCTATATCATCCCTAGCAGTTAAGTACCTCATGGCCAATGTGCAATCTTTTTCTCTCTGTATTTATGTAAATGGAAACAAAGGAAGCTGCTCCATAAATAAGCTTTGACATTTCTAAATGAGTAGTTTTCTGGACCAACTTATTCCTCCCTGAAGCCATGGTCTCCATTTTCGAATAATATGAGATTTACTTTGGCTTATGTTGGGTGGTGGTAACCAAACAGAAACAACCATCTGGGTAATTTGCCTTGGAGCAAATGACAAATTGTCTGAAGATAAGGATAAAGTTGGCATTGAAATGATGGAGGAAGAAGATGGGTATTGAAAGGGTTATACCATTCTTACTGGGCTGCTTAGTAGCCAGACTTGCTATGCCTTCACAAATGCGGTAATCTTATGATACATTAAATCTAAAAAGCACCAGATGTTTTTAGGCCTATGTTAATGGATCCCTGACAAAGATAATTTCAAGGAGTTCGCTGCATGATCTTAAAAATGTTCATGATGGTTTATAGCATAGTAAACAATAGTGATGAAAATATCTGCATATACTTGTCAAGCGGAGCGCCATTCAAAATCCAGGAAAAAAATACTTAAGACTCTTTAAATTAGAGAAAAGATATCTTTTACTGAAAGTGAAGTGGTAGCAACCAAAGAATTCTGAATCTGAGAAATTAGGCGCGCAATTCACATATACAAAGTGATGGAAGTGTTCCCACCCCCAATAGTTCAGATGAAACTTCCAATTAGAAGTTGTGAATATGATCATGTGGGCATCTTCAGATCATGATGAGGCCTCTGTCCGTTGACCTTGGCATACTTTGATAACGGGTTGCAGTTGTGCAGAAAAAAGAAAGCTAAGCGAGAAATAGAAACCTAATTCTATTGTATGCTTCCCCCCTCATTTACACAACAGAAGAATGTAACACCTCCAGCTCACTTCCCAGACTTATCCCTACCTCCCCCCCCCCCCCCCATTTCTTATGGCAGCCGAAAGATGCAAAGCGATAATAGAAGATCTTGAAGGCTGACATTCGGCCCTCCTAGAAAAAGGAAAATCATCAGTCCAAGAAGAGAGGAGAAAATATAAAGACAATTATTAATCATTAAACAATTACAAAAGAATATACTCCAAAGGCTTATCAGGATACTTGGAATGAAATGCTTTGATCAACTTAGGGGCTTTAACGTCGGTTTCGTTAACCCATTTGGCTTGTGAAGAAGGGAAATGTTTCCAGGCTACAAGATACTGGAGCCGACCCCTCCATTTGCGAGAGTCCAGAATTTCTTTAACTTCAAAATGTTGTTCACCTTCAATCAGTATTGGTATGGGAGGGTCAGCCTGGATGGGTCTTAAATCAGAAGTATGTTCAGGTTTTAGCAAACTAACATGGAACACCGGATGAATTCGTCGAAGAGTTTTCGGTAAGTTCAGCTGGACTGTTACAGGATTTATAATCCATTCAATCGTGAAAGGACCAACATATTTAGGACCAAGCTTCTTTGACTTTTGAGTGGTTTGCAGGTATCTGGTGGACAGCAAAACTTTGTCGCCCACTTTATATAATTTCTGTGGAGATCTTTTCTTGTCTGCAAACTTCTTATGAGCTTGATGGGTCTCATCTAATGCTTTGTGTGTCACTGGCCAGTTAAGTTGGAGTTGAGTTATCCATTCATCCAACGAATGGATGTTAGGCTTTTCACGAGGAAGTTCAGGTATGGGTACAAAATCTTGTCCCGAAGCTACTTTAAATGGAGTAAATCCAGTGCTACTATGTACGGAGTTGTTATATGCCACTTCGGCAAATGGTAGTAAGTCAGACCAGTTATCTTGTTGATAATTTATGTAACATCTAAGATACTGTTCTAACACTGCGTTAGTCCTCTCACAGGCCCCATTGGTTTGAGGGTGGTGGGTGGAGCTTAAGCCCTGGGCAGAGCCTATCAACTTCAGGAACTCTTTCCAAAAATTTGAGGTAAACTGGACCCCTCTGTCAGAGATTATGCGTTCCAGAACGCCATGTAACCTATAGATATGTGAAATAAACAGTTTAGCCAGTGTCTTAGCAGATGGAATCTTGGAACAAGGTATGCAATGTACTTGTTTGGAAAACAAATCGGTTACTACCCAGATAACCGTGTTTCCACTGCTTTCGGGTAATTCTACTATAAAATCCATAGAGATTTCCTTCCAGGGAGCTGTCGGTCTAGCTACATTCTGAAACAACCCTACTGGCTTGCCAGGAGGTCTCTTCACTGAAGCACAAATTGGACAGCAAGCTACATAAGCTTCAATGTCCTTCTTTAAAGTAGGCCACCAGAATTGCTGCTTAACCAGGTGTAAGGTTTTCACAAATCCAAAGTGACCAGCTGCTTTAGAATCATGAGCTTGTTGCAGTATTTGGCCCCTCAGCACCTGTGGCACATACAACCTGGTCCCCACCCAAGCCAAACCATCTCTAACTGTATAGTCATTTGAATGAGCCAGGAACCACTCATCCAGTTTTAAAACTTCTTTTAGTTGTTTGGTTAGGTCATTTGATAAATCCACTTCTTGTTTCTTCTTTTGGACTCTGGTGATCACTGGGGCGGCTAGATGTTTGGTTGAGACAATTGGGCTTATCACCTGGTGCATACTATTATATTGGGGTAGTCTAGAGAGAGCATCTGCCATGAAATTCTTCCCTCCTGGAATGTACTTCAGTAAGAAATTGAACCGCTTGAAATACTGGGCCCAGCGAACTTGTTTAGGGGACAGCTTCCGAGGTATTTTTAAGGCTTCCAAATTCTTATGATCAGTCCATACCTCAAATGGGTGTTTTGCTCCTTCCAGGAAATGTCTCCAGGTCAGCAAGGCCCAACGAACTGCAAAAGCTTCTTTCTCCCAGACGGCCCATCTTCTCTCTGTTTCAGACAGCTTATGGGAGGTATACGCACAAGGCTGTAAGGTCCCTTTCTCGTTGATTTGAAGTAACACCGCTCCAACAGCCACATCAATTGCATCGGCTTGAATCACGAAAGGAGTTTCCATATCCGGGTGCTTTAGCACTGGTTCTGCAGCAAACAGTCGTTTTAGCTTTTCAAAAGCTGCTTGGCACTCCATGGACCACTCCAACGGCTTGCCCGGCCTTGGCTTCACCTCCCCTTTTGTTTTTAAGAGATTTGTGATGGGCATTGCTTATCTTAGCAAACGTCGGGATAAATTGCCGGTAAAAATTTGCAAATCCCAAGAAGCTTTGAAGTTGTTTTCTGGTGCGTGGTGGAGCCCATTCCAATACGGCACGCACTTTCTCTGGATCCATTTCTATGCCTTCAGATGAAATGCGATATCCCAAATAGTCAATTTTCTCTTGATGGAATTCACACTTTGACAGTTTAGCATACAACTTAGCGGCACACAGTTTCTGTAGAACCGACCGCACCAGTTTCACATGTTCATCCAGGTTTCCGTGTAGATAAGGATATCACCAAGATAAACCAGAACCCCCCTGTATAAATGTTCATGTAACACTTGATTGATCATCTGCATGAATACAGCTGGGGTCCCTTGTAAACCAAAAGGAAGAACGTTGAATTGGAAGCAACCCATCAGGCAGTTAAAAGCGGTCTTCCACTCATCCCCTTCCTTAATTCGAATTCGGTAGGATGCTTCTTTCAAATCCAACTTCGTGAAAATCTTCCCCTTCGCTAGGTGAGCCAAAATGTCCTTCATCAAAGGAAGGGGGTACACGTTTTCCACGGAAATAGCGTTCAAATTTCTGTAGTCCACCACCAAGCGTTTGGAACCATCTTTCTTTTCACGGAACAACACTGGGGCTGCTACCCGGGGCCTAGCAGTTGAATGAAACCACGTTCCAGATTTTTATATATAAACAATCTTAGCTCCTCCAATTCCCGTGGTGTCATTGAGTACAACTTCGGTTTCGGGAGCTTCACCCCAGGCAAAATCTCAATAGCACAGTCTGTTGGCCGTTGAGGTGGAAGCTCATCCGAGGCTTTCTCACTGAACACTTCTTTTAAATCCCAATACTCTGGGAATTTTCTCCTCCCCTTTCATGGGTTCAGTACCTGTGGAAGCTATTTCAATTGGAACCTGAAGCTTCAGCTGAGATCTGCCCTCTTTTCCCGGTCGCTGCTTGGTGCATATGTGTAACAACCCCTTTCTCCAGTTAACCTGGTGGTTCCATTTCCGGAGCCAGGGCAATCCCAGTATTAATGGTTGCTCCATCCCAGGGACCACAGTAAAACGCAGAGTCTCATCATGCTCTCCCATGATCATTTCTATAGGTTCCGTGATAAAACGTGCAGGGCAACCTCCAGCCACTGATCCATCTAATTGGCAAAAGGAAATGGGCATCTTCAAAGGTTTTAGTTTTAAGCCCATTTTCTCCACTACTTCCGTGTTGATTATACATCTTGTGCACCCAGAATCTAACAGGGCTAGCATTTCCCCTTCGACCCCTGAATTGGGTACCCTCAACTTCACTGGAATGGTCATAGGGCCCACACCTGGACTTACCAGGAAGTCATCTTCCGAGTCGAAATCATCCTCCTCAGGGGCAACTGGGGTTTCTGATTCCTCTCCTGTGGGAGGGGCAACCTTTGCTTTCTCTTTCGACTTTAGTGCTGCTTCGCGAGGCTTCACTGGGGACTTTTCAGGTTTCTTCCCTTCTTTTGGCACCCCCTTTGGTTCCAGCTTGACTTTGCAGTTCACAGCCCGGTGACCTTCCTTCCCGCATCAAAAGCAGGCCGAGGGGTTGGGTCTCGCTGCCACTCCTCCCCTCTGAGGTTTGGGGACCTCTTGAGGACGTGGAGGGGAAGGCTTGCTCCACCCAGAACCTCCCCGCTGTCTGCTTCAGGTTAAATCAATCTCCACTTCTTCTGCCAGCAAGTACCACATCTGCAAGTCATTTGGGTCTCTTCTAGCAATGCATCTCTGGTACACATCTTCATTTAAACCATCTTTAAACACTTCTATCAGGGCTTCCTGGGACCAGCCTCGGATATGACCAGTTAACTGTCTAAATTCTTGTGTGTAGTCAGCCACTGACCTCCGTCCCTGATTTATGGTCTTCATCTTAATCCAGGCCTTGTGCTCTGCCAGTGGGTCCTCAAACCTAGCCCGCAGTGCAGTCATGAAGAAGTTATAGTTCAGCAACTGGGGAGCATTATCATTATGCAAGGTCACCATCCACTCTGCAGCTGTTCCCTCCAGAGCCCTGGTAACACATCTCACTTTGGCTGCTTCTGAGGAAAAATCCTCCCCGTATTCTTCCATATAGCTCCAAACTTGAGCTAGGAAAAATCCCAAGGTTTTGGGATCTCCCCCGTATCTTACTTCTAATGGAGGCAGCCTAGGAGTTCTACACCTTCTAGGAATCACACCTCCCGCTGAGGGCCCCGGGGCTGCTGCTGGATCGAGTTGATTTATGGGAGAGGGTGCTGCTCTGCTTCTTCTAGCTGGGGCTACTTCCCCTCCCCCTTCATACCTTTGTGCAGCTTGGAGTTGTTCAAAGGCTTCATCAAGGAGTCTCCTGGCTTGATTCAGTGAGTGTTCTCTCTTTTCCTTCTCTTGCCATGGCTCCTCTTTTCCACGCCGGCAGGTAGTTGTGATCCTGGGGGGTGGGGGTGTCCTTCTCCAGATCTTTCCAGTCAACCCCCACCGACCATCTGGGCTTCACAGCTGGATCCTCTTCCAGATTGAACTCTGCTAGTGATTGGGCTTCCTGTACCAGCAAAGAATCTTGCCCTCCAATGGCTCCCAGGTCTTCCTGATCACTAGTTGAAGATGACATGATGTCCAGGCCCCCTCGGAAGAAAATTGGGTGTTTTTTCCGGGTGGGCTGGTCGACGGAGATTCAGAATAATGTCAGGCGGAGCTCCATTCAAAATCCAGGAAAGAAATACTTAGACTCTTTAAATTAGAGAAAAAATATCTTTTACTGAAAGTGAAGTGGTAGCAACCAAAGAATTCTGAATCTGAGAAATTAGGTGTGCAATTCACATATACAAAGTGATGGAAGTGTTCCCACTTCCAATAGTTCAGATGAAACTTCCAATTAGAAGTTGTGAATATGATCATGTGGGCATCTTCAGATGATGATGAGGCATACTTTGATAACGGGTTGCAGTTGCGCAGAGAAAAGAAAGCTAAACGAGAAATAGAAACCTAACTCTATTGTATGCTCCCCCCCTCATTTACACAACAGAAGAATGTAACACCTCCAGCTCACTTCCCAGACTTATCCCTACCTCCCCTCCCCCCCCCATTTCTTATGACAGCTGAAAGATGCAAAGTGATAGTAGAAGATCTTGAAGGGTGACAATACTACTTTATGATCTGCCAATGAACTTCACAGGGCAGTCATTGTGGAAAAGAGGAGAAAGGAGTAGTAGGTACTGTATGTCTTCACTTTGAGTTATTTATAAGAAATAATAAAGTTCAAGTATAAATAAATAAATTTTAGTCAGTTCTCTAAAACTGGAAGTTTGGTATCAGGAAAACATTGTTTTCCAAGTCAGCTTGATTGATTACAGATTTAACCTGTGAATTACATAGATGTGTAATTTAAGATCATTCTGTATATGTTAATCTTTATAAAGTATTAATTTGTATTTTGCTTGCTTAACTTTCCAACAAAAATGTTCTGATTTTATTCATAATAGTTTTACATTTAGCATGAAGATAATTTTGGTGAAGTTTTACATAACATGCTCATCCATGATGTCACCTCTACTGTTTTATAACAGGGTTTGTAGCTTAAAGAGCCATGTGGCACGGTGGTTAGAATTCAGTATTGCAAGCAAACTCTGCCAGTTGCCAGCAGTTTGATTCTCACAAATTCAAGGTTGACTCAGCCTTCCATCCTTCCGAGGTGTTAAAATGGGGATCCAGATTGTTGGGGGTAATAAGCTGACTTTGTAAAACATTTAGAAGTGCTGTATGCCTTGTAAAGTGACATATAAATCTAAGTGCTGTTGCTATTTAAAAAAGGATAGATGTTGCATATTCTTCACTATATTTTCAGGCAAAATAAGTCTGTATAGCAAAGTAAGTTTATGTCTATTTGGATTTTGGTTGGTTGAGCAATTTATTACAGTGAGGTGGGTGGTGTGGATTGCTCCTGGCAAGAGATGGTAGAAGTCATTGTATGCTGGTGAAGTTGGGCTGAGGGCATTGTAGCGAGTAACACTAGGTAAGCCTTTGCTGGGGAAAGGAGATCTCCAAGCTTGTGGTTATCTTGACTTCCAAACTAGTAGCTTCATGATGAGAACCACATGGCTGGAATACTGATGTCTTAGGATGCAAAGTGTTGGTGATTAATACCTGCTCCGTCCACAGTAGTTCATCGTCCTCCATAACATAGTTTTGGATAAGGCGTACCTGATATATATTTTTCAAATCTGAACGGTCAAGGGCAACACAAGTCTTGTCAGAGATCTTCTATGCCAAGGTTTGGGTCCTTCAGCAGTATTGATGTTAGGTTTGGAGGCCAGGAGGTGTCTTTGATCATTATAATTTTTTTCAGTGGACAGAGATGCTGTCTTGAGGTAGCAGAATTTGAGTGCCTATATGTTAGATTGAGATGTCGAGACAAGCTTGGGGTACCTGTCACCAATCACCGTGCAGCTTGTCAGGATCACTTCTTGAGCAACTAGAATTTGTCTCTGGCTAGTGCAGAACTTTTGCCTTTAGGTGTTGGGTTGTTCAAAATACCTGATCAGGCAACTAACTCTGGTAATTCTTGTGTGTGTATATCCTTCGTGGTTATATGGTGGCTGTTCCTAGTTGGTAGCTTGGTTTTCAGAGCTGCTCTAGAAAATGAAATACTGAAAACGATGCTTGGAAGTGCAGATAGAAGAAGACAAGAAGCAGATCTGAGTGCAGGTAAGTTCAGGCCTATACCAAGACAATTTTCTCCCATAGTGTGTCACTGGGCTGTCATCCAATAGCCTTACTTAAGCAATCAGTTCTTTTGGGGGGAAGTATCTGCATGATGTTCTCCCACCGTTGTGATCGATCTGCACAGATAAAGTGGCTTAGATTTCACCAAAGTCTTGATTCCATGTGCAGATTCTGCAATGTTGCAATGTTATTTGAGACTTCTTTTAGTTGTGGGCTCCAAGGAAGGAGATTTTTATCTGCCATCCGCTTTTGACATCTCTGCCTTCCTGGCTGCTGAGGGAAGTGAATGAAGAAATAGCCACTTTGATCTAATGAACTGTCAACACCCCCTGGGTGGGTAGGTGGATTAACAGCCTTGCAAGAGGCTCTGGTGTTCTTCCTTCTGTAAAAGCCATCTGTGGATGAGAGGTTTGGTGAATTATTGTCCAGTCTCCAGCCTTCCATGTTTAGGAAACATTGATACAACAGTGGCAGACCAATTTTGGAGCACCTCTAAAAATAGATGATTTGGGTCATTTCAGCAGGGAATCACACTATGGAACAAAGCCATTATTAATCCTTGGGTGACCTTTGTGAGCCTTGGATGAAGTAACATACTCCCTACCTTCCTATTTTTTTTTTCTGATACCATTGACCATGGCACTTTACTATGGACTACCTATAGGGATTAGGCTTGAATGCATTGTTTTTCAATGGTCCTGTTCTTCTTCCAGTTAGCTATTTCAATCAGTTGTGGTGAGAGATGAGAGGTAAGGAAGTGCATTCAGACTTGCAAGATTTTATTATTGTAGGTTTACAATGAAGTAGTGTGGAATTGCTGTTTCTACAACTGCGTTCTGTGTCGGTGTCAGCATTGTTCATGGGTGGATAGACAGATTTGGAACAAGTATGAAATTTGGAAGTCTTTCTAGATTTGGGATGTGAACTGAAAAGAGCGTGGGGGTGGGGGACATAGTTAAGAAACCCCAAAACAAGGCTCATCTTTTCATATAAATTTAGGCCTCTTAATAAATGAACTCAAGCAAATCAGAACTCTGAGACTTGGCTCCTTCTCAAAGGTCTTTAATGAGGATATCATTTCAGCACAACTTCAATGGAAAACCAAATCTAAATCTTGCCCGAGGTTTTAGTATAATTAAACTAGGAAATAAACCCCATTCCCAAGTGTGACAGGTCATATTGGCCAATTGGGTTAATTGGCAGGCTGTTCAGGCACTCCTCCCCCAACCTTATCTGTTGTCAGTAGAGACAACCTTGGTTCTGATGAGGAAGCTCTTCCTTGTGTCTAGTAATGCATTCCAACCTCCTTCCCTCTTTCCCCCTCTGTGTGTCAACTGAGGAAGAGAAAAATGGCTGTGGCTAGGTTCAATTCACAGTTGACAGCCTCTTTGTAATCTTGCATTTTCATAGATCAAGAACAACAACAAAGCAGTTAAAGCAAAGCACCATTAAAAATGAAAACCAAATTCACGGCAGAGGAATGATTCCATCGTTTTATTTTAGTGAATTCTTATTTATGCAATAAATAATACTCATTAACCACATGGGTGCCATCATTCCCGTTTCTTTAACAATCATTTTATAAACTTATAAGTGTTCATATAGCCTGTGATATGCTTTGCTGGCAAATCCACTGATTTTCAAGATTTTTAGTGAGTCAGAATAGAGCTGGAAAGAACCTTGGAAGGCCTTCTAGTTCAACCCCTGACACCCTACACCATTCTGACAAATGGCTGTCCAATCTCTTCTTGAAAGCCTCTAGTGGTGAAGCTCCCACAATTGCTGAAGGCAAGCTGTTCCATTGGTTAATTGTTCACACTGTTAGGAAGTTTCTCCTTAATTCCAGGTTGTTTTTCCCTTTGATTAGTTTCCATCCATTGTTTCTTGTCCTGCCCCCTGGTGCTTTGGAAAATAAGCTGACCCCCTTATTTTTGACAGTGATTTTTTATTTTTGACAAAGATTTTTGACAGTGACTCCTGTGATCCAGCTAGAGCAGATTATTGTGTGTGCTTTCTGAAATCACTTACTCCACTGTTTTTGACGTTTCAGGATCATGAGTGCAAGGACTGGCCAGAATAGTATGAGCACTTTCGCAAGGAAGATGGGATACAGCATCGTGGAAAGCCTCAGAAGATGTGCTGGTTGCATGTGGGTTAGGCATAGCCAAGGGAATATTCATTGTGCAGAATATATTTCTCAGGCACTGGGACACCTTTAGAGAGGAAAAACACTTTTATTTATTTAAATACTTCAAAATAAAATTGCTGTCTTAAACTTGTCAGTAAATACAACTGTATACCATCTCTATTTGAAAGATTTCCCAACCTTGGCAACTTTAAAATGGGTGGACTTCAACTCTCAGAATTCCCCAGCCAGAATGGCTGGCTGAGAAATTCTGGGAATTGAATTCCACATATGGGTGGATGCTCCAACACTGGAGGTTTTTAAGAAGGGATTCAACAGTCATTTGTCTGAAATGGTAGAGGGCTTCTTGCTTGGGCAGGGGATAGGGCTAGAAGACCTTCAAGGTCCCTTCCAATTCTGTTATGCAGTTAAAGTTGCCAAAGTTGGGAAACATTGCCATATGACATCTAAGCTTTTTTGTCTGGTTTTTCCCCAGTGGGAGCCCATTGCAACTCAAACAGCAAATTAACTTTCATCTTATGATTTCTGCATTTTCCCCTTTCTAAATGTATCTCAGATTTCTCCAGAACTGGTTTGACACCTTTTATATGAAATAAGAAGTGTTGCATTCTGTTACTTGTTCACTATATTCCCTTGAGCTGCATTTAATTATTCTTACTATAACAGTTATGAATAGATAATAGTGAGAGGAAGGATGGATAAAGATAGGAGAAAAAACTGCTTAACAATTAAAATGAAATCAAAATACTATGTAAAAGCAAGATAGAGGATGTTGATTCAAACTGCAAACTCGGGAGAAAGGCTGTAGTTATTATTTTTTAATGTACAGTTGTTCAAAGATTCAAAAGAAGAAAAACACTCAATATGGTAGGGGCTTTTCACTAGTCAGTGCCCCTTAATGAGTCTTTGTCATAGTATATTATTACCCTCTTTATTGTGTAGTAATAATGAAAGAAAATATTCTGTGCAATATTTAATACATGAAATCCATGAAGTCAGCTAATGAGGATAATATGGAAGAATTGTCTTTTGAGAATAGTGGTTGGATCATTGCTATAATTGTTTGTCATCCTGGCTGCCTATCATTAAGAAATGTTTGTCATCCAGGTTTCCTATCATTAAGACATGTTTGTGTCATATTGGCAGTATGGCACCACATATAGTAGCTACGTTAACATGATTCCTATTGCTTGTGAATTTTAACTGTAACACAAAGAAAATGCTACTGCAATTTACAGGCGTTGATTTACAATAATTCATATGGTGACCATTCAAAGTTACAGCAGCATTGAAAAAAAAAAGATTTATGGCAATTTTACACATAACAACCATTGCAGCCATCCCCATAGTCATGTGATCAAAATTTGGATGCTTAGCAATTGACTTATATTTATGACAGTTACTGGGATCATATGGTCATCATTTGTGACCTTCTGACAAACAGTCTATGGGGAAGCCAGATTCACTTAACAAACTGGTTACTAACTGAACAACTGCAATGATTCATTTAACAATAGTTAAACCAACATTTACTTCCCCTTTCCATAAAAAAGTCCATTGCAGACAATGGGTTCGTTTAACAACTGCCACCATCATTACATTCACAAGACTGCTGCAAAAAAGTTGTAAAACTGGATTAGTCAAGTGATGACTCACTTAATGACCAGCATGATTTTTTAAATTGTAATTCCAGGCCCAATTATGGTTTTAAGCTGAGAACTACCTGTACCAGATAACAAAGACAAGCTAATAAAACCCATAATAAAACCCATATACAAACTTAGTGAAGATTAAGTATATATTTGAAAGTGCTGTAGTTTTCGTTTGTTGAGTGTTTGGAATTTCAGAAGATCTGCAAACTATACCTGTGACTGAATCTTTAAAGCAGGCCCAAGTTTTAACCCCATCATGTCTAAAAGATGTTCTTCTGTAAGCAACGGTAAGGTTTCTCCATCGATGACATGATCTTTAAATACCTTTAAAAACAAAACAGTAAATATTGTCATGGAATCAATAAATGTGTCAACTTTGAAACGGATTGGGCCTGTTGCAGCCATTTTCTCTGTTTTTCAGCTTGACACACTTTCGGAGGAGGAGGGAACTCTGGAATGTCAGACCAGACATCAACAACTTACTACCTCCTGAGAACCAAAGTCATCCCAATCAGTGCTGGCCAGAGACTGGAAGAGGTTACCAAGGAGATGCCAAAACACCTTAGTGGACAATGTGACCTATGACAAGGAGCTTTTTCTAAATATACTGAAAGAGGGCCTTAGACTCATGCACCATAGAGCTGAAAATAAACTTTCTGGTTATCCAGTTCAACTCTGCTTTTCTGCAGGATCCACTGAATGCTATTTCTTGTACAGGTAGTCCTCAACTTACAGGTATGATTCAGCCCAAAATTTATGTTGCTGAGTGAGAAATCTGTTAAGTTAGTTTTGCCCCTTTTTATGACTTTCCGCTGTTGTTCAGTGAACCATTGCAGTTGTTAAATTGGGAACACGGTTGTTAAGTGAGTCTGGTTTCCCCCATTGACTTCGCTTGTCAGAACATTGCAAAAGGTGATCACATGACCCCGGAAAACTGAAACTGTCATAAATGTAAGTTAGTTGTCAAACATCTGAATACAAATAAGCATGGGGATGCTGCAATGGTCATAAGTGTGAAAAATCTCATAAGTCACTTTTTTCAATGCCTTAACTTTTAATGGTCATTAAATGAACTATTGTAAGTGGAGGACTACGTGTACTTAATTTCTGGAGTGATGTAGTGTGATGGAATGTGTATACAAAGGGGCTGGTGGTATGGATTACAGTGAAGTGGCAGTTTCCCAGGAAGGAGGGAGCATATTCCAAGGAAAGAGGGAGGCGAGACAAGGAACAACAGAGCCCAGAACTGGATCAGAAAAAGGAAGAGATTTAGGACAGCCAATCCCTAGAATCTCCCTGGGTGTGTCTATTAGGATTAGAGAAGCAAAGGTTTAGTCTGGCAAGATTCTGTCTCTTGGTGTAAACAAAGTGAGAACTGAATTTTGGCTACGTTCTTTGTCTTTGGCCGGGCCTGACACTGAGGCACATATATCCAAATGCAGATTTAAAGTGTCTCATTGTTAATTTTATGAACTAAAAGATTCACTCGCAAACCTACTAACTTTCATCCATGTCTGCCAACCCCGGACAGTAGGTTGGATTCCAGAAGAATCAGGGTGAGATGGCTATTCTCATGCAACACCTCCATTCTATGTCATCTCTCCTATGTACAATTCCCCCACGCTTTTATCACTTTCAACCAGACTTGGTTATTCCTACTTCCTTGGCACTTCATGTAGGAACAGTCTTTTATTTTGACAAATACTTTGTATTTGAAAACCATGTTTTGTTGTTTCTTGCTAGAAACGTTTCCTTTTGATATTTTTTCACATGCACTGTAAACCTAAACCTTCCTGTCTCCATGGCCAGCTTTGAGGGGATTTCATGTACACTGTATTTCATGAGAAAACAACAACCCACCATAGAATAATAGGGTTAGAAACGTCCTTGGAGGTCTTCTAGTCCAACCCGCCTGCTCAAGCAGACTATCCTATACCATTCCAGATGAATGGCTTTCCAGTCTGTTTTTGAACATCTCCATTGATATCTTCGTACAGTACTGAGCACAATATTAGACAACATTAAGAATAGACAACTACAGCATGACATTACATAATATGTTGTAATATATTGATGTACTGGTATATGAATAACAAAAAGCAGTAACATATCCAAAATATATGTTAAGCAAAATGGAATTACAGCATTATTTAAATTAGGTTAAATACAAGGAACTCTCTCCTGAGCATTTTGCAGTTGTTTAATATTTATGATTACCTGAGCATAGTCAGAGCATCCTGGGAGACTGTTGATAAAACTGTATACATCTTCAACAGTCCATTTGCGAATATCTTCAGCAGATGAAATTTCTTCCTCATTTAAAATTAGTCTGGGAGAGGCTAGGAGAATGTGGGGAAAATCATTTTTATTTTTAGCGACTAGCAAAGAAGTCTGAGAAAATTCTGAGCATATGACAAAATATTGAATCTATATTACACAGGGGAGGCCAAATAAGATACAGGCAGATCAAGGTTGCCAATGTCTGTCACATGACCCTAGGATGCTGCAACTATTGTAAATACATGCTGGCTGCTAAGGACCCAACTTTTGATCACAGGACCATGAGAATGTTGTGAGAGTCATAAGTGCAACAATCCGTCTTAAGTCACTTGTTGTTATATGAATGGTTCCATTTGGAGGATTAATTGTAGTATACAGCAGTGTCCCCCATCCTTTTGGGCACCAGGGACCTGCTTCATGGAGAGAGGTTTGTTTCACGGACTGGAAGGGGCATGATTTCATATGCTTCCTGCATCCTGGGGACAGGGCTTTGCTTGTTTGCGCGGCCCAGTTTTTGGCATGCCACAGACGTGTGGCAGACCATGGACCAGGAATTAGGAACCCCTGTTATACAGTACTGAACTTGAGTCCTGTAAAATCCTAATATTGCTTCTCTTCATGAACTAGGGTCGCAATGAAAAGTTGATTTACACTGGAAAAGGGTTTTAAACCTTGTCCTCTCCTGTATTTTTCCTCTGTGTTAACAGTCTTGAGGGTTCTTTGCAAGTAGAATGCCTTGATTTATGATCACCATCACACAAATTTTCTGTCAACCCTGAAGTGATCCTGGCTGACGCCATCTTGGAGGCTTCAGGACTGCCACACAACAGAGCGGGTGGGTGGGAAATAGTTAGATGTGATTGTAGCCAAAACAATAAAACTTCCCTGTGGGAACCCAAGGACATTCCCACAGGTAGCTGGCCACAGGAGATGATGACCAAGCAACCAGCCAGCTCCTGGATTGGACAGCATGATCAATAACTTGGGGGAAAGGGGAAAGATTTACTTTTAATTAGGTGAAAGCTGCGGGAACTTTTAGAGTCGGCTTTCACCAATTGTGCCAATATGATCTACCCAATAAAGCTGTTCTTTGAGGAACCTGCCTGCCTCAAGAGTTCTGTGGGTGCATTGTTTGCAACGCTGATAGTTTCCATGAAATATATGTACCTTGGTTTTCATGCCAGGTTGCATTGCAGACATGGAGAATCTGTGATTCTTTGATGCTTTCAACAATTCCTAGCATTTTTCCACCTGGGACTGTTTGGCTCACAGTCCAGCAATATCTGGAGGGACATGATATCCTCCTGCATGTCTTAGTACTTACCGAAAGAGAACGGAGGTTGATTGAGCATGGAAAAGCCACTTGTCAGAGCAGAGAGTGTGATTTTTGATGGATCTGCATGCTTTTTGTTAAAGTCTAAGCAAGAATTGTGAAGATCTTTCTCATTTCCATTGTGGCCGTCGGTTGTTTCACTAGGCATTTTGCGGTTACACAACTTCTTTTGCAAGTCACCTTCATGTTCCTTCTGATTTTTGGGGACAGCTGCAGATGGTTCTGCATGTGCTTCTTGTTCTGCTTCTGCAGGCTTGTTTGGCATTTCCATTTTGCTTTCTTTCTTATCATCTTTTTCTTCACAGAGAGTCACTGAAGCCAGATCTGTGTCCCTATCCTCCGTTGGGTACTTTCCATGATTGAACTGGTAACGAGAAGCTTTGCGAATCCCAGCTCTTCTGCTTGGTCGACGGACCCGTTCCCTTTGAAGCATGGTGAGAGGTGGATAGGAGCTTGTGCCCATTAACATGGCGTTCCTCTGGAGTTCATTGAAGGTGGTCTGATGGATATACAGGCCATTGGAGAGGTGGCCTTCAGGAATATAGTGTCTTTCTTGAAAAGTAGGAGAGCAAGCTGGGACATCAGGATAAGGGAAAAAGCCCCTGAGTTTTAGAAGACTTTTTCGCTGAGCTTTTTCGAGTTCTTTTTGTTGAAATATGGCACTCATTTCCATCCTAAGTAAGGATCATAAGCATTACACCATAACTGAAAATGAAATCTTTATCTACCAATAGGTTACAACATATAAAGTTGGAACATTAGGCATTGCAGAGGTAAAAATTGAGTCCTTGAAGACATACAGTTTGTGGAGATGAAAAGTGTTGAATCTTTTTCAGTCAAAGGACTTGCATTACCCCACTGATAACCTCAGAGGGTACTTACTAGAAGTAGGCAAGGGCCAAGATCACCCACACTTCATCATTTACACACACATCCATTCACACACATCCTTGAATACAGCAAAAATCTTGTTGTCTACATGGATCCATCCATGAAGTTTTCCAGCAACAATATGGAAGCAGGATTACAGAAATATTTTTTAGACTTCCCTGTTTAGCGTCTGGTTCAAGAAATTCTTGGTGGTCTCCCATCCAAATAGTAATCAAGGCTAGTTTAGGAATCCAGCCAAAGTGTTAGATACTACTATCTCCTGGGATACATGCCACAATAATCATGTTAACAAAATCTATGTAATGCAGCAAGAGATAGATTTATACTAGTAGCCAATGGACAAAAATGAAAATATAGAAAGGTTGCCTGTAATTTAAATAGCAATACCATCCATATAACCACAGTTTGGATGACAGTAACTAATTGACCTATAAGCTATCTGACATTCTAACTATGATTTGTTTAATCAGGATTAATTGAATATACTGCTGGTGTAAACATTCATACAAACAACAAACTAGGTGATAAGCCTTAAATTATGACTTAGCATGTAAATTCTAATAATTGTGATTTAGTTCATTTTACCTGGCAATATTTTGTTTCTGAACCAATTCTTGTCTTTTGGCTACTGCTTCCATTGATTCGGATTGAAGGAAACTATATCCTAGTAATTGAATGAATGAATGAACATAATTGAAGATTACTTTTATCATCATTGACTTGTTTAAAACTGGATTAATATTCATAAACAAAGAAAAAGCCCACAATGCAATCTTATAGTTAAGGACTCAAGGTTAAATCCAGTTCAAATCCAGATTAATATGTATAGGTAGTCTTCGACTTATGACTTTTGCTCTTAGCAATCATTCAACGATATGGTTTCCCCTGGAGTACTTATGACCCAGATCTAAAGTTCTTTTGCTCATTCCTCCTTCAGTCACATGACTGCATTTTGGCTGCTTGGTAGTTGATTGGCATTTATGATTGTTTGCCACATTTCATGGTCCTGTAATTGCGTTTTACAACTTCTTTGCTGAAAACTGACATTTACTTTCATTTTTTGGAGAAAAATGGCCCACAACAAACAATTGGTTCGCTTAAATGACTGCTGCAGAAAAGTTTGTTAAAGCAGGTTGTTCACAAGGGTGATCCATTTTATTTAAGATTGTCATAACTTGCAATCATAAAGGGCAGGCTCCATTACGGTCATACATTGAGGACCACCTGTATGACTCCGAACTGAAGAAACTATGGCTGGTTAGTTCAACGTAATTTTTAAATTCTTCCTTTCATCTGCTCCAGTATTGGTTTTCAATATGCAGATAGATTAGCAATATTCTGTTAATGTAACCTTACAATAAAGCAGAATTAGCTCCCTTGGTTGTGATTCTTATTTGATGTACTCGGTGAGGCTGGCAGCCACGTACATGACTGCATACTTTAAAAATGATTCGGAAGAAAATTTTTGGCCCTCATGAGAACCCAGCAACCCGGCACTGTTCATTAGAACGGATAGTCTTTTTCAGGTTTCTTCATGAGCCTGAAAAATGATGCAGCTGCTTTAAGGAGTCAGGATTTTTTCCCCCAGTCTGGTATTTCTTGCTATTTCCTTCCTATATGTAGCTATTGCAGAAGCTTGCTGAAAATGATGGTTCAGCACTACTTGTTAACATAAGTTCTGTGTCCCTAACTACAGGAAACCACAACTGAGCTTCAAATTTATGTTGCTAAGTGAGACAGTTGTTAAGTGAGTTTGCCCCATTTTGCGACTTGCCTTGCCACAGTTGTTAAGTGAATCATTGCAGTTGTTAAATTGGTAACACGATTGATAAGTGAATCTGGCTTCCCCATTGACTTTGCTTGTCAGAAAGTTGCAAAAATGATCACATGATCTTGAGACAACAGCAATGGTCATAAATATGAGTCAGTTGTCAAGGGTCTGAATTTTGATCACGTGACCATGGGGATCCTGCAGCCGTCCCAAGACACTTTTTTCAGTGCCAGTGTAACTTTGAACAGTCACTTAACAAACTTTTGTAAGTCGAGGACTATCTGTACATGAATTGTAAGCTTTTGTACGCCTTTGAACACATTTAAATGTATGAACTACATTTATTTAGCTTGTAAGACCAAAAAGAAAAGGTACTATAGCAAATATTGGCTCCATCAAAAGCTTCCATTCAAGAGTGATTTGATCTAGCAGTGATGGCTAACCTTTTCGGCACCAAGTTCCCAAAGTGTACACGCGCATCCTAAAAACGCAATGCGCATAGGCCCTGTGCATGCAGACCACCCCTGTGCATGTGTGCACAACTTCCCCACCCCTGCTCATGCACGCACAACCCCCATGCATGCATCCTGCCCCCATGCATGCATGGCAGAGACACAAAGACCAGCTGGCCAGTGGAAGGTGCACACACGTGTGGTGGAGCTAAGCTGGGGTGACAGCTCACATGCCCAGAGAGGGGGCTCTGCGTGGCACCTCTGGCACGCGTGCCATAGGTTCACCATCATGGAATTCTAATCAGTTCTTTCAATAAGCAAATTGTCTGTAATGGTATGTGGGAATGAAATTGGGAGACAGGAAGGAGAGCTGCAATCTAGCAACTAGCAAAGGATGACTATCCCTATTTTTCTGGAGGCTAAAGGGAAAGGAGGGTATACATGTTTTCAATGTCATAAGCAGGGGTGGGATTCAATTTTTTCAACAACCGGTTCTGTGGGCATGGCTTAATTGGTGGGCATGACTTGGCTGGGGAATGTGATTGGCTGGGCATGGCCAACTCAACATCACTCACATCGAGGCACTCATCTCCTCGCCTGGCCTTATGACTGCAACAGTCATAAGTGTGAAATGCTGCAACAGTCATAAGTGTGAAAAATGGTCATAAGTCACTTTTTCAGTGCCATTGTAACTTGGAATGGTCACTCCACACAAGCAAGGTTCCAGCAAAGGAGGAAAAAAATAACCCCAGAGAAGTTCCAGAGACAGGAAGTCTCCTCCTACCAAGAATGTAATAAGGGTTAATGGAGAGACAGTTTCTGTAAGCAACACCAGAATGTTTCCTTCCTGCCTTCCTTACAGGATTAGGCCAGTAATTTCTTCTAACAACCGGTTCTCCGAACTGCTCAGAGTGTTAACAACCGGTTCTAGCGAAGAGGTGCGAACTGGTAGAATCCCACCCCTGCTCATAAGCTTCTGTTAACAAAACCTTACAATAAAGATGGGGCTAGTATTCCTAGATGTATTTATTGTACTTCCTGCAAGGCTAATATTATTATCTGCATGGTAGTAAAGTGATTAGGATGCAGTGTTGCAAGTTAACTCACTGCTCACTGCCAAGAGTTCGATCCTGACTGGGTCAAGGTTGACTCAGTTTTCCCTCCTTCCAAGACCAGTAAAATGAAGACCCAGATTGTTGGGGGCAATATGCTGTCTCTATAAACCGCTTGGAGAAGGCTGTAAAGTGGTATACAAGTTAAATGTTATTGCTATCTATTTAATGCGAAAAACGAAATCAGGTGCCTTTAAACAGTTTAGAGACTCAGTGCAAGTTTTTCCATGCACACCCCTACTGCTTAACACAATCAACTCAGCTCTTCAAAAATGATTCATATCAAAAGAGAAATTTGAATCAGGCCTTGGCACCAATAGTTTTCCTACTGCAACTGACTATTTACTTACGTAATTACTTATGATATCTCTCTTTCTCACCTGGTCCTTGGGAAACGCAACTAGATAATAAGTTTGGGAAGTTGGCAAGTTGTGAGGTGGGAGGTTCAAGAGTGGAAGCCACATGATTCCGTCTGAGATCAGCTGGTGCCAAGATCTCAGATGTAGGTAACAAATGTCTAGGAGAGCAAAGAAGACAGCTAATGAAATTGTCTTTTGGGAGACACTGAAGTTCTGTGTAAGAAATTTCCTATAGAGAGCAAACAGCCTATAATGCACAGTACTGAGAATCTTGAAACAGAAAGTTATAGGTATAAAAAAAAAACCACCTAACCATTTTCACAAGTAATTCTGACCCTGAATTTAAAAATTGATATTTGGATTTAATGTACATATCAAGGACTAAATGTCGATTAGCCATTTTAAAGCCTTAAGCAAAATATCTATATTGGTGGTTTAACATTTAAAAAAAAACAAGTAGGCAAATTGGAGTTGTTTGGATCAAAATATGAAAGCACCTCATATGCTGTCACTTCTGTCTCTTTGGTATGAGTGAGCAACATCATTATATATGTCCAAAGGGCATGGTGCTTGTATTGTGACAAGTGTGCCCACTATTTTTGTTATTTGTCCTTCTGCTCTGAGGAGGAACCATATTCCAAATTGATCTGACAGTTATGTATGGCTGCTGTTCACACAGGGAAAGAAACACTTGTGGACCCAATAGGTAACCTTTTCTGAAAGAAAAAAGTATCTATAACAGTATTTTTCAAACTTGGCAAGTTTAGGATATATGAACTTCAAGTCCCAGAATTCCCCAGCCAGTATGTTGAGAAACACAGTCTGTTGTGAAAAAAATGCTAGAACAGAATTTAGATTTTACAAGTAGTGTAAATTATGACCACAGTTGGGATGGGAATTTCCATCACTAAACAAGGTGTTAAGCAAAATCAGCATCTCTCATTGACTTTGGGATGGTTGCAAATGGCTATCACATGACTCTGGGAAGCTGCAATCCCTGCAAATACATGCCAGTTGCCAAGTGCCAACATTTGGAATATGTCATCATAGGGACACTGCAACAATTTTAAGTGCAAGACCAGTCACAAACCACTTTTTTCAGTGTTATAACTTCACAGTCATTAAACAAACAATCATAAATCAAGGACTACCTCTGTTGACTTCAGATATATTGAACATGTTGGCTGGTAATTGTTGGCACTGCTGCCCAATACATTTGAAGAACACAATTTAAGGAAAGCTCTCCTTGAAGTTTTGTCTTATTTCTACACCCGGGTAAGGAACTATGGACCCTTTATGACTTGTGGACTTCAACTCCCAGAACTCCTGAGTCAACATGAGCATGGCTGGCTCAGGAATTCTGGGAATTGAAGTCCACAAGTCGTAAAAGGGCCATAATTCCCCAGCTCTGCTCTACATGTTCTATTATATACAGACAACATCTTTTCTTTCATTTAATGGCTAGGAGTACCTTTCCACAAACCGAGATTCCAACTGTGAAGGAATTGTCTGCATTCCATGCTGGCACATTAATGGTGGGTGTCCTGTCATGAACTGGCTCCTCATTAGGATTTCTTGTTGCTGCCTCAGATCTAAAACAAATCACATAATATTATGCTAACTCTCGTTTTTTCAGGACATCACTCTGACTTTCCTTCTGGGCCTCATTCATGATGCTGGCTTTAACACAGTGCTTCCTAAACTTTTCCCTTCATTACCTAAAATCTCTTATCTGAAAGTTTTATTGAACTTTGAGGAATGGTCATAAACCCTTTCTTTCAGCACTGTTGTAACTTTGACCCAAGGGTGGGCTGCTACTGGTTCTCCCTGGTTCTGGTGAACTGTTAATTAATTTTATGGCCAGTTCACTGTACTGGCAAATCCCTCCCCAGGCTGGCCCTGCCCACCCCTCCCGTCCCAGGAGTCCCCATGAGGCCCGTTTTGGATCCCAGATAACTGTCTTTATATTATAATTTTGGATTCTATCCAGAGGTGGTATTCAGCAGGTTCTGACCAGTTCTGAAGAACCAGTAGTGGAAATTTTGAATAGTTCAGAGAACCAACAAATACCACCTCTGACTGGTCCTGGCCCCATTTATTCTCTGCCTCCCAAGTCCCAGCTGATTGACTGGGTCTTCTTTTGTTGCCCTGCAAAGGAGAATGGAGCTGGAAAGCAGATTAGTGGGGTAATTAGGAGGAGAGAATGGAGATTTTGCAGTATCCTTTCCCTGCCGTGCTCACCAAGCCATGCCAGCCAAGCCATGCCGTACCCACCAAGCCACACCCACAGAACCGGTAGTAAAAAATTTTGAATCCCTCCATTGATTCTGTTCTGTATAACTTGGAAGGTTCCAACTAGTCAATTCTGATTGGCCAAAAAAGGCCAGTAGTGGCCAAGAAGCCGCTCAAAGGTGGCAAGATTAAATTGATGTAATTGGCTACAAGCCGGCAGGCAAGCCTCTATATAAAGGGCTGCCACAGCTTGAGCCAACGTTCGGTTACTGTTGCTGTTAACCGAACAAAGAGTTGTAAGTTGGAACCCGGTCTCATGCGCTTCTTTTCCGGATGGAACACTGGCGACGAAGATGGGATTGTCCTGAAGCGGAGACCGAGCATGTGGCGAGAAAAAAACCCACGCTAGATGAGATGGCTGGTAATAACGCGCCACCCGCACCATTCAATCCTAATGAAGGAGATTGGGAGTCTTATATTGATCGTTTCCTGATGTTTCTGGAGAGCAATGAAATGGAATAAATTTCCGATCAGTGAAAGAGGGCTGTCTTCCTAACACATTGCAGGCCAGCCGTATTTAAGATGGCGAAGGCATTGGCGAAGCCCAGAGACGTGAAACAGATGACCTGGTCTGAGCTTAACCAAATGCTGAAAGCTCACTACGTGTCGGTTGTCTCAAATCTCATCAAGAGACATGAATTTTATAAGAGAGACCAGAGGGAAGATGAAACCATTGCTGATTTCGTGGCAGCTCTGCGCCATATTGGAGGAGCCTGTGAATTCCAAAATATGGATGAGGTAATGCAAGATCGTGTCGTGTTAGGTCTTAGGGACTCTACCCTTCAAAGCAAACTCTTAAACAGACCTAACATAACGGTGGCAGAGGCAATCGCGGAAGCAACCTCTGCAGAAGCCACAAAGAAATCAGTGGCCACAATGAAGATGTTGAACGCCAGTGCTGACACGACAACCCTTCCAAAAGAAAAAATCTCAGGCGGAGAGAGAAAGCAAGCTGCCACAAATACACACCACGAAGACCTAGACGAGTCATCAGACACTGATGAAGATGACGATGGGGTCCACCACCTTTACACAAACCAAAAAAGGCGCAAAAGGAAGAAAAATTGGTGGGAATGCTCTGGTTGTGGAGGAAACCACCCCCGAGCCGAGTGCAGGTTCCTTGATGCCATCTGTCGGGCTTGCAAAAAGAGGAGACATATCGAAAGAGTCTGCCAAAATCGAAGAAACAGCAGCCCTAGCAGACATGGTAATTCCTTACCAAGAATTGACTCGAGGCAAGCTGACAGAAAATGGGAGTACAGCAAGGGAACCAGCAACCGAGAAAACACACATCAGACTGTCACTATAGGAAGCACACAGACGGAAAGCGGAAAAAAAGCCAGAATTGTAGTGTCCATTGAAGGAAGCCCTTGTGAGATGGAGGTCGACTCAGGATCTTTTCTATCAATGGTGTCTTGGAACACAATTAGACGTCTGATTCCAAACATCATAACGAACTCAAAAAACAAAAATTAATTCTCAAAGACTACCAGGGAAATAGGATTCCCATGATAGGTCTGGGGCACTTCAAAGTAACTTACAAACAACACGCTGAAGTCCTGCCATTGACTATAGTCGACCAAGACCGTCCCAGCCTTCTGGGCATCGAATGGTTCACGCCATTGGGCATTGGGATGACCGGAGTGAGCCGAATAGTCGTGAGCAATTGGGAAGAGAATCTGCTACATGAATTCCAGGATATCTTTGACGGAACTCTAGGCAGGTACCGGGGAACCCCAATATCCTTTAGCCTATATCCCCAAATAGCACCAAGAAGACTAAAAGCCAGATGGGTTCCCTTTGCATTAAAATCCAAAATAGATGAGCAATTAAATAAATTGATTGCACAAGGGGTCATAGAACCAATTGACCATGCTAGATGGGAGACACCAATAGTAACACCTGTAAAACCAGATGGGTCTGTGCATATCTGTGGAGACTACAAGGCTACCCTGAACCATGCGCTACAGCAAAGCGCATACCCAGTACCAGTCGTGCAGCACTTACTGCACTCACTTGGGGGAGGAAATTTTTTTGCTAAACTCGATTTGGCCCAGGCGTATCAGCAACTTCCAGTAGACCCCATAATGGCTGAGGCACAAACAATAGTAACGCATAGAGGGGCGTTCAAATGTAACATACTTCAATTCGGAGTGAGCATTGCCCCAGGCATCTTCCAAAGCTTCATGGAACACCTATTAAACAGAATAAAAGGGGTCGTTCCATACTTTGATGACGTCCTAAATTCAGCGAAAAATACGACCAAATTAGAAGCTAGACTAAGGGAAGTGCTAACGAAATTCAGAGAATCTGGCCTGAAAGTTAAAAAAGAAAAATGCTGCCTGGCCACTGACTGCATCGAATTTTTAGGATATTTGATTGACAAACAAGGTATTCACCCAACAGAAAAAAAAGTCAAAGCAATTAAAGACACACCCAGACCTAGAAATAAAACGGACTTACAGGCATTCTTGGGTCTGATCAATTTTTATAATGTATTCCACCCCCACAAAGCAACGATAGCAGAACCATTACACCATTTGCTAGATAAAAAAACTGTCTGGACTTGGGGTCACAAAGAACAAAAAGCCTTTCAAAATATAAAAGACTTGTTAACCTCAGACACCGTTCTTATTCAGTTTAGTAGTACTCTACCCTTGACGGTCACCTGCGACGCCTCACCATTCGGAGTCGGTGCTATCCTGAGCCACCAATTACCTGATGGGAGAGAGGCATCTGTCGCTTTTTATTCGAAAACGCTCTCCAAAGTGGAACGCAACTATAGCCAACTAGACAGAGAAGCCCTGGCAATCATCGCCGGAGTAAAACGCTTTCATGAATACCTATACGGTAGAACATTCTCCATTGTTACTGACCATAAACCATTACTAGGGATTTTGGCTGGGAATAAACCCACACCGAACATTCTATCCCCACGGATGACTAGGTGGTCAGAATTCCTGGCCGCCTCTTTATATACATTGCTGCATCGACCCGGGAAACAAATCGCCCATGCAGACACATTAAGCCGAACACCATTACCAATCTTAGAGGACGACCCGGCTCCAGCCACCGCCACCCTACAACTAGAAACCTGCCCTGAACTTCCATTGACTGCGGATGATGTCGCCAGAGCCACGGCAATATATTCATTGACTGCCTGCATTTTGACTTGGGAAGGTAAAGGCTGGCCGGAAGGCCATAAGACTGAAAACTTTAAAACTTTCCGGACTGGACAAACTGAACTGTCTAAAAAGGACAGAGGTTTAGAAGAAATTAATTTGTATAGAACAGACAGATATGACTGGTCAGGGAAAACTTCACCTTTAAAAAAAACTGTATGACCATGGGCAGCATACATCAATAAAAAGCAAAAGGGAAAGCAAACTCCAACAAATAGGTCCAGTAAAACAAACCACAACTACACATATAATAATATATATGGCACAACTTAAGAGCAAAGTTTATTTATAAGGAAAGGAATGCAGCTGTTAATCTGGAAAAATGTAGTGCCTTGGACTATATGGCAAAATGAAAATTCCTATCACAATGTATATTTGTTCCACCTTACCACCTGGTGGGATGCCACTTCCAATTTGGTAAAAGGCTCCATCTTCCACATTTCTCTGCCTCCCAAGGATTATTATTTTTCTCATGTGATCCTGAGGATTCATGCTGTTGAAGAATGCAATTGATCATCACCAGGAATCAGTGAAACGGAAATGTGCTGAGAGAAACCCAAACATCAGAGGAATATAAATAATATAATATAGCCGATATAAAAAAGACCCTACACATTTCCTTGTTCCATAACTCTGCATTGATGGGACATTATTAGAGCTGTCAATAGTGTCTGCAAAAACTAAATTCCTTGTTTGCATCTTACACATGCAAACCCCTGGCATTTTAGTCTGCAGGTTGCCATAAAAATAGGATTGACTTCTACCTATTAAGCCCCGTCACTTAATTTTGGCTGCCCAGATCCTCTTCCAACCTTCAGCATTATTTCCAGTCTTTCAGTAGGACTTTTACAGTAAAGTTAACAGGTAACTGAAAAGAACTCTTCAATTTTTGATGTTTCTCTCTGTGGATTAGGAAATAGTTAAGAATGTGAAGTAAAACAGTGTTTCCCAACTTCAGCAATTGCAAGATGTGCAGCTTTCAACTCCCAGAAATCTCCAACCTGAATGCTGGTTGGGGAATTCTGGGAGTTGAAGTCCAAACATTTTAAAGCTACTGAGGCTGAGAAACATGAAAAAATGACATGCCAGCTGTCACGGCCTGGCTTCATGTAGGAGTTGATACTAATCCTATTCTGTAAATCCTAGCAGTGCAGCACATTATAGGGATGAAATCAAGTTAATCACTCCTTTAGAGTTTTACCCTGAACAAACCCTTCTTGGCAGCAGGTAAAACCATTCATCCACTGGTAATTCTGTCACAGTTGGTTAAGCAAAGAATGGAAGTATGACATCTTTGCGGACTAAAACTAGCTGTGTACAGTTAATGATGCTTTACAAACCAAGAGAGAATAAGAATAGGCTGGTGCAAGTGCAATTGTGTACAGAAGTAAATGTTTAAAATTTTTGAAAAGCTTGTCCTACTGTATAAGGATGAGAGTTTTAACTGCCTTCTAGAGCAGGGGTCTCCAACCTTGGCAACTTTAAGACTTGTGGACTTCAACTTCCGGAATTCCTAAGCCAGCAAAACTGGAAATCCTTGTATTAGAGAGACAAATTGTTCCACTGGCTAATTGTTCTCACTGAACTATTGTTGGGAACTAGGAATCTGCAGAATGAATACTCCCAACCTGGCAATTTCCATCTGTGGTGGACTTCAACTACCGACTCTTTAGCCAAAAGTACACTGGACCAGGAGAGGTTACTTAGATGACTAAAGGCCCATTTATGAAGTTATAATATAGGGCAATCCTTGGTAGTCTACTGGTTTAATTCTCTTGGTCTACTGGTACAAAAAATATCAAGTAAGAAAACTGGGCATCCTTATCTTCTGCCTCTTTGGATAAAGAGCACGAGGTGAAGAGATCAATGCTTTGGGGCTGACGATGAAGCAATTAAAGCAAGTAAATTTTTAAAATAAACTCACAACATACTGAACCCACAAAATAGCCAACTATCTTTTAACCTAGCACATTCTGTGAACTCATGAAAGCAGTTTATATTTTGGTATGTTGTTTGAACCTACAAAATTAGATTAAATTAGATGGATTCAGAATTCATTTCAGCAGCAACCCAGAAAATAATTAGGTTATGCATGTGTGGTGTGTATGTATGCACATGCACAAACACAATGTAACACATGCACCTATAAGGTTTGTTTAAAACAGTTTGGTTTTGGTTTTCCTTGGATGTATCACAGTAAACTGCATAATGGGAATGGTACAATTTAGAAATGTGTGGTAGGAAAAGAATCTAGAGGTAAAATCCTACCGGGAACTTCTCCAGGTCTCTAGAAAACTAGCCAAAATGGACTGCCAAATCAAACCTGTAAGATGTTTCGAAAAAATGGCAAAATAAGGTGGGAATCAAATTGCAAGGCTTCTATGATGTTTGTTAAATTACTCCCAACCTCCAAATCCATCAAAAATGAACCAAACATTTTTAGATTCGCTATCTGGATTTGCTTGCCCCTCTACATGCTGGAGTTAATGTGTTTAAACCACTATAGCTGGAACAAAATCCAGATAAATTAGGTATATTTAATGCCTGTGGAAAATAGTCATGTACTATGATCAACAAGTCATCATGCAGACATGTATTTAATTTATTTGTACATCAGCACAATTTTTGCCATTAGCATTAGTATTGTTTATTATTCAAACTCAAATAGTACTGTTTATTGTTCAAACTCAAAATAGTTTGAAATAAAATAAAATAATAAAATAACATTTATAATTATTAAAACTTCCCTTATCAGCTGAGTAGCATTAGCCTGAATAAAATACATATTTTCATATCAGAAAAAAAACAAGAGCAATAGAAAAAGCTTATCCTTCTTTGCAGGGAATTCAAAAGTCTTCTAAAAAGGACAGAGGTTTAGAAGAAATTAATTTGTATAGAACAGACAATGGTGTCTGAAACATTTTATTTTCAGTTCTAAAAAAGCTTGTTTCCAGATATACTGTATAAACTTTAAAGGTTAAAGGTAAAAGATTAGAATACCTAAAGAACAAGCAGAAATACAATATTTATACACCTGCTTTGCTTGTGTTATACAAAATTCCACATCTTTTCTCATTTCCTCAAGCTGGTTTACATCATGAAAAATAATACATATAATTAAAATGAGAGCTACAAATAATCCTTAAGTATAGTCATTCTGTTGGTCATCTGGTAGATGCAAAGCTATATCAATTTGATTAATAAACAGACATTGTAATAATCAAACAAAAATTAATGTGATTGAAATGCCTCTCTGTTACAGTCTCTGGTGTGAAATAAACATTTCCTGAGACTATGTTAAAATTACTGACATTGTTATTACATGGCTGTCCCACATGAAAATTATGGTTGATTGCATATACTTACCTTCGTTTTGAAACCAGTGAAGTGTATATAGAAAAATGCTGGATCTGTGCATTCACTCTGGTTGGCAGGATTGAAAAGGTGTTGCAAAGTCAAAACATTCTGAACAATGACTTTGATATAAACCCAAACTCAGCTTATTTGGATTACTCTCTATCCTTACTTTTAAGTCCTCTTGATTCTGACATCAGAAGCTCTTTTCCCACATCATCTCCTCAGCCAGCAGAAACAAAACAATGTAATTATAAGTAAAACATCCCACTGATCTGATAAACCTATTTTGATATTTAACCTGTTAAGCTGTTAACAGCCATCAAAGCCCTTAATGCATTCACAGAAAATAGTAATTGTTGCAGAAATTCTGCAGTCCGCTGTGGAAGAATGATCACAGTGGCTTATTTGTCTTCCACAAATTTCCCCCCTTTAAAAAGAAAAACAAAGTGATTTGCCAAACAACAATTCTGATGCCCTTGTTTGCTTATCCCACTGAGTAGAAAAAGATTAAAAACTCGTTGAGTATCCTGAAAAACAAACAAAAACTGGAAGGTTACAGCTATTTGCTCTTTAGGTCTTATTGCTGGTTGGTTACCAGCTCTCTGAAGTGTGTGAGGGAACCTCTTCAAGAGAAAAAAAATAGATTAAAAGATTCATTAGAATGTCAAAATCTAACATTAGTCAGGAATTTTGAGAAGCTGTGAATGATGCAAGCACTTACAAATTGGCTATCATGAGAAGTTTACTTATTCAGAAAAGATCCCTCTATCATGGATATTGATACCATCCTTGTACAAGTAGCCCTCGACGCATGATGACAATTGAGCCCTAAATTTATATTGTTAAATGAGACATTTGTTAAGTGAGTTGTTGCTACATTTAACGACCTTTCTAGCCACAGTTGTTAAGTGAATCATTGCAATTGTTAAAATAGTACCACGGTTATTAAGTGAATCATCCTTTCTAAACTCATTGATTTCTAAAGCCCAATGGTATGATTCTGTCTGACCCAAGGTGTTTTTCTTTGAAGAAAAGATATTTTCTCAGTATATTCACCTGGCTGAACTGGTCTTGGCTTTGTTCAACATTAACTCAGTTGGCTAATTGGCTTTTTTAAACATAACTCTGAATAACATGACATAATGACATAATGAGAATAAAAATATTATTATAACATCATGAGAAAGCAAATAACATAATGAGAAAGTGATGTGTATGAATCAGGTCTACATCCTTGATGCATACATATCAAATAATACACAAATGTATTTGGTTTTCAGTTGCAATTTACAGCAGTGAATAATTCAGACAGAGGGAGTAGCATAAAAATGATATGAAACATAATTATTATGTACTACTTAGGATGGGCCAGAATATTAATAAATTGAAAATAAAATCCTCAGAATAATTTTTGTGATTAAATGCAAGCAATACAGGATTTCAGTGTTTGCAAATCCTTTTTGTCAAATCAACTTGTGGCATTAATCCTCTAATGGTTTTATTCCCTTAGAATATTTTCCTTTAGGATTATAGAGTCATGATGAGGCGAAATACAAAAATCCACTTTAATCTTTGAATTGTTAGTTGTGTGGGAAGGAGCTAAAGAGTTTGTCCCGAGAAAAAGGTTGGTCTCTCTTCTATTACTTAATCCCTTCTCTTTCTGACATGCTATTGAGACTAAGAATATATTTAGTATGGCTGGTATACACACAATTGCATTATTTTCTGGACCAGCAAATTCTTTTCTAAGTCGCCTTATTTTAATCACCTTCTTTTTGAACTTTTGCAATTTATTGAAAATGGGACTTGCCCTCGCAGGCCAATTAGAAACTATAGCCAATCCAGAATATAGAGACATAAGTTGTTATGCTTATGTGACCCCTTTATTACATGACCCAAAGATCCTTTTACAAAAAGCAATGGAACTTTCTCTGGTTTTTTCCTTGAAAATGTTTCATCTGTTGTTCAAGAAGCTTCTTCAATTTTGAACTTCAAAATTAAGAACGCTATGCTTATGCATAGTACCAGAAAAATTTGATAAACAAAGTGTATATTTAATATTGCATGTATTAATAGCAGCAAGGATTCTATTTGCGCAGTATTGGAAAAATGAAGAAATACCACTAGATGAAGAGATAGTTAAGAAGATGTTGGACTGTGCAAAAATGGACAGGCTTACATTGAAGATTAAACAGAAAGAAGATATGGAATACTACCAAAGATAGAAATTATTTTATCAATGGCTGGAAAAAAAGGGGTAAAGATTATGAATATGATTTGTATTGTTAAAGCAAACAAAACAACCCAGACTACATGATGTTTATTAAGCACTAATTAAATGTAATAGTGGAAAATTAATAAAACTTTATTACAAAAAACTAAAAGTGCTTCCTGGGTGAGAAACAAAATGTTTTCAAGGGAAAAAAACCCGAAGAAAGTCCAGTTGGCTTTTGGAGAAGCACCTTTGGGATAACCATGACCTGGATGATTGAGAATCTCCATAGACTCTACGTTATGAGTTGCACTGAATATCAATTGGTTTCCGGGTGCAGTTAAAGATATAGTTTTCACCTGTGAATCCCTTCTTGTGCTTAGGGCTTGCAATTTTTGGGATCACCTGTCCCGAGTTGTCTTTGCTTATCATAAAAAAAAAGCCAGGGTTCTTATGCTCCAGATCTCTTCAGCAAAATAGTGCAATCTTATGGGATCAGAGAGATGCCTTCTCTGTTGATACTTATTTCTCCTATCTGGAACAACATTCTGCCCCCAAAGTACATTTGGCCTGAAATTATTGGAATTTAGAAGGGTTTTAATGCTTCTATTCCCTATTGTCGTCTCAGGGATTCTGATGGGTAGCACGTGATAAAACCTACACTGGGTTTTTGCAAACCAAATAAAGCATTTGTCAGTGTTTACCCAACCTGTCAGTTTACAACTACACGATTTTAGAAATGTTTTTATCACATTTAGTGTTCACACCCTTGATAGATTGCTGTATTTACCCAACAATACCTGTCTTTGTAGCAGTTTGCAATATGCCAACTCCCACACACTCATATTGTAGGGTTAGCCATCTTTGAGGCAATTACAATAACAAAATGATTGTTCAGGAAATGTAAAATATTAACACAAGTGTTTGCAGTGTAAACCTTTCTTTAGTACCCTACCCAATTACCTTTTCTGGAATTAAACTCATCAGTAATTTGATATGTTGCTCTTTGGTTCCTGTTCTGTCTTGTGCCTGAATAATATTATATTGTGGACCTAAATAATTCTTCTGAGATTTATTCTCTTCCCATTGATATGTTGCAATTTGGAATTGAATGTAGTTCAGTAAATTGACAAGAGTCAGGAGACATCCAAATTGACATAAATAAATAAACGAATCATTTAGCCAGGGCTATCTTTACTTTTGGACAAGCCATTAATTAGTTAGGTTTGGTTTCAAATCTATAAAATGAAAATAACAATAAATAGAATAGAATAGAATAGAATAGAATAGAATAGAATAGAATAGAA
>BLBF01000040.1:16560448-16586116 GCA_015471245.1 Laticauda colubrina
ATAGAATAGAATAGAATAGAATAGAATAGAATAGAATAGAATAGAATTCTTTATTGGCCAAGTGTGGTTGGACACACAAGGAATTTGTCTTGGTGTAAATGCTCTCAGTATACATAAAAGAAAAGATATATTCATTAAGAATAAAGAATCATAACGTACACCACTTAATGATAGTCATAGGGTACAATCAACAATCAAATCATACTAGGAAACAGTCAATATAAAATGTAAGGATACAAGTGATTTGCTCAGTAAAATAATACATGCAGGCATAATGAAGTCTGCAAAGATCTTTCAAAATTAAACACACCGAATAAATAGCAGATTTTTTTTCTGAAATCACTTCCTTTTACTTATGATATTAATTTTTGTACCTACTTGGTGCCACAATTTTCTCAGAGTGCATAAATTTATCCTTAAAACTAGAGGAAGCAAAAAGTGAGAGAACACACTGAACTTGTTCTTGAAGTATTGTAATCTGACCTATAAATTGACTCAACCCTTGGAAAACAAACGCAACCCCAGTAAAGTGTCACATGTAGCAAGCTGTGGTATCAAAGTCTACAAAATTATTCTCCTTTTAATTTTGGAACTGCAGAAAAGAAGCAAAGGCAGGAAGGCAAGCAGAAAGGAAGAAAGGAAGGAAAGGAAGGAAAGAGGGAGGGAGGTTGGGACAGTAGAGTATTTAATGAAATATCTAAGCACAACTATTTACTAAACCTTTGATAAAATTTGAGAGAACAGAAAACAACCAAAATCAATTGAGAAAAAAATATCTGCTTGGGGCAACAAGTCTGCCACAGATTTCTAGAATAGCAGTAGTTTGGCTTCATTCTCCCAAATTTTCCCCCTTTTTTTTTCAGAAAAGTTATGTTAACAGCAGAAATTGTCCAAGAAGAGCTAAACAAAGTGAAGCAGTTAAAATGATCAAGAACCCATTGTCAAGGCTGATTTGATTTACAAGTCAGAAACCAATTTTACAATGGATGACAAAGGTAAGCTGCTTGATTTAAAATGTATTAGTGTATGTGAAGTTCTTCAACTTTAAAAGAAAAAAACTTTAAAATATGTCTTATTTTTGTGTATATTTGTGCATATGAATTCTGTTTCTGATGGGAGATGAGAAGATTGCAATGTTTCCCATGATTACACAATGTTTAAGAGATCACATACAGCTGATAATGTTTCTAAACAAATCCTATCATGAGTTAGAGTTTTAAAAGATCTAAAAAGATCACACACATACACACACACCAACAGTGGGGGGGGGGGGATTAAGCATAAATGTTTTCATTAATGTTTAACAAATTCCTATTTTGCTCAGATTTCTGCTGGAACTTTTTCTTCCATCCAGCTTATATATAGAACAAAATTTATTTACTTCTTTTTCAAATTCTGTTTAATTAAAACAGAATTAGAATAATTCTAATAATTCAGAACAGACTAATTGTTTCACATATGTGATCTATGTGCTAACACCAGATATTCAGGGCATCCATAGCAAACTGTGGTGATTCCAAATGATGATGTGTGCAGTGATGTTATCATACAACTTTACCATAAGATGTTGTATTTGCAAGATAACATGACTGCAAATATTTTCCCTGCCCAATGGGCACCCATATTTGCATGAGGGCAAATAAGATATGAGCTATCTTGACCAATCATTACACTTTTATTCAATTTCACATTAAAGACATTACCAGTATGTGAGAACACTGAACTGCATTTCTTCTTATTTCTCAAGAGGTGTATTTTAAGATTAGTCAAGAGAGCTTGCAAAAATAATCAACAGTCAGTAGGTCCAATGGTTCCTGTAGGGACATTAAGAGAGGTCAAAGAGGCCATCTAAATTAAAACTGAACAGCCTTCTCTAAACACCTATCTCCTGTCTACAACACAGTTCTTTCAGCAGTCCCAAGAAGGTTCCACACTCTTTTGCCCTCCAATTCAGGTGACTCTGTGGGTACAAACCTCCAAGCAACCTCAACAACTCTCAGAGAACTAATGACTGACCTTCAGAGTGCTAACAACCAGTGTAGAATCGCGGGAAAAAGGAGACTTGAGACCAGAGTAACTTCAGCTCTTTATTGAAAGAGCTGTGCTGGACCTGCGAGCCGTGGCAGCTCTTACCCAATAACAGCCTTCTGAATCTCCCGTGATCAGCACGGCCAATCACGGTTGATTCTTTACTGACCAATCACCGTTGTTCTTCCGTCCAATCACAGTGTAGTCCCTCTTGACCAATCAGGTGGGGGTATTCCAAGAATGCTAATATGGAACAACCAGATGACTACTAAGAAATATAAATAGTTTCATTTCTCACCATTCAGCCAGAACTGAAGATACTTCTTGGATGGGAAGCAAAATGTCTTCAAGGAAAAAGAAAGAAAGTCCAGTTGCCTTTTGAAAAGCACTTTTGGGACTTTTGGGCTAAACATTTTAGTATGTCTCCTTTGAAGATTATTTGACTGCAAAGACATTTGCACCAATAAGAATGAATGTACCTAATTGTTCCACTTCAAATAAACTCAATCATAACTCATATATTACTATGCCTGAATGTAAGAACTCTAATTCAAATTGCCATGCTGCTACGGGTTTCATGCATATAGCTTTTGGACATACTATCACTCAACTGAAGTGTGCAATTCCTTAAAGCTCTAATGAAGTCCCACCAAAAGTATTAGAAATTCTCTCAGTGAATCAAAAGGACACTGATTCCAATTTAAGTAGACTGAGAAGAACAGTTTAAAACTGATGATAATCTTAGCCAAAGCCATTTAGATCTCAAATGTTGTATGTGCAAATTGCATTTTAGAAAAAAGCATGATCTTCAAAGAAGTCAGCCTTATAACTAATAATGAATAATGATGTCTGGTTCTGGTTATGCTTATATGGTGCCATCTCTTGCTTATCTGGGAAAGCTATGGACCATTCACAATAAATAGCATAAGATCAGAGTCAGACAAAAATGAGAACAAAGCAGTTCACAACAGATGGCAAACACATGTTTTTCCAAAGGCACTAAAACGAGTCAGCAAAATTGTGTCAAAATTTACATTCAACAAACTTGTCTGACTATTTGTGTGTCAACTAAGGTAACTAATGGTGTCCTTGATTCCTGGTGACTTCCTGGACAATTTTCTGCTGTTTGCTTGGCAATTTTTTTAGAAGTGATCTCCCATGGCTTTCTAGTGTTTCCTAGGGAAAGTGATTGGCTCAGAACCACTCACTTGGCTTCTGTGCCTAGGCAGAACTGGAACTCATAGTCTCCCATTTCCCAGCCTGATATCTTTTGTATTCATAGTTGAAGAAATCAGATCATTTTCACCAACTACATTTGGCAAGGGTATCTTTGTAAATTCCAAAACTAGGTCAATTAGAGGCCTGACATGCTGCCTGGCTTGGCTTGGCTGGTAGATGCTGAGATGGTACATTCCTAGTTTGTTTGTTCACCAGATAACTTGCTAACTTCTATTTCTCCAGCAGAAACAATGTTGTATCATTGGAGAGTTCAGCAGTTTTGGAAAAAAATTGGCAGATTGCCCTCTGACAAGAATTTGGATTTAAACAATTGTACGTTGAATGCAGTGGATATAATGGAGCTGAGTGAGTATACTTCTGTGATACTTCTTTTCACACTCATACATGTGCACACACATCAATTATCTTCTCTGAGGCCCTTCAAGAATCAACTTGGCACGTAATATTTTCATTCATAAAATTTGGAATATCTCATTCTGCTCTTCTTATGTGGAATCTTTTTTCTCTTTAAATTTCCAGCCCATCCTCTTTCTTACTTCAAGCTCTTTCCTAAAAACCTTTTTTTAATAATTTAGAGTAGTATTTCTCAACCTCAGCAACTTTAAGATGTGTGGACTTCAAGTCCCAGAATTCCCCCAGCCAGCAGGCTGTATTTCTTGCATTGTATGGACTTTTGTTTTCAATTTTTCAATTTCCCCTTTCTACCAAGCGGGAATGCATTTAATGAATTCCACCCACAGAAATTTATTTCACATAATATCTGCTCATCTTTAAGGTTCCAAGAGACTATAATTTATTTTGCTGCAATAGATCTGTTATGAGGAATTCATTCATTCATTCACTCAGCTGCTGCATTTCCATAAAACAAGAGAAAATCGTTTACATTATGGAAATTGGTGTAAGGCTAGATTTTCTCTGCTTTTTAAAAAATGCTGTTGAGAGTTGTAAATCAAAAGAAAGATGATCTACTTGTTATTTTTATTATTATTGTATAATAAGCAATTTGATAGTTATTTACAGTGTAATAATTTATTAAAATAAGTCACCTTTAATTTATCAAAGCAAGCTTCTTTGAGCAAGATATAGTTAGAGCTAACTATGGTTTGTAACATTAAATAGCATTAAATAGTAACATACTGTCAAGCTTTCCATCTCCTTGTGGCTAGAGTGGGGAGAAAAAAACCCTCAGGAAACTATATATGCCCAAGGCTTCATCAGACTTGTTTTCTTAGTGCTACATCATAGCACTTATATGTGAATCATTGTGTGAAAATATAGCCACAGGTTGTTTATACAACCTATTTCACTCTGGTTAGCTGTGACACTGCCCTTTAAACTTCAGGGAATAAAGGACCAGCAAAAATTTTAACGAGGAGAACATTTAACTACATGAATATACAGTAGAAGAGACATAGAGTGCATTGGTGTGGCTTAGTATTAACCATAAACTAATAAACTTGGACGCAGGAGTTGGATTTAAGATAAATAATAACATTCATTCATGTTCTAGCCTTCCTGTGTGTCAGCAATCTTCTCTGTTGCTTGGCTGCTTTTTAGCTACTGTAATACCACTGCTGCCGGATTTGGAAGAGATTGATCTTTCCTGGAATGACTTCATAGGAGGGGCACTAGAACCTCTGGCCCTTCGGTTCAAACATCTGCAAGAGCTGAAAGTTCTCCAGCTGAACAGCTGCAGACTCACAACCAAGGATGTTGCATGTTTAGGTACTGTTTAGTAGTAGTGGAATCCAATAAGATACCAAAGACATATCAGTAGGGTGAAATTGCAAAATCTAGACCTGCTGATTCTTTGAGTTATCTCTAACATATAACTGTCCCCTTCCTTATGCTAAAGCAGGGGAAGATATTGAATCTGTTCTGAAGTCTAAATTCTGTTCCTTCCATACCTCTATGAACCAGTCAGGCCCTGAGGGGAAGGGAAGCTTGCCTTTTAGGCAGAAACTCTGTCATTTGTATCATCTGTTTTCTCCAGATAAAGTTTTTGTTCCTTGCGTGATAGAAAGCAACCATTAAAAGCTGCCACAGTGGTTACTGATGGCAGAGAAATTTACTCTGTTCATATTTGATCACTTTTGTTCATATTTTGCATTTTTGCGCCAATACCCAAAAAGAAACTCAATTATCCTTCAAAATTCAGATTGTTGTCTCAATACTGAAATGCATTTCCCCACTATACTCCGATAGCATATTACATTTTACATTGGAACCTATGTTAAAAGAAAGGACAAAAATATGTATATTCCTGAACGTAAAGGCACAGAAAAGTATATATTCAGGAAAGTAGGATTCTAAATGGCATTTGATTGGACAAAACAGTTTGCGAAGTATAAAGAAATATGCAAAAAACAGACACATTAGTACAAATTAGTTCAAATCCATTCTCAAGCTACTATGGAAAGAACAGAAAAACAATTGAGGGAAATTTACAGATTCACTCACCCCCTATCAATGACTGAAATCTTCAATAGTTTTGTACATGTGTGATATTTTCCACATATTCAGTTCAATATCTGAAACATCACAAAGAATCCCAAGTGCTTTATTTTTTATTTAACAGGAGAAGCGCTAGATGGGATTCCTCACCTTGAAATACTGGATTTATCATGGAATTGTGGCATTGGGGGAAGCCTTTCCCTTCTAACCTCCAAAATCCTCAAAGGCTCTAAACTCAAAACATTAAAAGTAACAGATTGCTGTCTTACTCAGGAAGATGGGAAATCACTAGGTAAGATTCTGTGGCAGAGAGATGTTAACATCTTTGGACTGTTCCCTGTATCAGCTTATTCTTCAAACTAAATGTCTGATTGAATGAACTCATGATTTTTCCAGCTCTTCTAAGTGGTCCTGACAGGAAACCAAAATCCAGAGGATTAAGTACTACCTTTGTTGTAGGGTTATAGCAACAGTATCTTGCTAGTCTGAAAGTACTTCCTCCCTGCCCTACTTTTATGTTCCAGATAGCAATAGCAATAGCACTTAAACTTATATACTGCTTTACAGTGCTTTACAGCCCTCTCTAAGCAGTTTACAATGTCAGCATATTGCCCCTAACAATTTTGGTCTTCATTTTACAAACTTTGGAAGGATGGAAGGCTGAATCAACCTTGAGCCTGGTGATATTTGAACTGCCAAACTGCAGGCAGCCAGCAGTGAGCAGAAGTAGCCTGCAGTACTGCCCTCTAACCATGGCTCCACTGTGGCTCATAATTAGGGAGGGTCTCTTCTGAGGCACCCTCATTCCTCTTTTAGACTCAGATTTCTCTTATTGGGCTGTTGTTTGTATTGAGGCTCTTCCTCCTGTCTCCCAAAGTTGCTTTCACTGTCTATTACAATTTTCACTTATAGGATATTATCCCTGCTTCTCTTATGTGCATTATATTGTGCATGGAGCCAGAGTTAGGCTGAGGTAGAAAGACAAAGAATAGATAAGTCTTGGTCCATTTTATCCTGGAAGTCAGAAGAATTGGGAAACAGCAAAGCTGGTCCTGTGTATTGGACAATTATTGTGGATAACTTTCAGTTTAATTTGCATAAAGGATGCATCTAGGATAATGCACTATATCTCTATTTCCAAATCAGAGCAAGCACACACAGCACTTAGTTCAGCTAGCAAAAATATAATTTGATATTTAATTATTGAACTTCAGCAAACTTTAAAAAAATTAACTGATAAAAGTAAAACAAAGTCAGGCAAAATGAGGGAAAGAAACATGAACAATGTCATAGTTCACAATATCCATGTTATCTATATCCATATCTATGTGTCCCAGAACTTTTCAAAGCCACTGGAAATACTGTAGATAACTAACATGTCCTAAAAGGAGGAGCCATTGGTTATTTTAGTCTTAATCCCCTGCATATGTAACAGCAGTAGAATACAATTAGGATGTGGTGTTTGTTCTACATTATGAAAGAATCAACATGTTGGATAGGGTTGATTTATCCAATAATGGAAGTGCCTGTTCCCTAGAATACATATCAATAATATTAGGGTACCATGCACACTTGAAGATCTAGCTGTTGTAATGGTGTTATCTCAAGACTGGCTGTTGTGTTATATAACTTACTTTTTATATTAAAATTTGATCTGTATTATTTAAAAGTACTTGGATTGAAGCAGCATATAAGCCAAGTAGAGCAAATTATATCTCATGCTTTTCCTATGGGTTTTTTTTCGTTAAGATGACATATTTGAGCCTGTCAAAGACTTAAGACATTTTATTTCCTTCATTTGTAGCTAGAAATGAGATTTGGTGATTTGTTGCTGAATTCTGAGGATGTACTCAGAATTATATCTAGTTTCTCAGACACTTGGAAATTTCAGAAACTTTATTAAAATCTCTCTGTGATATTTCTTTAGCAATCCTAATTAAAAAATGCTTGGGGTGATTTCCTAAGTAGTAAACTCTGAAAAAAATTGTTTGCAACTTGTCTGCTATCCTGTGTTCCAGTGTTCTTAACCACTCTGCATCTGTCTTATTTTCAGCTGAGCTTCTAAGTAGAATCCTCAGCCTCAAAATTCTGGACTTGTCAATCAATGTAAAGTTGGGATGCAGCCTTAAAAATATTGCTCAGGAATTACGGTTTGTCTCAAGCTTGCAAATATTAAATCTGAACACATGTGGATTAGAACAAGATGGCTTCTATTCCTTAGGTAAATACAGGTGTTGATTGGGAGCAGGATTTTTTTTTCATCAGTAAATTTGTTTCCAATTTTTTTTGGGTGGGAATTGAAAACTATATGTTGAGGAAGGTGATGAAAGTTAATATGGCCAAAGCACAAAAAGTCGGGGCTTGAAGTAAAAATCACAGAATACAGAGTTGCTCCATTACTGTAATTACAGCTGAATTGTTCATAAATTGAATTTAATTTTACATTTTAGATAGTTTCAGATTTCCAATTTTTTTGGTAGTTTAGCTAAGATACTGATCTTAAGCATCATCTTCCTAAATTCAGAAAGTAATTCAGCATTTGAAATAATGTAAAGTTTGTTAACATCCAGAATAAGGAATCTTGAAATAAATGCAAGTTATGAACAGAAAATTAAGTTCAATATTTTTGCTTAAGAATATTTTAAATGCACATAACCTCAGTGTAATAAGTTAGAATTTTTATAGAAAAAATATTGAAACTAAAACCTGATATTTTTAGTTTCAATAAAATATTGAAACTAAAAATATTGAAACTAAAACCTAAAAACTTAAGGAATTCATCAATTCAAATCTTAATTCTGAGCTAATCAAAATGTGTTAGATTATGCTTCAACCACATTTCTGACAAAGGAAAAATAACATAAGACAGTGAATATGGTTAACAAACAGCTTTTATCATTTTGGCTGTGTAAATTCAGCATTATTATATTATGTGATTCTTTTGTAGTATTGTGTGCATCTTTGAATCCCATCCTTATGGATGAAATATAATTTATCTATCATACAAATAAATATCTTATTTAAATGTAATGGTTAGAAATTATATAATTATTAAAAACTTACCTATTTCAGATGCTGCTCTCCAATATTTATTGGAATTGAGAATATTAGATTTATCCTGCAATAAATTGATTGGAGGAGTTTTCCAGTCTTTGGCTGGTCATTTGGCCAGTTTAAGTAACCTTGAAATCCTGAATCTTCACCAGTGTTGTATTACAGAAGAGGACATGTTGGTTTTATGTAAGAAATATGTGGAAATGCATTATTAAAAAAATGTAAAATCATTTAGCTGGGAAAAGCAGTGCTTATTAGCCCATGCAAAAATGGAATCATCAATTCTCCCAGGCTTTTAACAAATAAATTCAAGCAATTTATATCTCATTATAGAAGTAACTGAGAGCAGGACCATTATTGAAAATTACAGCAGAGAAATAGATTTGTCTGTTCAGCTAAGTGAGATAAATATCCCAGTCTAGTCAATTAAATCATCTTTAATGTGTTGTCAAAGATATTTTAATGCAATGAGGTCATTACTTCAACAGAAGACACTCTTTAAGTGAGTGTTTTCTTCAATATTGACTATGATGGTAAAGTTGCATTATCTCCGAATAAAGATATTGCTTCATTTCTTATCATTTCAAAGCTGTTTCTATTACTCCATTTTTTCAGATCATTTATAAATGTTGTATTCAAACAATTAACAGAAGCAAAGAGTAGAAGAAAGACTCACAGGTCAATACATGCTGGTTTTCTATTAATGGATTAAAAAAATTCTTTTTGAGTTTAGTATCTGTTACCATTTTTTCTCAGCCCAGATAATACCTCTTTTGACAAATCTTCAGGAGCTGAATTTATCCTCAAATATAAATGTAGGAATATCTACCTATCATCTTCTTAGCAGACTCCGATTTTTACCAAAACTGACATCTGTGCTCCTCAGTAATTGTGCCTTGCAACATGATTCATTTCTGTCTCTAGGTAAGAGCAAACTGAAATCCTGTCTTTGACTCCTTGTGTCCTCCTCCTCCTCTTTCTGGTAGAATTTGTTCCCCTTCCATATATGGTCTGCCTATAGAGGCAGACACTCTTAACATTAATGTCTGGGTCCATTTTTAAAAGATATTCTTCAGTATGTCCAGGGTTAAAATATTTTGCTTCATTGTGTAAATCGAAGTCAAGTTTAAGTGTTCTTCTTTAATCATAATCTTTCATTACTTTTAGTTCCTTCTAATGTCCAATTTTTAAAATTCAAAATGAAATTCTTTGGGAAGGAATCTTTATGATTAATTTCCAAGTCTTTTAAATAAATTTAAATTTTATTGGGCCCTTAGTCCATTTGTACATTTCTAAAATCTAAAATATACATTATATACATTTCTAAAATCTAAAATCCATCCTAAAATATGATCAGAAGACTGTGGGGTGCTGCAAATGGGCATAAATGCAGCCATGTTGCCAATTGCCAAAGTGTGGTCATGTGACTGTGGCGTTGGGGGTGACATCCTTGTTCCAGGTGCAATATTACTTTAAACAGTTCCTAAGCAGCTGGTTGCAACTCAAGGACTACCTCAGCGGTGTCAAACTTGTGGCCCCCAGGCCAGATGTGTCATGTGTTGGTCATGTCCATGCCCATTTTAGCAAAGGGGGGAAAAGTCATGATATATCTCATGACAACAATGTGACGCTGCGAGTTTGACACCCCTGGAATACCTGGACATGGTTTTGTTCCTTAGTAGTAATAAAAAAAGATTCAGGAGGAATAAAATGTTGGGAAATCAGTTTGATATATTTGGAAGAAATCAAATTTGTATGCATAGGGCCAACTTTCTTAGAGAATGGTACAAAGGGTTGTTTTTAATCTTTTCAGCTGATGCTGTCTCTCATCTTCCCGAACTGAAGCTACTAGACCTTTCTTGGAATAAATGTGTTGGTGGGAATTTAAAACTGATTCTGAAAGCATTGAACCCTGATTCCAAGATCCAAATATTAAGGATAAGCAGCTGTAGCTTGGTGGATGAGGATATGATTGATTTGGGTAGGTACAGAATTATACTCAGCCTCCTCTCATTCCTTCACACCTGTTCTGTCAAAACTACATTTCAATTTTGGTTTATTAAATGGGTATAACATATCTCCTAAATATCACAGGAAGTTTGCTCAGGAGGATAGTGTCAAATGGCTCCCTAATCCTTAGCAACAAATTTTCCCAATCTAGTGTCTTCTAAATTTGTTCCCAGAACTCCCAGTAGCCTGGCTAAAGACTCAAAATAAAAGGATTAACATCAGAATAATTGAAATAAAAATCACTCTGTGGTTTTCCAGATTTAATTTAGGAAGATAGGGATGACTTAGAAAGCAAACAAAAAGTCTTCAGTTAAAAGAGACATTAAAGCGCACAGGTTTGTTATCAAAGATTATTGTTCTCAGCCAGCTGTCTATCGCTTTAGTCATGAGAGGGATCTGGTACTAACTAAAAATGGCATCCGCTGACAGCATGAGAGCAGGTAATTATTATAAACTGTATTAAAAAATTTAAAAAGAACATAAAAAGCCAATAAAACTAATGCAGAATAAAGAAAGAAGGGGGGAAAGCAAACTTGCAGAAAAGAAGTAAATAAAAAGAATTAGAAAGAAAAAGAGACCTTGGCATTCTTGGAAAGAAAGAAACATCTTCAAAAATGTCAGCAACTGTAGTCTTCATAGACAAGTCAAAATTGTTATTTGACTTTCATTTGATTCAGGGCAATGGAAAACGTAACAAACCTAGACTCTTTATGTTTAGCTTTTGTGTTTGAAGTACACAGGAATTGTATGAAAAATTCAGGGCTGTATAGGATTTCTTCAATGCTAACTCCATGATTGGGAAAAAGTTCCCTAGCAACAGAAAGTTATAAGAGATAAGCCTTTATTTCATTCTTATAAATAGGGAACTCATAAGAGTCTCCTCTCTCAATTTTATTCTCATAACGCTGTGAAATAGATTAGCTTAATAAATAGTCATGTGCAAAATTCAACCTGAGAGTACATCTTTGTATGATTTTAAACCCATTATCTACATTTAGAATAAAATACTGTAGAATAGAATAACAGAATTGGAAGGGATCTTGGAGGTCTTCTAGTCCAACCCCCTGCTTAGGCAGGAAACCCTATATAATTTCAGACAAACGGTTATTCAATCTCTTTTTATTCAATCCAGTATTGGGCTATTTACAACTTCTATAGGCAAGTTGCTCCACTGATTAATTGTTCTAACTGTCAGGAAATTTCTCCTTAGTTCTAGGTTGCTTCTCTCCTTGATTAGTTTCCACCCATTGCTTCTTGTCCTGCCCTCAGGTACTTTGGAGAATAGCTTGACTCCCTCTTCTTTGTGGCAGCCGCTGAGATATTGGAACATTACTATCATATCACCCCTACTCCTTCTTTTCATCAAACTAGATATACCCAGTTCTAGCAATCATAACCTCCAGTCCCCTAATCATCTTTGTTGCCTCTAATTTCTTTGGTTGTTTCTTTCAGCTTTGATCATCCAGGCTGGACCTCTGGCTCAGCTAAAGAACCTGGACCTCAGCTACAATAACAGTATTTCAGATCAAGGATGGGAGACCTTCTGCATAAGCCTATCTGCTCTTGGGCAACTTTCTGAATTGGATATTAGCTGTCGTCCTTCATCACAATGTGGCTGTGGGGAATGGCTTGGGAAGCTGTTGGATGCCCTATCTCAGATACTTCCATTCACAGACCTAGAACTAAACGGTTGGCTTCTTTCTGCAGCTCAGCAAAAGCTACTTGAAGATTTTAGGTTGAATAAGAAAGGAAATGCCCATTGCAACCTTTGATATGGAGCCTAAAATTTTGAAGTAGCATACAAATGGTTAGTTGGTTGATTGATACCTGTTATCTCCAGATTTACCTAGACTTGACAACTTTAAGATTTGTGGACTTCAGCTTCAGTTTCCAGAATTCCTCAGCCAGCCAAAAGCTTGAAGAGGAAAGGTGGAGAACTACATCTAATATCTAAGATAAAGGTTTCCCAGTCAATTGTGTCCAACTTTAAAAGATGTTGGCCACTCATTTCTTGACCGAGGGAGCCACTGTTGTCTGAAGACAATCTTCCATGGTCATGTGGCCAGCATAGCTATATGCTCACTTGAAGGTTTCAGGTTAGATTTTAGGCATCTAGTCCTCACCTGTTGATGGGAGGATAGCCAATTCAGACTTCCCATCCATACCATGAAATGTTCTTTGAGCAGTAAAAAAAGTAAATAACTTATTTACCTCGAAAGATAAACAGGGATTTTAAAAAAGCAATACTCATTCGTTTGTGTTTATTTCTCTTGTTTTCTTACAGGCTTTCCAAAGGCCCTGTAGAGCCCGAAGAAGTAATTATTTCTTCTTGTCTTTGGGTTTTTCTTTCTCCTTGCCTTTCTTCTCTTTTTTCTCTTTCTTGACTTTCTTCATCATTTTCAGGATCTCTGAATAGGCTCCAACCCCTTTGCGCACCATTAGGCCACGCCACCATGCCTGGACCTGTGGGAATGAGGGAACAATACCCCAAAGTGGTTTAATTGTTCTTATGTTCCTTTGAAGATGCTGGATGAGATATAGCATGCTCCTCCTTATTAAAAATGGGTTTATTCATTGATTTAGACCTACGGAGAATGCAATTCTTCTATTGTTTTTTCCACATCACTCAATATCCTTCCTCTTTATTTAAAGCCATGTTTCATTATATCATAAACCTGTACAATTTGCCTTTCTTTCAGCATTATTGCCCCTAATCCCACACTAATCAGATTATACTTTTTATCTTGATCATAATTTCTGAGGATGTTGTGATGGTTTAATTATACTTTTTAGTAAGTATATTGAGTTTCTGGATTCTTGCTTTTTTATTTTCAAGAAGCTTATTACCAAACATCTTTAAAGTGTCATTTCTTACAAATAGCAAGAAATTACATCAATTCAGTTTTTCCAGTAAAAAGTTGCTGGCCCCTAGAGCATACTCATGGTTGCCTTTTTATACAAATATGATACAGAATTAGAATTAGAATTCTTTTTTATTGGCCAAGCATGATTGGGCACACAAGGAATTTGTCTTGGTGCAAATGCTGTCAGTATACATAAAAGAAAAGATACATTCGTAAAAAGTCAACAATCATACAGTACAACACTTTATAATAGTCATAGGGTACAATAACAGGTAGTCCTGACTTACAACAATTCATTTTGTGATTGTTCAAAGTTACAGCAGCATTGAAAAATTGACTTATGACCATTTTTCACACTTATGATGATTGCAGCTTCCCCACATCATCAACATTCAGGTGCCTGGCAACTGATTAATATTTATGATAACTACAATGCCCCGGGGACATGGGAACACCTCTTGTGACTTTCTGATAAGCAAAATCAATGGGGGAGTCAGATTTGCTTAAACAACCATGTTACTAACTTAACACCTGCAGTGATTCACTTAACAACTATGGCAAGAAAGATCGTAAAAAATGGGGCAAAATTCAATTAACAAATGTCTCACTTAGCAATAGAAATTTTGGGTTCTATTGTAGCCGTAGGTTGAGGACTACTCTTAGCAGAATGATGTCAGCCTTGTGAGAAGGATATGTAGAAGTAGTAACTCTGTTTTTATTGAAAGGTTACATTAAGCAGAATCTTGCAAGTTTGAAAGTACATCTGTTCTCTCCCCTCACCTTTACAGTCCAAGAAAATAGGGAGAGTCCCTACTGAGAGGTTTGGCATGTTCCCATTCCTTTTGTGGACTCAGCTGCCTTTTGCAAGTAGTCTTCAACTTACGACTCAGTTGCTTAAGGCCCAGTCCCACTGCACTTATGGATGCAAAGAGGATGTAAAATGTTAAAAAAAGCTTGCCATCCGTTGGAAAACGCTATGCATCCATTGTGTACTCATTGCATACGTGTTTCATATGCTCTATCCTTTGAGGATCCGTCCACTGAGATTTCATCTGCTCAAGAAGTTTTGAGCTGCACAAAACTTTGTGAACGGATGAACTTTCCGCCGTGTACGATGTAAATCTGCGACATACGAGCAACAAACATTCTATGTCCGTTTATCATCTGTTAAACGTCCGCTGTATCTTCTCTGCATCCTCTGGGAATCCTCGCAACTCACATCCGCTGCAGCTGAAAACGGAAAGAGGGAGGAAACAAAAGGTACACGGAACGTCTACACAGTGTTAGTAGCACGGAAATAGAAAGGTTGTGCAGTGAACAGTTTGCATCCAAAATACATCCGCGCGGCATCCCCTTTCTTTCCTTTAGGCGTACATGATGTATCCGCTTCATCTGCCATGTGTCCGCTTCAAAATTCTACCCCGGAACCCCTTTGGAGCTGTCATCCGTTTCCATCTGCTTTCATCCGCTAGGCTTCCTATGAACATCCGTTTAACATCCCCGCTACATACGACCCACGTCCGTTCTTTTCCGTTCTGTTTATGCAAATTTTTGCCACTTTTTGGAGTGGATGACAACGGATGGAGCCACCCCCGAAATTTTGCTCATCCACTGTGTCCTTTATGCATACATTTTGCGTCTGTTGGCCAGTGGGACCGGGCCTTTAATCTGTGTGATAGACATACCCAGGGGATCTGAATTCAAGATTCCAATGGTCATACGGCTCCGCCCCCAAACTGGTCACATGACCACACTTTGGATGCTTGGCAAGCAGGCCAAATTTATAGCCGTTTACAGCATCCCACAGGTACACTACTGCATTTTATGGAAGTTTTTCTGAAACCAGCATTTACTTCTGGTTTTCAATAAAATCACACTCATAGCAAACCACCGGTTTGCTTAATGATCATAGATTCATTTAATAACCATAGTGAGCTACTTAATGTCCAATGCAAAAAAGGCTGTAAAATCAGATGTAACCGACTCACTTTATGACTGTCACGTGTTATAATTGTGATGGGCAGACTCCATTAAGATCATAACCTGAGGACTACCTGCAATGAGTCATTGCTTTCTCTGCAGCTCCTATATCTCCAAATCATTGCCATTACATATAATTATTTACACACAATCACGTTGTTACATTCTTATGACTGCAATATGTAGTTTGATCATAAGAATTAAGGATCACAGCATTTTTTCCAGGAAAGACACTCTTGATCCAAATCATGTTGTTCCAACTGTTTAAGATACTAGGGGTGAACAACATTAGCTATTTAACCTGTTCTCCTGTATGCTTTCTGACTGTCCTCCTTCTCCCAATTTCATACCTTTATGGTCGTCTCTCTTTTTCTTCTTCTATGTTGTAAATATTCCCATACGGCTGGCAAACCCTGACTAAATACCTCCACTGGTGGGGTCATCATAGGATTCCCTTCAAGCGATAGAACTTGCAATTTTTCTAGGCTGTCCAATTCCTCTGGGACTTGAAATAATTGGTTGTTATGGACCAATAGCTTCTGCAAACCTAAAGACAAATCAGGGGAAACAAATGAAATGGCATGTTGAGCTAAGTTGGCTTAAGATGCCAAGAATTTTCTTTATGTGTGTCTTTTTCATTTTTACCTTGTAGTTGGCATATGGAGTCAGGCAGTTCTATAAGAAAGTTGTTATGAACATCAAGTATTTCCAGGTTATTCAATAATCTTATGCTTGATGGAAGATGCTCCAAGAAGTTGTTTTCGATGTACAGTTCTTTTAAATTCTAAGGGGGAAATGCACATGTCCATTTGGCCAGTTGTGGCTACTGACTTGTCCAAATACTGAGGTACTTCAGAACAGTGTAATGTGAAGCCACATATAATTTTAAATGAAAAAAAAAAAGGCAAAACTGAATCTGCAAAGAATGACTAATTAGTATGTATATGTGTCCGTTATTTTTTCTTATTAAAGCAATGAACAATAATCTGAGAAATGGGGAAATGGTGAACAAGTTGGATGAAAACTCAATTCAATCTTGATCTTAACTAAAGGTCCAAGAGGCAGTGAATTGGTGTTTCTCAAACTCAACAACTTTAAGACGTGTGGACTTCAACTTCCAGAATTCCCTAACCAATATGGCTGGGGAATTCTGAGAGTTGAGGCCCACATATCTTAAAATTGCTGAGATAGATAAATGTTAATGAACAGTTTTCTCGACCTGCTGTTTGCATTGCAAATGTCTTTACTTTAATTTGTATGTTAGTACTTTTTCTTACCTGCAATTGGCTAATATTCTCTGGTAACTCTGTTAATTTGGTCCCTATATCTTGTCCCAGATAGAGTGTCTCTAGAGATGCAATGTGGAATATTTCCTCAGGAAACGAGACGAACCTGTTGCCAGTTAGTCCAAGGCTTTTTAGCTGATAAAGCTTATTTACAGCTGGAGGTATCTTGATGTTTTCAAAATATAGATTTGGGAAAATACATATTATTCAGTTTGTACATTTTAAATGGGTTCTAAAAGTTCTGTACATGAAGTAGTGTCATTGATTTCCAAGTACCCTTTTATATGCCAGTATCTTCTAAAACAAGAAAACCACCAAGGTATATACAGGTGATTCACAAATACCAAGATAATAGCTGTGACCACATGATTATGGTCCCCCTCTTAACCTTCTTGAAACCCCAGGTGGCAGACATCCCTGGAAACAACAAACAGAGTTAAAATATTCAAGATCTTTAAAAAATTATTCTTTCTCCTTTTTAAACTTCTCTTTCCCTCATCATCCTCAGTATGTAATGCCTGGTGAGTCTTCTGGCATCTTAAGAAACAATATTATAACTCCAGCTGAGATATAGTAATAATAATAATTATGTCCTTTTAGAAGACCCCAGGATATTTTATTCTGCCTGGAAATGTGAATCAAGTCACCAACTTCCAGAAGCACTATTCTCTCCCTCCTGCTCCCTCTGCCTCCCTCTCCCCCCCCCTTCTCTTCCTTCTCTTGCTCCATTCTTTCATTCATTCATTCATTCATTCATTCATTCATTCATTCATTCATTTATTGAATGAAAATTACAAATTTGGACAAGCAAAATGAAAAGAAATTAAAATATGATAGGGACAATGGATATGTTTGTGCACTTAGGAATTTCTTAAATACAGGGTGAGGTCCACAGAAGTTAAGTTAGAATTAAAAACTGAAAGTTAGCTGAGACAACTGAATTGAGTAAGATATTCCAGACCTTGACAACTCTGTTTCAAAAACTGATTTTTTTATTTTAAGATGGTTTAAAATGATTGTTCACACACATTGCATTATGATTGAAACTAAATAACTCATGCAGTAAAACAATACTTGTGCTGTCCAGCCAGTGTATGGGAATTGGATAGTTAGGTAGCAATTGTGAGCTGTTCCCTTAAGGGAATGCATTATGGTAAATGTAGTTAAGGTATCCTGGGAAATGTAATCCATGTCACGTGACCACATCTGTAATCCTAACTGGTCACTAAATTGACCCTCGATGGGTTGGGGGAGTTTTCCTCATTCTTGGCTGAACTCATGGACTCACGGTAACTGTTCTACTTCTATCGTTACAAGACGGAAGAAAAAGGACAGGAGATAAACCATCTTTTTACCTACAAGACAGATATGCAAAGGACTGGTCATTAAAGAAGAACTTTGTCACAAATGTGAGTTATGAGGATACCTGATGAACCAATAAAAGTACTTCATTATGGATGTTTTGTGTTTATCTATCTGCATCTCTACAGTTTACAAATCTACCTCTGTACAGGATACAGAACAATACTATGTGAAATTTTATATGCAATATCTATATGTTGGGATCTCAACTCCCACAATTTTCAACTGACTGGCAGTCACAAGATTTGTTACCCTAATACAAGGGTCCCCAACCCCTGGGCCACAGCCAAATTCTAGTCTGTGACTTATTTCAATTTGGGCTGCGTGAGTGACTGGCTGGAAAGCGTGAGCAGCAGGCCAGCAGGCACTCACATGTGTATGTGCCAACCCCTCACTCACACAAATTGAACTGCGTGGGCACTGGCCTGCCCCTCACATGGCCCAGTCCCCATTTCACTCCCCGGCTGGGCCGTCAAGCCATAAAGGTTGGGGACCACTGCCCTAGCACATCTGGAAGACATGAGAATGCTCTTGGGATGGCTTTCTAAAAACACATTTCATGCAGCTCCACCACGCTGGTGTTGGAATAAAAATCCATCTGGTTCAGTTCCAAGCTAGGAGAAAGGTACTGGAAATAAAATGAAGGCTGGAAGCTGATTGGAAAGAAGATCCACTTATTGATGGATAGAACCACCAGGGTTTGTGGTTCTGGGGCAGCTGACCAAAATGGAGTTGAGAGTGGGTGGGTTTTATACTGTTTTGGATCCCTGCAGATGGATTTTCCTTCCAACAGTGGCCTACCATAGTCTGAAGGAAACTGCAAGTTATGGTCCAAAGGGTTTGCAGCCATAATGGCACAGTGAAAACTCCACCAATTTTGTGTGACCCACATGAAACACAAAGAGATGGACATTTATGATTGCAACCTGTGGACACCCGTGTACCCCTGTAGACATCCCCACATTTATTGACTCAAATCTGCATATTTCCTCAACCCTATGTGGGGAGAGGAAAAGCTGAGTGAACAAGAAAACCTCAGCCACCCTAGCTCAAATAATAAATAAAAAAACATTAATTTCTTTTTAGTGCAAAATTTTGTTACAAAAGGTCTTTTAAAATTAAGGGGATAGAAAAGCACACATATTGCCAACTATTGTTATTATTTTACTTGCCAAGAAATATATGTTCCCATGTTTTTAAAGATGAAAATATTTGTGTATATGTTCATGTGTGTGGAATTGTTGGTTTAACTGAGTGGTCCTTATATTTTCTAAATGCTTATTTTGTAGTTGACAATTTAAAGTTTGCGAAGTGCCCCTAGCAAGTAAGATTCTGCACTTTTACCTTTATACCAAAGGTGGTATTCAGCAGGTTCTGACCAGTTCTGCAGAACCAGTTGTGGAAATATTGAGTAGTTTGGAGAACTGGCCAATACCACCTCTGACTGGTCCCGCCTCCATCTATTCTCTGCCTCCTGAGTCCCAGCTATCGGCTGGGTCTTCTTTTGTTGCCCTGCACAGGAGAATGGAGCTGGAAAGCAGGTTAGTGGGGTGGGGAGGGAATGGGGTTTTTGCAGTATCCTTCCTCTGCCACACCCACCATGTCATGCCCACCAAGCCACGCCCACCAAACCTGTAGTAAAAAAAACTGAATCCCACCACTGCTTTAACATGTTTTATACTTTTAGGTACACCCCACAAAATATATCAATAGTTTTCAATGATATAAATCTAGTAACAATCTACAAACATTAATCCTTTTAAAAAGTATTTAAGGATATTTTTAAGTGCATTTTAATTTACTAGGAGGTGATCTGGCTAGGAGAAGTAGGATAGAAATATGATGGATAAATACCTGACTTATCTGATTGTCGTCCAGGGACAATATCTCCAGGTTTTCCATTGCACAAATCTGTGCTGGAAATTCCTCCAAAAGATTTTGACTTAGATCTAAAATTATTGTATTGGTTAGTTTTCCAAATGAAGGGTGTAATGCTTTCAGGCCACAATTTTTCAGGTAAATCACAGTAAGGCATTTCCAATGCCGTAATGGACGTGGAAAACCAGCCAGGGCATTCCCCGATATGCTAAATTCCTTCATTTCTGTCAATTGCTTTAAACTTCGAGGGAGCTTGTACAATTTATTTGTTGACAAATCAAACACAGATAGTTTGTAACACTTGCTCAGTGAATCAGGCACCATTGTCAGCTTGTTACAGGCGAGATAAAACTGAGATAAATTCTGCAAGGATGAAATTTCATCCGGAATGACACTCAGATTATTTTTCTCAAGATCTAAAATTTCTAGATTATGCAGTTGACAAAGTTCCAAGGGAAAATGTTCAAATCTATTCTCCTTTAGATAGAGCTCTTGAAGTTTGGTAAAATTCACTATTTCCTTGGGAAGACATTTTAGATTGTTGTTAGAGAGTCCCAGCAACTTCAAGTGATGAAGATGTTTGCAGATTTCCAGGGGAAATTCATCCAGATTTAAATCATAGAATCGGAGATGAGAAAGGGACCGTATTTTACTGATGACTGTAAGTGAACTGCAAGGAAGTAGATTACTGCTCAGGTCCAGACTTCGGAGAGATTTCAATTCTCCCAGTTCCTCACATAGCTCTGATATCCTGTTCTGATTCAAATAAAGAACCTGTATATTCTTAAGATTACTTATTGCTTTTGAGATGCTACAAATTTCATTTCTTTCCAGATGTAGTTCCTCGAGGTCTTCGAGCTCAAATACTTGCCATGGGATGGTTTTCAATTTCCTGTTGGCTAAATCAATGAAAAAAATTCGGTCTGTGATCTGCCCCGGAAGCAGAATTTCCTCTTTTGATTCTTTGTTTCTCAAAACTTCATATATTATCCTTTCAGCTTCGCTCAAATCCCCTTCCCTTGCTGTTGCCAGGTTCTCACATTCTGGAATGGCAGGGAAAATTTCGGAGCGGACAGCAGATGCTTTTGCAATATAAGAGCTCTTGCAGACACCAATTGGAATGTAACTGTTTTCCCAGAAGGAGAAAAAGAAATAGGTTTTCAGCCATATCTTACAACACAGGTGGTCCTCAACTTACAACTATTTGTTTAACAGTTGTTTAATGTCACATTGGCACTAAAAAAATTACTAAGACCAATTCCCACATTTACAATGGTCACAGCATCACATAATCAAAACTCAGGCACTTAGCTATCAGCATGAATTTATTATGGTTGTTGCTGTATCCCAGGGTCACACCTCTCCTTCTGTTACTTTTCCAAAGTGACTTTTGACAAGCAAAGTCAACAGGGGGGGAGGGAGGGGAATTAGTTAACTGATTTAGTTAACTGCAATGTTTTGCTTAAAGCCATGGCAAACAATTGTAAAACCAGACATGACTCCTTTAACTAAATGCCTTGCTTAGCAATGGAAATGCTTTCCAATTGCTGTCATAAATAACGGATTATCTGTATCTAAAATGTTGTATTACTCTATTCTACAGGAAAGGTGTGATCTAAAATTAATGAAACCGGTAATCAATGAAAGAGATTTTATAAAAAGAGATTTGAACCACATTTTTAATATTCTATGTATTATATAAAGAATGAGATGTGTGACAATTTTTTACATATTTTGCCTAGTGGGGAACACATTTTTCCCCCTTCCTTTACAACCACAAATTTAGGTTCAGCTACTCACAATAGAAGAAACTACTGCCTCCTATCTAAAAAGGAAAGCAACTTATTTCAGATATGTGGAGCAGGTTATGCTTTAAAACCTTCTGCAATGGGTATCTGCTTTGCTTTCAGTTGTAGTTCAATACCAAAACAAAGAATGTTGATTAAAGAATAAAGTTAAAATGTTAATGGTTTCTGGGTTTCTATGGTGGGAAGTAACGTACTATAAGATGTTAAAAGACAACTAAGCTTTCTTGCTGTTTTCCTTAAAAATGTTTCACTTCTCATCCAAGAAGCTTCTTCAGTTCTGGCTGAATAGTGGGGAATGGATGGATTTATATTCTTAGAAGTCATCCATTTGTTAGCACTCTTAGCTCTGTTCACGCTCTCATTCAGGGGATCCTGAGGGAAGAGATAGTATCCCCAAATATCCTCAACCACTCTCAGACTCTAAGAGAGCTAATGACCGACCTTCAGAGTGCTAATACTGTAAAGCAATGTTTCCCAACCTAGACAATTTTAAGATCTGTGGACTTTGAGTCCCCAAATTCCTCAGCCAGTATTGTAGAACCACAGCTTGAAGAGAAGAAGGGGGAGCTCTAAGGAGAGGAAAAAAACATTCCAGCATGGAATTGACATGAGGGTGGACACATCTGAGATCAAACGATTAAGTCTATTTCTGCCATTTTCCACAAGTCAATCTGTCAATCTTACAAGATACTTATAAAGAGGTGTTTGACAATAAAGGAATGCTTTGGCCTATTCAAGAAGTTGTTTTGGTTATTTCACAAAATTTGGGTAATTCTGGGAATTGAAGTCCACAAATCTTAAAAGTTGCCAAGGTTGTTTCAAATTTTTAGAAAAGATAATTAGAAAGACTAGCCCAGAGTTTTATTTGGCAACGCAGTTAGTTACTTATGTGAGACCATACGTAACTGGGCTGAATTGAGACAACAGTGAGACAAAATGACATTAAAAAAGGAAAACTCTTTTTTTTTTTCCTTTCTGGAAATAGGAATGGTAATTATTTTTAAACCCTGCAAGTTTCCAGTTGTTTTCTGACACAACTGCCGGATTCTAGGACGGTTGCCTTTTTCAAATAAAGTTTGAATCTGATTCGCTGATGTACCACTGATGTCATAAACTAATCCGTTAACGGTTGACATTCATACTAAATAGACTGGATAGGCAGAACTTATATTAAGGAGGTAGAAAAAGAAAAAAAATGATCTCCTTAACCTCAACCCAACTAAGTTCCCCCATGGACAGTTCCAGCTCAGGGTCATCCTCAACTTCCAAGGTATCATTATAGAAAAATGGTGAAAATAAAGCCAGTAGATCAATAGAAGCTTTGCACATACTCAATTATTTAAACGTCAGCTTTCTTGAGCTGATATACAGAACCCAAACTTAAGAGCTAAACAATTTCTAAGATAGCTTATAATAGTACAACTGTCCTGAGAAATGGACAGGTAGGATTTATACTCCTTGCAGACAGCTGGAGATTGGAGTATATACAAGGACTATAAATACAAGGAGTATAAATCTTTCCATTCCCCACCATTAAGACAGAGCTGAAGAAGCTCCTTGGATGAGAAGTGAAATGTCTTCAAAGAAAAACCAGAAAGTTGCCTCTTGAAAAAAGCACCTTTGGGACAACCATCACCTGGATGACTGAGAATCGCCATAGACATTTGACAGGTAGCATTGGAAAATTGTTAGGAATTCCGTTTGCACAGGAGAAAAAAATCTGATTTTCTTTCATTAATTTTACTCCGCTTCACCTTAGATTTCTACAGCCATGTGACCTTGAGGTGCACTGAGATTGCAATTCAAAAACAGGATTCGCAGCAGTGGCTTAGATGGATGGACAGGCTTTATATCAGTGCTGGATGATGGTCCTGATTCAAAGGGGAAAGGTGGTTTGAACCATATGTGGCCAAACATTGCAGTCATTGGCAATTCAAGAATCAATGTATTTTCCTGTGCGAAGCCAGGAAAGGATTCATCAAATTTAAGGAGGACAATTATTTCCTTTAATAATTGTATGAAAGGTCCCTAGCAGGTCTGACCATCCAATACTGAGATATGACATTCTGACAGAGACGCAGGGCAGAATTATACATCTGGCACATATTACCAGACTGGGTTGTGTCTCTCCTATTACCTCCTATCTGTGCATTTAAAAAAAAATTTTTTTTTCACAAAAATCTGATTTCAATAAGCTGACAGCATAAAGCAAGAGTTAAATTTGGACTTGCATCTCTATGGAAAACCAACAAAATTACAGTTAGGTAAGGAATGGTTGGAAAGTATTAATAGCTACTGAAATCCAGAGTTCTTACTCTGTTGATCGGGCTTTCCTGTAGGCTGCTAGTTTAGATTGAGTCACTTCTGAAAATCTATTTGTAGTCAGAGTGATACTTCCCTCTGAAGCACTGCTCATGTTCATAAATTCTCGTTATTTATTTGTAGAAGCAGAACCAATAAAAAGCAGACAGTTGCTTGGCTTACTGCTTTTCTTAAGCCTCTGGTGCATCACTTTTATATATCCTCTAATTATTACAAAACAAAAAAGAAATCATGACATACATCAATGTGATTTTAACTGCTGTCACTGCAGTTTAGCCAATGGGAAATATATATATATAAATAAAATGGGCAAGGAAAGTTATCCAGATGAGTGCTTGCTGATTTTCCAATAGATTATCGGTAAAAATTTCAAAATTTAAAATTATTATTAATCTGGCAATTGCCAGATTCTCTCAGCTTGTTTAAGACAAAATACTGCATACATATATGATAAGCACATTGTAGTAAAACTATGAAGCCATTACAAAAGAATTCCAACAACTGCTGTATATCCAACGCGGGCTCTGTTACACTATGATCAATGTTCAATTTTTGTGCATTGCAAATTCCCTTTGTTCTTTGCTTTGATCTAGTACTAGTTTACTGATCTAGTAATAGGTGGCTTAGTTTTGATCATGAGATGGTTCACAGAAAGTCACTGCACTGCAGAAGCAGAGAATTCTTGACAAACGGACAAATAAATGTTTCCTTACAACTGTCAGAGAAGACCACAAAAACAAGGGTCTCTTGACACATTAGGAAGGAAGGGGTAAAGGGAGGGAGGAATGAAGGAAGGAAAGAGAGGGAAGGAAGGAAGGAAAGAGAGAGAAGGAGTAAGGGAGGAAGGAAAGAGAGGGATGGAGGGAGCAAGGAAGGAAAGAGGGAAGGGAGGAATAGCCATCTGTCTTCAGACTCTACTGATATCCTTGTAACAATGATCCTATGGTGGTTTGGCAAAATTGTGGAGAATGGAAATTGCCAAGGAGCAATGCAGAAATTGGTGGGACTTGCTGCTAATGAAAAAATAGCTCATCTCAAAGGAGGGCAAGTGTCCAAAACGGTGTCCTTCAAAATAGATTACATTGACTTGTAGTTGACCAAGAAATAAATAGGCTGAGCTCAATTTTGATGAAAGCAGGAAGTAGATTCATACAGTGGACAGAAGTGCCCTCAGACTACATTTATTGAATTATTATCTAGAGAGGGGAAACATTTATTGAGAACTCTCAGCCTGAGAACTCTTCAGTTTTCCCCATTAAGCCCTGGCTTAGATAGACAACCTCAGCTGATTTCATAAAGAACTATGGTAGAATCAGATGTGCTTGGGAAATTACAGCGACATTGCAAAGCTGCTAATCCAGACTGGAAAATGAGAATTGATTC
>BLBF01000040.1:16591116-16635130 GCA_015471245.1 Laticauda colubrina
GAAGGAAGCTGAACAGCATATATATATATACATACATACATACATGCATACATACATACATACATACATACATATATTCAGTGAGCATCAGTGGTCATGGTGCCCCAAAGGCTCACATGGGCCTGGGCCACGACTGCACAACGGTTCGTTTAGCGACCATTTGAAGTTGCAGTGGCACTGAAAAAAGTGACTTAACAATTTAAAGCCATTTTGCATACTTCCAACCTTTGCAGCATCCCCCATGGTTATGAGATCACAATTCAGGCAGGCATATCACCACTGGTGCACACAGCGGTGGGATTCAAACATTTTTACTGCCAGTTGTGTGGGTGTGGTGTGGCTTGGTGGACGTGGCAGGGGAAGGTTATTGCAAAATCTGCATTTCCTCCCCACCCCACTAACCTGCTTTCCAGCACCGTCCTCCTCTGCTGGGGGCAACAAAAGCAGATCCAGCCAATCAACTGGGACTTGGGAGGCAGAGAATAGATGGGGGCAGGGGCAGTCAGAGGTGGGATTGGCTGGTTCTCCAAACTACTCAAAATTTCCGCTCTAGGACTGGTAGGAACCTGCTGAATACCACCACTGGGTGCACACCAGAACAACTAGGCACAAGGACAGGTTTTTCCCACATACCATCACTCTGCTAAACAACTAATTCCCACAACACTATCAAACTATTTACTAAGACTGTATTACTATTATTCTTCTCATTCTTCCTATTACCTATTCCCTTTTCTACTTAGGACTATAACTTTGTTGCTTGTATCTTTACTATTTATATTGTCTTAGTTTCCTAGTATGATTTATGTTGATTGCTTATTTAGTATCCTATGACTATCACTAAGTATCTTATGATTCATGATTAATGTATTTATGATGACTATGATCATGATTTTTCACTTGAATCTTTTATGTACACTGAGAGCTTATGCACCAAAGACAAATTCCTTGTATGTCCAATCACACTTGGCCAATAAAGAATTCTATTCTATTTATCATATATTTATGAGGACAATTGCAGTGTTCCAGGGTCATATGATCACTTTTTGCAGCCCTCTGACAAGCAAAGTCAGTAGGGAGGTCAGATTCACTTAACAACATGTTACCAATTTTAGCAACTACAGTGATTTACTTAACAACTGTGGCAAAAGGTCATAAAATGGGGCACATCTCACTAAACAATTGTCTCACTGAATAACAGAAATCTTGAGTTCAATTGTCATAAGTTGAGGACCACTGGTATTCCCATTTCCTTCTTCCCAGGTGATCATTTAGAGAAATATTTCAAATTTGGTAACATTAAGACCAGTGGGACTTCAGTTCCCAGAATTAGCCAGCCAGCAATTGAAGTCCACGGGTCTTCATGTGATCAAGTTTGAGAAACATTGATTTAGTTTCCTGGATTGGTAGCTCTGGACTGGTCTCCAGAGGCCAAATGTATCTGCAGTACAGCTACTGCCAGTTCTTTCCAAGTTGTGGGAATATCCAATAAACATATCCAGAATCAGCTGAGGGTTTCTTGCTCATAGATGCTATTGAGCCAGTGACTGTTTTCTCACCTTCCTTCCCATTTTAGGCAAGCATGCTAGCATGCATGAGCCTGGATCAGCAATACTCTGAAACCTGCAAAGAAGTAAAACTACCTGTGAACCCATTCATAAAGCGCGTTCTCCAAGAGGTGAAACTCTCTGATGAAACGTAAGGCAACATAGTAAAACTAAGCCAATAACTTATTACTATTCTTGGCATTTGAAATGCTTTTGAAAACTACGATTTTTGGAGCAGGAAAATCTGGATTCTGCAAGCTTTAGGACACATATAATATACAGGTAGTTCTTGCTTAATGACTGGGTGCTTGGCAACTATTTGTAGGGACTCCCTCCCTAAAAAGTACTTATGACCCGGTTCCAAGAGCGACACTCCCTACAGTAACATGATTGCATTTTAGGCATTTGCCTTTACAACTGGCTGTAGAGTTCCACAATCACCTGATGTAATTTATGACATGTGTTTGCAAAAAAATTCTCTTAAGAATGCATTAACTTGCTTAACAACAACCACGTCCACTTACAAATAACAGATAATCAGAGTTGGAAAGGACCTTGTAGGTCATCTAGTCTAACCCCCTGCCCAAGCAGTCCTCTGGCAGTTCTCCAGTGCTCCAGGATTTTTGAAAGATATGGTGCAGTGGTTCTGAGATGACTTCTGCCAGCTCCTTTAAAACTCTGCGATGTAATCCATCAGGCCCTGGTGATTTGTACATAAACATAACTTTTATAGTCATGTTTTTGGTGGGTTGAGCTATAGTTTCTTTTTGCGTGAAGACTGATGCAAAGAATTAGTTAAGCAGTTCTGCTTTCTCTCTGTTGTATGTTACTTCCTTGCCATCTTCTCTCTTTAGTGGACCAACTGTTTCCTTGGTTTTTTTTCTTGTTATTTATTTGTTGGAAGAAAATTTTCTTTTATGATCTTCGACTTTTGTTGCAAGTCTTTGTTCGTTCTGAGCCTTTGCTATCCTGACTTCATCTTTGCAGATTCTGGCTATCTGCTGATATTCTGCCTTAGTTGAATGTCCTTCTTTCCATTTTTTGTACTTGTCCTTTTTTTCTTTCAATTTGCCAGAGAGATCTTTATGCAGCCATGTTGGTTTCATCTTGGATTTCTTGTTTTTCTTTCTCAGTGGTATTGTGCTGGTCTGGGATTTTATGATCATACTTTTCAGAGTTTCCCAAGATTCTTGAGTTGTTTTCTCCTTTAGGATTTTCATCCATGGAATCTTTCCCAAGTTCTTTCTGAGTTTATTAAAATCAGCTCTTTTAAAATCCAAGACTCTGGTGTCATTATGTTCTGTTGCTTCTGTTTGTGTTATGTTGAATTCTAGTATGACATGGTCACTCTCACCCAAGGTTCCTGCAGTTTCAACTCCCTCTATCACTTCTCTGTTTGTTAGAATTAAGTCCAATATGTCCAGTAATTCTGAATTACTTAATTCTTAATTCTGAATTAAGTCCAGAATTAAGTCTAATACTTAATGACAGCAGCATTCATTTTACGACTGTCGCAAGAAAAGTTTTAAAATTGGGTCAATGATATGGGTGCCTCAGCTTATGATTGTCATGACTTAGAACCATAACTTTGGCTCAATTATGATTGTAAGCTGAGAGTATCTATCGCAAGAGTGTCAAACTCACCTTGTCACGTTGTCATGAGTTGCGTCGCGATGTTTCCCCTTTGCTAAGCCAGGGGTTGTCGTGGCCAGCACGTGATGCATCTGGACTGCAGGCTGCAAGTTTAACATCCCTGGTCTATGGAGATTCTCAGTCATGATTGTCCCAAAGGTGTTTTTTCAAGAGGCAACTGGACTTTCTGGTTTTTCTTGCAAGACGTTTTGCTTCTCATCCAAAAAACTTCTTCAGCTTATCCAAGAAGTTTATTCAGATCTGAAGAAGCTTCTTGGATGAAATGAGAAATGTCTTCCAAGAAAAAAAAGAGAGTCCAGTTGCCTCTTGAAAAAGCACCTTGGGGACAACCATGACTGAGAACTATGAGAAAGACATTTCTCATTTCATCCAAGAAGCTTCTTCAGCTCTGAAGAAACTTCTTGGATGAGCTGAAGAAACTTGTTGGATGAGAAGCAAAATGTCTTGCAAGAAAAACCAGAAAGTCCAGTTGCCTCTTGAAAAAAGCACTCTTGTAAGTTGAGAACTACTTATATGCAGATGTGTTTCAATGCATTCATATTGTGCAATGAGGTAGAACAGAGGAATTCATTCTCAAAGTCATAAGAAAATTGTGAGATTCTCAAAATTGAAGCAGACATGTAGATTTATTTGTCCAATAACAGAATGTTGTACTAGTTCAATGCAGAATTGCCTGTATGCTTCAACGCACGCAATTGGCTTGGAGTTATAGCATTGGGCCTTTGAGGCTGTATGCATTGCTCAACCATAGAGTGCATTCTTCGTGTGAAAAAAGGGCCAGAGGCACCTTCAATTTGAAATCTCTGCTGCCCAGCTGGGGATAATGCAGAACAGGTTATCCTTCAGAGGTAGAAGAAAGGGATTTTCCTGCAGAGCAGTGGTCACCAACCAGTGGGCCGGGGACTATTAGTGGTCCACGAGAAAATGTTGGTGGTTCACAGAGAAATGTCATCCCCCAAAGCACCCCCCAAAGCAATTAATCAAGGCTACACCCTTCACATGGCCCACAGGAACACAAGGCTTTGATTACTTGCATTGTGAACAACATGAGATTGTGAGGGGACGGGGGGAAAGGATGGGGGGGGGGAATTTGCTCCACTCACCTCATGCACCTCGCCTGGCCACCGGCCTGCTTCTTCCCGCTTCTTTCTTCTTCTGCTTTTGGCTGCACCCAAGAAAAGCAGCAAAAGTCTTTCTTTCTCTCCCCCAAATCCACCAGAAGTGAATCTTTGGGACCCTGAAAGGCCTCCTGCTCCAAGAGGCTGCACCAGCAATGACTCGTTTCAGGCAGAGTTTGGGGGAGAAAAAGAAAGACTTCTGCTGCTTTCCTTGCATGAAACAAAAAGTCTCTCTCTCTCTCTCTCTCACTCCCCCTGAGAATGGAGCTGGAGACAGTATCCTGCCATCCCAAATATGGAATGATTGGTAGGAAAATGGGGTGGGGAATTTTCCTGCAGCCACCGTCAGTCAAAATTCAGGTCAGTGGTCTGTGGGATTTAAAATTATGAGTTTGGTGGTCCCTGAGGTCCAAAAGTTTGGTGACCCCTGCTGCAGAGAATACCTGGTTCAATCTCTGCTTTTGTCAAAGATGGGTGAGAGGAGGAATCTGCCTAAAACCCAAAGGGCATCTTGCCAAGTGACTGACAATCCTGGACTAGATCAACTAATCCTGTGACTCAATAGGACAGTTTTTCTGCTTTCTAGCCAAAGCAATGGAATTATTAAGATACTAGGCATGAAATCCTGGGACAAGCAGCTCCCTAAATGCTAAATCGAATCCATTAAGGACAAAGAGGATTGCATCATGATATCATTTACTTTGGAGCAAATTGAGTGAGACTTACAATTTTTTTAAAAATGCATCTGCATATGCCTGGATGCATTTCAGATTGTGAATAACTTTTTCCTCTCAATGGAAGAGGACTCTGCAAATCCATGAATAACGTTCAAACTTTGCTTTTAATTGGAGTGAAATAAAATAGAACAGCAGCAACAAAAAGAGGTTCTGTTTATGTTGTCACAGGTTGGCCAACAAAGTAACTGTTAAAATAGCTGGGAATAACCGCTTGATACCTGTGCAGAAAGCGACCGATTCTGATTTTCAAATCCTTGCATCTGTCTTTATGAACAATGTGTTTCTTACAGGTATGTTTCCTTTATTTTAGCCTCTGAAACACAAAACCTAATGAGTTAAAGAGGCTCCTCTAGAATTGGATGATATAATTGAAGAAAGACTTGAAGTTTAGATTTTCCCCTTTACCCCAAAGGTGCTTTTCTTTTCAAGCCAACTGGGCATTGTTTTTTTTTAAAGACGTTTCGCAGAACCGAAAAATGTTCTTGGATGAGAAGTGAAATATCTTAAAGAAAAATTGGAATGTCCAGTTGCCTTTAAAATAAAAAGTAATCTTTGGGACAACCCTGACCTGGATGAATGAGAACCTCCATTGAGATTTCAACATAACGTCACAAAAGCACAATCAGAGAAGGCAACCGTTGTTAAATCCCACTTGCGACCCGGTTTAATATTTAAATTAGATCTTGGAATAAAGCAAGACTAGGCTTCAGGAATGAATTTTGTAGTTAAAGAAAGTCAATGGAATAGAATAGAATAACAAAGTTAGAAGGGACCTTGGAGGTCTTCTAGTCCAACCCCCTGTTCAGGCAGGAAAGTCTATACCATTCCAGACAATCTCTTCTTTAAAACACCCAGTGTTGGAGCATTCACAATTTCTGAGAGCAATTTGTTCCACTGATTAATTGTTCTACAAAGGAAATTTATCCTGAGTTCTAGGTTGCTTCTCTCTTTGATTAGCTTCCACCCATTGCTTCTTGTCCTGCCCTCAGGTGCTTTGGAGAATAACTTGACTCCTTCTTCTTTGTGGCAGCCCCTGAGAACATTGAATATTGGAACACTGCTATCATGTCATCCCTAGTCCTTCTTTTCATTAAGCCAGACATACCCAGTTCCAGCAACTGTTCCTTATATGTTTTTAGCCTCCAGTCTCCTAATCATCTCAGTTGTTCTTCTCTGCACTTTTTCTACTCTCAACATTGTTTTTACATTGTGACAACCAAAACTGGATGCCATTTTGGGATGGAGACTGTGTGTGTTAAGGTATTGTTACAAAAATGATTACAACTATGACCTGTTCATTTTTGCATCCTTTGGTTTTTTTCAGGGCTGGACCTGAGATACAATCTCCTAACTGATGCTGGTGCAGCCCATATTGCTGCTTTCATTCAGGTATCAATCAAGCCAACTAGAAATCCCTGTTTATTGAAATTCTTCGGCTTGAATAGTATTTGCCCTCCATTTCTGCTGCAATTAAAACTCTCAGTCTTTCCTTGTAGGGTGGAGATTCTGGAATCCATAAACCCAATATAGCTCCAGAGGGTTGTAGATAAGATAGGGCCAGTCTAGTTCATGCTGTCCTTGATTTATGACCATGATTAGGAGTAGAATTTCTGTTGCTAAGCAATATAGTGGATAAGTGAGTCACACCCCAATTTTTCCACCCTCTTTTGCCATGTTTGTCCAATTGTTAAGTGAATCATGCAGTTGTGAAGTGAATCTGGCTTCCCTCAATGATTTTCCTTGTTGGAAGCCAGCTGGGAAGATTGCAAATGGTGATCACATGACCCTGGGACCTTTCAATTGTCATAAATACATGCTGCCAACTGCCTGAATTTTGATCACATGATGGTTGGGAATATGAGGAATAATTGTACCTAGTTAAGTAACTCAAATGCTATTGAAAAGTGAAATGGTGGCTAAATGATGGTTGTAAATCAAGGACTATTTGTAATACTATTTTTGTGTTGAAGGAGAATTCCAGGAAATGGTCTGCAGGCCTTAGCAATAACAATGGCACTTATACACCGCTTTACAGCCCTCTCTAAGCAGTTTACAGAGTCAGCATATTGCCCCTAACAATCTGGGTCCTCATTTTACCCACCTCAGAAGAATGGAAGGCTGAGTCAACCTTGAGCCTGGTGAGATTCGAACTGCCAAATTGCAGTCAGCTGGCAGTCAGCAGAAGTAGCTTGCAGTACTGCACCCTAACCACTGTGCCACCATGGCTTAGGCAGCTTATGTGAGCCCCCAAGCTGTTCCTGTTACTGAATGCCCCTATGTCATTTAGAGGTGTAGCATGGAGCTTGATTTAAATGTAGCAATCAACAGACTGGCCTACACAGAGAACTCTTTGCAATGTCTTTGCTTCCCACCACTTAAAATTGTGCATCATCTTCTCTGACTATCTCTGGTTTGGGAAGAGTTGTTCTTAACATCAAACATGTGTCATGAGGTTGCCAGAAATCCTCCACAAATCTGTACGTGAGGTGGGAGATTGCCTGAAGCCAGGTAGCTATTGGGCCCTAACTCTCAGCCATGTATTGTAAGTGTTGGTCTGTTGATCAAACTGGAATATGCATTGTGCATTCATCATAAGGAAATCAATCTTTGGAAGGGCGACCCAGGGAAGACAACATTAACCACACACCCCATGTCTTTCTATTGTAGGATAATCGGTCCCTGCTCTACCTCAATCTGATGTTTAATGACATTGGTACCCTTGGAGCAGAATTCATAGCCAAAGCAATGCACGTAAGAGTGGATCAGTCTGGGAGAAAGCCACAGATAGCCACATGAAATTCCCATTTGGAGCAAGGCACATTGGGATGTAACATCTTTGATTCAATGGATTCAATCTAGGCAGTTTGGGGGTGGATTCAGTTGGGGTGGAAACACTCGCTTACCAAACCGGTTGTTAAACTGGTTGAATTGCACCCCTGTCTTCAGCATATTTCTTCTGCCATCATGGGTCAATCCCATTCTTCAGGTAACCTGGACCTATGTTAAATTCCACTTGCAGCAAGCTTTCCCCCCTCTTAATGGCAATTAGATGCTTTTAGAAAAAAAAGCCTAAGTTTCCAAATACATAAAACAAATGTTTCTCAACCTTGACAACTTTTAAAATGTGTGAGCTTCAACTCCCAGAATTGAGAAATTCTGGAAGTTGGAAATCCTCCACGCATCTTAAAGTTGTCAAGATGGAGAAACCCTGATATAGAATGTCAGGGATAACACCAGTGTCTCCTCAGCCTGACATCATCCAGGAAGGTGGGGCTGCTAACATATTTAAAATTCTTCTTGGGAATTGTGAACATTAAAGTTGTAGCATATGCAAAGGATTGGAAAGAGCAATGCTGGCTTGGGATTTTGGAAGGTGCCAGATGGGGAACAATTTAAACTGTTGCAAAGAAATAATTGATGTTTTCCTTCTAGAGGAATAAAATACTGTGTTACTTAAGAATGACAGGCAACAAGATTGAGAATAAAGGAGGAATGTATTTTGCAGCTATGATACAGGTGAACACCACAATACAGAAGCTAGATTTTGGAGACTGCGACCTGGTAAGTAAACTTAAAACAAAATTTTTTGAGAGACTTGTCAAAAATAAAAACTTAGTTCAACCATCTTTACAGTACACAGCCAAGAAAGATTTGCCATTGTGGTTTTGAATGGAATATAAAACTAATTTAAGTGTTAGCTTAAATTGTTCAAGTTTAACGGAGGAGCTGAGTTGACTTTTTCCGGATTTTTTATTTTCAGGGTACGCAGAGCATTATAGCTTTGGCAACTGTTTTGAATCACAATGAATCAATTACAGCTTTAAATCTCAACAGGCCAATTCTGTACAGTGAAGAAGTGAGTATGCTGGGCAGTTTTAGTAGCAATGACACATGACATGGCCATGAAAACACCCCTAAATTTAAGTTGATTTCCCTCCCTCCAGGGAAGAAAAGATGGTAACAATTATAAATATGAACAAAAATCTTAGACAATGTCAAGTTTCTTTGTTCTTTGAATCTACACTAGCCAAACCCAGATGAAATCTAATGTATCTCTCCTCCTCACACTTGGAAAGCACCATGTTGGGGAAGGTAGAAGTTAGGAGCCACGGTGCCACAGTGGTTAGAATACAGTATTGCAGGCTAATTCAGCTCACTGTTAGGAGTTCGATCCTCACCAGCTCAAGGTTGACTCAGCCTTCCATCCTTCCGAGGTTGCTAAAATGAGGACCCAGATTGTTGGGGGCAATATGCTGACTCTGTAAACCACTTAGAGGGGGCTGTAAAGCGCTAAGGAGTGGTATATAAGTTGAACCGCTATTGCTATTGCTACCTGGAATAGGTTCAAAATGTAATTTAATAATATGGAACTTCAGGAAGAAACCACCATCCACATAGCTTCCATGCTGAAAATCAACTGCACCTTGGTTGAATTGCATTTATGTAAACATGGAATGAAGAATTTTGGGATTGAACGTCTATGCGATGCCTTGTACAACAATAGCACCCTCCGATATCTTGATCTCAGCTGGTAAGAGAGCCTTGAACAATACAGTTTGCTTTGTTAGAATAGGGCTTCTTTTTTAACACTGTTTGGTAATTCTGAAAACTTCTGCCTCCTTAGTTGTTCCTCATCCTCCTTCACAAGCCTGCTGATATTCCCCCTTTGTATAGAGGTAGAGATAAACAATTACACTTCTCTTGCATCAAACCAGGCTTCTCAAACTGAACATGTTTTACACTGTAGGTATGTTGAGATTTCTTGAACGTCCAGTGTCGGATGTGGGTGCATACATTTTGAGAAATATGATTTTTGAGATATGATGGCAAATTCTACTGAAATGCATGCAATTAAGACTTTGTAAAGGTCTGGTTTTCAACAATTTTGAACAACTGTGCTAGAAAAGAAACCATATAAATAATATTGGATAATAGTTAAAGTTATATTGTGGATTTCAAGTTTTATATCCAAATTCAGGTCCAGATTAAAGTTGTGAGTTTGTATCCCATTTCCTATGAACAAAGCCAACTAATGACAGTGGGATTCACTTTTGAGTAGAAATATAAAATGAAATGGTTGGAAACTAGAAAATCATCTATTAGCAGTGTTTTCCAATCTTGGCTATTCCCAGATGTGTGAACTTCAGGTTTCAGAATTCCAATAGTCAGCATGGCTAGTGGACAAAAGTTCTGGGAGCCCAAGTCCACATACCAAATGTGGAAAACACAGATCTATTCCAACTCACTTCCTAATACAGAATTCCACCATAATTGTAGATGATTGTCTGGGTTCTATTTCAATCCCTCCAATGAAGGAGGAACCATTAATTCCTGAAGTTTCATTGTTGAGCAGCTATGACCTTTCTTTAAGAGATTCAACAGAGATTCAATATCCAACAGAGCTGTACTTTTTTTTGTAATTTAAACTTATTCTTTCTTATCCTGGCTTGTGAAACAATGGTGGGTCATTCTGCCTCATCTTCATGACAGTCCATCAAAGGCTTAAAAAGAGTTATTGTATCTTCTTATAGTTTTCCATTTTCCAAGCCATACCCAAAGTCACTTCTCATAAGATGTTTTCCCCAGGCCTTCTAACATCTTGGTTATTTTCGACATACATTCCAATATCTCAGTGTTATTCCTAAAAGATGGTGCCCACAATTGGCACAATATTTGAAGTGCAGCCCTGCCTACTTAGACTCAAAGAAATCAGTGGAACTTAAATCATATAATTCAGCTTGTTCATAAATAAATACACCTCGACTTGTCTTGACAGCTTTTCTGAACAATGTACAGGAAGGAAGGGCAATTGTATAATACAACATGGCATTAAAGTATTAGTTGCTGATAAGTATTATTTAGGAAACAACCATGCATATTTCTTCTGTCATACCTTCTCGCTACTGACTGTGCAAGAGTACATTATAATATTGACCTTTGTGGACTGCAATACAGTTCCTCCTCTGGAACATTATACATTCTTTTAGAAATGAATATTTATTCTTATCTCTTTTCAGTAACAAAATTAGCCGAGATGGCATGAAGTTTCTAGGACAGCTATTAAAACAAAACACTACACTTGAGATTGTGGATCTTAATTTTAACAGGATAGAGGATGATGGTGCTTTCTACCTGAGTGATGCCCTTGCTACACATAATCAGACCCTCCAAGCGTTAGTATACAAAATCTTTATTCCCAGTCATATAGATGTGATAACGTAAGATATTGAAAATCTTGCAGGTATGAATGAAATAAAAAAAAATGAAAACATTATTCAGGCTGTAATTTGAAGCACAACAGCCACATTTAGATTGCTCTGTTAAAATGTTTTAGATGGAACTTAAAAAAAAATCACCATATTTTACTATTGCTTTTATTATTTGCTATGGATTTTTTTAAAAAAAAGTTCCTAAAAATCATGCCCATAACCAATTTTATGAAGATTGGATTTAGGTAAGTAGTTGCATGACATAATATCCACCTATTTTTGTGATCCTAGAATAAGAAATAAAGTGGGCTGTTTCAAGTTTCTTTAAGATAGCCTTAAGATACAGAAGGATCTCGACAGACTTGAACATTGGGCGCTATCCAACAAAATTAAATTCATTGGGGAAAAAAGTAAGGTTCTACATTTAGGCAAGAAAAATCAAATGCACAGGTACAGTGTATGTGGTACTGTGCTGTCCAGACAGTATAGGTACCTTGCTCAATCGTAGTAACTGTGAGAGGGTTCTTGGAGAGCGAAAAGAAGGACAAGGGGAGACATGATAGCAGTGTTCCAATATCTCAGCGGCTGCCACAAAGAAGACGGAGTCAAGCTATTCTCCAAAGCACCTGAGGGCAGGACAAGAAGCAATGGGTGGAAACTAATCAAGGAAAGAAGTAACCTAGAACTAAGGAGAAATTTCCTGACAGTTGGAATGACTTGCCTCCAGAAGTTGCTCCACTGGAAGTTTTTAAGAAGAGATTGGATCACCATTTGTTTGAAATGGTATAGGGTTTCCTGCCTAGGCAGGGAGTTGGACTAGAAGACCTCCAAGGTCCCTTCCAACTCTGTTATTCTATTCTATTCTTAAACAAAATTGAACAAAATTAAATTTCAAACAAAATTAAACCCATCTGAATCTGTGTGACCACTGCTGGTGGAACAGCTTAAGCCCATGTCTCCTGGTGCCAAAATCTTCGTGATCACATTTCATTTGCCTGTAATCACTCTTCGGTGTGCTTATATCTGGGTCTGTGATGTGGGCTTTTCATATATCAACAGTTTGCTTTACCATGATTTGCTGAAAGCCATAGTGGTCTGGTTCATCCACAAGACTTCCGTTATCAGAGCATAGGTAAGAAGCCTTAAGGGAAATGGAAAGTGATATTTTCCAGGTAGTTTCCAATCATCAAACAAGGAGAAGTTAGCATCAGGAGGTGAGCTAGAGACTTGTCTTGTGTAAAAAGGGATAGAAAGCAAGATGGACTTTGTGGCTCTGGATAATGATAGCAGATGTGGTTATGGATGGAGAACATGTAGAGTTGCATCTACATGTAGAGTTGCATCTAGTATACAAAATATTTTCTCATTAAGTTTGAAAAAGACTAAGGCTGGTCAACTTTGCTCAAAATTTTGTTTTCTGATTTATATCCTTTTCTTAGGCTTGCAGTGACGTACAACAATCTATCTGGAGCAGGACTGGTTGCACTTTCAGATGTCATGAAAACAAACCCTGTCCTTTCGTACATCTACATCTGGGGAAACAAATTTGATGAGGCTGCTTGTGTGGTAGGTCCTTCTGCTCAGATGCTTCTTCAGACAGAGTTAACAGATTTGCAGAGTTGGAAGGGACCTTGTAGATCATCTAGTCCCACCACCCAAGCACCCAAGCAGGAAACCCTACACCATTTCTGGAAAATGGCAGTCCAATCTCTTCTTGAAAGCTTCCAGTAAGCTCCCACAACTCCCGAAGGCAAGCTGTTCCATTGATTGATTGTTCTGTCAGAAAATTTGTCCTTACTTCTAGGTTGAATCTCTCTTTGTTCATTTTCCATTCATTATTCTTTGTCTGGCCTTCGGGTGCTTTGGAAAATAACTTGACCCCCTCCTCTCTGTGGCAGCCCCTCAAATACTGGAACACTGCTATCATGTCTTCCCCTGGTCCTTCTCTTCACTAGACTAGCCGTGGCCAATTCCTGCAACTGGTCATCATATGTTTTAGTCTCCAGTCCCCTAATCATCCTGATTGTTCTTCTCTGCACTTTTTCTAGTCTCAACATCTTTTTTACAATATGGTGACCAAAACTGGATGCAGTATTCTAGGTGTAGTCTTACTAATTTTTGTAGAGATATTAATACCTTACTTGATCTTGATTGTATCCCTCTGTTAATGCAGTTTAGGATTGCATTGGCTTTTTTGGCTGCTGCCACACACTTAATTGGTTGTCCACAAAGACTCCAAAATCCCTCTTTCAGTTACTGCTGTTAATATAACACACTTACTACGATCTTTCAATACTTTTTTTTAAATAAATTTTTTTTTTAATTTTTATTTTCATTTAACACATCTCTTCAACGTGGTTCCAGATTACATTTATACATAGTCACGCTTGCATTTCCATGTATCTTGTATAGTATCACCTCAAATCATTATCCATTCCACTTGTCATTAAATAAATTTCTATTTCATATTTCAATTTATTAATTCAGTATCAATATCATTTCTTCCACACATATATTTTCAATTCTTTATCCCTTATGATTTCTAGTTTCAGCTTACCACCTATTTTATTTTACATTATATCTCATGATCATCCTTAGCTTTCTCTAGACCATATGATAAACAATCTAAAAATAATAGCAATAAAATAAAGCTAATATATTTAGGGTCCACATGGTATATCCTCATAATCTATCTTTCAATACTTGAGGGGCTGTCACAGAGATGAAGGAGTTGAAAGATTCTTCAAAGAGGCAGGACAAGAAATAGAGTGGAAGATCATTAGAGATCCAACCTAGAACTAAAGAGAAATTTCCTGACGGAACAATTTGTGTAATGGCTTACCTCCAGAAGCTGTGGGCACCCCATCAGTGGAGGTTTTGAAGAGATGAGACAGCCATTTATCTAGAATGGTATAGGGTGTCCTGCTTGAGAAAGGAGTTGGACTAGAAGGCTTCCAAGGTCCCTTCCAAAGCTATTATTTTATGTTCTACAATATATTCTACTTCTATTTGACTGTTGTCTTCCCCCTGTCCCTCAAGGTAATTCTTTCAGTCCACTACATCCACATGTATTGTTGCCATATCTGCTGCATTCTTCATTTTATTTTCTTACTGAAGGCATCCCTGTGCCACTGCTTATTGCAAAAATGGTGAACTTCATATTCTGTGTTCTTTCAGGCATTTGCAGAATTGCTTCAGAGTGGCCGTTTGAAGCCCACTGGAACAGATGTTGAGCCGTACGAAGTGGATGGACGTATATATCTTGCTGAAGTCTCCCATGGCCTTAAGCGTCATTACTACTGGACACCAAGTTATGGAGAACCAGATAACGAATATGAAAATGCATCTTTAGCAATAAATCCTGTTATAGAACATTTATGAATATAATTCTTCTCCCACCCACCCCCTACAGCAATGTTTTCATGTGCGTGCCTTGCATTTAACATGGGAGCACTTTTTAAGGTGTTTGTATCATAATCATGACAACAACCAATGCTGGGAATCTGGTTTATTCCAACAGTTGGGGTCTCAATGCAGCAATAGCTAATCTGATTGAAAGCATTTATTCTGTAGCTTTTGTGTTTGTGTGTATGTTGTATGGGAATTATCATAAATATGTTTTTATATTGTTTCACGTTTAGGTCATTGATTATTCAGAAATGAAGGCTTTTCAAATCTCTCTTCTGTGTCCCTTTGTATCCCAAGCAACAATAGAAGAGCAGAGCCCAGAAGTGCTACAAAACCAGTTTATTCAAATCTAACATTAAAATATTGCAACCTATGCACGGGTACCCTCAGAGGGATGTACAAAAACAGGAAGTCAGCTACACAAACATTTACCCTTGAACAAAAATGATTTGCAAATACATGAGAAAAACATTTCAAAAATAACTTAAACTGGGGGGGGTGGGTAATAAGTCACAAAACTCTTTAGGATGCCCACAATCGTGCAACTCTCATGTGGCAAAAATAATTATATTCTCGGCCAAGAGCTCAACATACAGATGAAGGAAAAGTCTGAATATCTCTTTTTCCTTGTGAAAGCTGTATTTCACATCAGCATCAAAACCTCCGTTTAATGGCTGGTGAATCACAGCAAATAACTAGTCATCAACCAGGTTAATTTAAGTCCAGAATGCAGTTGTCTCTTCCGTCCATCTCCTCCCCACCGAAGCTAGAGAGGGAAGCTTCATACACAAAATGTAGCATACCTCTCTTTGTGACCCAGTCCCTACAGCACCCAGCAAATTTTTGCAGTTGGTACTTTTAATACCAGCAGAAACCATGATTTGTGAAAAAAGATACGTTATCGCTCAACAGCCCACATTTTCCAAGTATCACAGTGGAATCGTCAGACTGGGAATTAAAAAAGGTTTTATATTCAGTTATTGCTCCAATAATTTTCAGCTCTTCCAGAGCCTAAGTAGTGTATAAGATAAAAATGGTCTTTTAAAAAAATTGCTTCGTGTACAAACCGCAAACCGTAGAAAGAAAAAAATATAAATATTAAATAATCAAATACAGTCCAATAAAAAACCCCAGGGACAAGGTTTTTAGAAATTCTGAAACAGTGTTCAAGAGTGACCCAAATCATATTCATCTGAAATACCTATATTAAACTGTTTTCTCCAGAAGATAGTTTATAACGATATTATAAAGAAATATATCCAAAATCTATCTTCGTATACATTTTACAATTATTTTTTTTGTGCGAACTGAAGCTTAGTATCACCAGCCCTAAGCAAGATTATACCACAAAAGTTGGTGGCACAGTGGTTAGAGTGCAGTACTGCAGGCTACCTCTGCTGACAGCCGTCTGCCTGCAATTTGGCAGATCAAATCTCACCAGGCTCAAAATTGACTCACCCTTCCATCCTTCCGAAGTGGATAACATGAGGAGCCAAATTGTTAAGGACAATATGCTGACTCTGTAAACCGCTTAGAGGGGGCTGTAAAGCACTATAAAATGGTATGTAAGTCTTAAGTGCTGTTGCTATTTGAATGTATCTGGAAAATATCAACAACCAGCTCCTCTCTCCATCTTCACAAATGTAAGAAGTGGTTGCCAAGCTTCACAGAGATAACCCTCCTTTCCTTTTTCTCAAAACTGTAACTCCTAAATGTAGGCTAACAATGCTAATTATGCTCTTGAATAGTCGGGGAAGGAAATAAGTACAAAAGCCACTTGACTTTGGGTTTGAAGTTTGTTAGGACAGCGATTTGGCTGCTGTAAATAAGGGCAAAATCCTTCTCTTTTCAGTTTTTGATGATTCAAAAACAGATTATTATTCAGGCTGGATTTACCAAGCAACACATCAGGCTAGGAATATAGTCCTAAAATCAGAATTACTGGGTCTCTAGCTCTCCTGGTCCTGAAAAATGCATGGAGATGCCTTACAAACTCTTCTTTTTTTCTTAGTCCTACTCATGCCAAAATTTCTGCACAATCACATCCAATGGCAATGTTCATCCTTCGCATACAGTTCTACAAATTCCCAGATTCAATAATTGGGACACAACTGTTAACACACAGCACACTTTTTAAAGATCTCTTGCCTGCAGGGACTGGAGGGCAAAATGCACAATACATTGGTTCCTTTTATATTATGCAATGTAAGGAATACAGTTCCTTCTGTCTGAATCTGGTTTTCTACTTACTAGATTATATTCAGTTTTGCACATAAATACCATATACCTATATAAGCCAGATATCCAAGTGGGTACTACAAATCTTACCCAAATCAAAATTTGAATTTGGTATAGTTGTCAGAGGATACAGGTTGCATTAATGCTAAAACTGCTATAAATTTAATAACTGTACTTTTTCTTGTGACATAATACATTTGCTTTTGTTGCATTGGATAAATTTGTAAAATAATGGAATCCTACTGAAACATTTCTCCATCTTTTTCAATATTCCTGTATTTCCCAAGAAGAAATGGGATTTTCTCTGTATTTCACAAAGAAGAATAAGAAAAGGAAGTGAAATAGTATAGCTAGGTTTTGTTTCTTAGGAGTTTGAACATAACTTCACACATGTTTTAAGTCTGCATGCTGTTTAATGTCAAGTTAACAGCACTTTTTAAAAACATGTCCTTATCAGCAATTCCTTAAGGGCAGCTCGTAGTTAAAACATGAAAACAGAATTCTGGATAGACTGAATCTTTGGCTGAAACTAGCAGGTTAATTCCTTTACAATGCAGAGCTCCTTAAAGCATATATATATTTTTGGCAAGGAGTGATTGAAAAAAATAGTTAAGCCACTTGGCACCTCCTCACAGAGACATTTGGTATTCCTAAATAAAAAACATAACTGCCAGAGGACATCAAGAGCTAAAAGAAAATATTTGTCATTTTTTTACTCTTCTGTGGAAATGACAAGGAACCACTTCCAGAATTTGCCTTGAATTTTTGCTAAGAATTTCAACTGGAAGGGAATTGCTTTTCAAGAAAAAAGGAACTCAATATGCCTTTGGCAGCATAGAAATGGTCAGTGTGGATATTGTATGGGTTTTGGGCTAGTTTCTGTTGCACAATTTTTTTATAATTCATCAGACAGAAAAATCAGAAGTCAGCTATGTATTTAGAAATTGATTTGGTGTGCATGAACCATTCAGAATTTTAAACTAGGTGAACACAGCAGTGATCAGATAGTCTGACAGAGAAAAGATGGAATATCAGTATTTCTTCTTCAGCCCTTTCATTTTTCTGATAGCTGTGGAGGAAATATAATTCTTTTTCTACAACTAACATGACAGATCAAGCTAACAATCTTCTCATAAAGCTAAAACTGTTGTGAAATTACTGATAAACCAGAAGAGCTTTTCTTTAATCTGTAACAAGCCATTCCAAAATTTTCAAGCCAAGGATATCTGAAACTGGAAACAAAAATCCTGGGACCAAGTAATTGGACTAGCTGAATCTGTATAGAATAGGTAACAAATCAGAAAAAAAAAATTACTTTGGGTGATTTTAGCTTCGAATTTTATCCCTAAGACCTGAAATCTGATTTCAAGGACATTATAATTATATTATTTTTTATCAATGGAGCCAACATACTTCACAACCAATGATAATAACTTATCAGGTTATTTAGTTGATATTGGCAACTTTGTAAATTTCTCGTTAGACAAGAAATTCATCCTGTGGCCTACATAGCAAACATCATTGCAAACTTTCTATATCCAATGACTTAATCTCTCATTCAGATTTATCTCTGCTTCTGGAGACACAGCATCTTCTTCAAATAGCCTCCACTCTCCCAAGATCCTAATTTTCCATGACAGAAAAGTTGGCATCCTGGAAATGGCACAACTCCCCCATCTTTTGTCCAATGGCATCCAGTTGCTGCATCTATTTTGTCTATTTTCAGAGTTGCTTTCAATTATTGTTGGGTTTGTTTATTTCAAAAGCTAATTCATTTACAGTTAAAAGAAGACCTCTCTAATTTCAGTTCAATGTTTTGTTTGAATATCTTGACTTAGTTTCTGCATGAACACTGCAGGATCTTCCCTGTGTAAAATGGTTTAGGATTCTTAAGGCAGATGTTGAAGAAAAACAAACGTTTTTTTAATCTCCTAGAAAATGCAATCTTGTTTCTTTCAGGTGAAAATACACAATCTTTGTCCTAGAGTTATAAAATACTTGCGAAAAAGCTGAATTCAAAGCAAAGTCCATAGTGGAAACTGAGATGTAAACTAGCTCACCTATAGCTCCCTTTGATCAGAGACGCTTGGCTTTCTAGAGTTTTCGTCACTCAACAGTTGTCAGTACAATTGTTGGAGGAAAATAAACTGAGGTTCTGAATATCCCGTGATGGAAGATCGCAGAAGTGTGTCAGATGGGGAAGACTGACCATCCGTGACAGGCAGCAATACCTGATGGTCCTCTGTTCCAATGGGCAGAGGCAATATGTCTGAAGGCTTCACATCAGTAGATTCCAGCAAAAGGCTTTTCTCACTTGGAATTGAATCTTGCTCGCTGAAGGAAGGGTCAAGTGCAATGGAATCCAATGGGTTCTCAGAATCTGAAAAGTCAAACAAAGCCGAAGAATTAGTCTTGAAAACAAAGATCTACTGTATTTTTCACATTATAAGATGCACCTGACCATAAGACGCACCTAAGTTTAGAAGAGAACAAGAAAAAAAATATGAAGCGTCAAATATGGAGCAGCAGTGTAGTGAGGGCAGGAGGTGGAGCCTGAGAGGACCATAGATAGGTGTCCTCTCATGTGCCAGCTCTGCCTATTGATTCCTGCACTGTGGAAAAGAGACAAAAGAGGTGGGCAATGACAAAGACGGAAGAGGCGGGATTTAGCACAGTAAAATGACCCCGCCACGGTGGCCCAGCAGCTATTCACCAAAGGACCAGAACCAGTCCACCATTGGGACCTCTGAGGTAATACATGTCACAGTCTGTGATGCAATATTCACTCCAAAAGATGCACAGACATTTTCGCCCCACCTTTGGGTGAAAAAAATGCATCCTGTAGAGCCAAAAAAATGTGATATTTAATACATACCATGTAACATGGGCCCAAGGAACATTATATTTATATTATATTTATTTTATATTTACAATCTATAGATACAAAAGAAGTGTATCAAACATCTTAACCACCCATCTCCCTCACAGAGTAGCTCTGGCCAGTGTACAATTAAACCAATACAACAAAACATTTCAACCAAATAATTTAAGATTAAAAATTTAAAACAACATTATAAAACTGCAAGAGATGGGAGAGATTGAAGATGGGGAGACTAAAGAGCTGTTAAACAGGCGAGGGGAGGGGTCCTCATGGCAAGGCTATTTAGCTAGGTTTTGACCCCTCTGCGGAAAGCCAAGAGAGTCGGGGCTTTCCTGACCTCTGAGGGCAAGATGTTCCACAAAGCAGGGGCGGCAGCAGAGAAGACCCTCTTCCTTGACCTAACAAGAAATTATCTGACTAATGGGGTCCATAGCATATTATCCCTGCCTAAACTAATGGGAAGGGCTGATGTGATATATAGGGTTTTATAGGTAAGACCAACATCTAGCAATGCCTAACATAGCAATTAGCTTCTAGATTTATAAAGATATTTTTAAAAGTTGTTTCCCTTTCTTTCCCAATCAACCCCCATAATACTTAGCTAGCAGAGCCACTTGCACTAACAAGAATTAGACTGAAACATATTATTTATTTGAGTTATATCTTATCCTTCATTCAGGAACTCAAGGCAGCATACCACAGTGCTCCTTCTTCTGTTTTTCCCCTCAGCCACGTTCCTATGGGAGAGGTTGAACAACTGGTCTCAAATCACCCAGTCAGTTTCGGTGCCTGAGGACTGACTACAACCTGCAGCTCTTGGGTACCCGTCTAAGACTTTAACCACTGAGGCACACTGCCTCTCTTTTTTAAAAAAAAGTGTTGAGGAAAGGCTCTTCTAGATTTAATCAAAAAAGGACAATCTGCTGGAGTAGTATAATTTTTCTCTACAAATAAATTAATACTTTTCACCTCAAAAGACGTTTATTTATTTAGGCCAGCGATCCCCAACCTTTCCAGCTTTGTGGGCCAGTTGGAGGGAGACAAGCAAGTGCTAGTGAAGATGGGCACAGTTCCATTTGCAGAAAGGATGGACAAATGCGCCTGTCACACAAATAAGAGTTGTGCTCACTTGTCCATCGCTTCCATGGTCCAGTTCCAAGGTCCGATAATGGGCTGTGGCCTAAGGGCTGGGGACCCCTGGTTTAGGGCAATGCACTGTTAATTTCCGATAAAATTAGAGTTTGAAATTCATGTTTTATTTTTAACAGTTCCAGCAACAGGTCATAAAGGTCTATCTGCTGATGACTGAGATCCCAGTTTCAAGGGGGAAAAAATTGCAAAGAGGTGGCAGGAAGATGAAGAATGTCAAAGCAGTATGCCTCAAAAATAATCACGTCTTTGCAAATATATTAAGCCTTCAAATGACTGTACCTAAAAACTACATAATTGTATTGTCTTCTGCACCCACCACAACAGCCAGAAAGATAGCCAAGCACCCATACTGTAGCTGAGGGGTGGGTGGGTGGGCAGCAAGAACATGTCTGACACAGATATCACCATAAATCTTCCAAGTATTTGATTGTAATGCCAAACCCAGCACTGGAATAATGGATTTTTGTAAGAACAATAAAGGAAAGACATGCAATTATTTTTTACAAGTTACATGAGATTCAGCCCTGCGTAAAAAAAGCGCTAATGATTAACTTAGGTAAACAAACAGCACAGAGTGACAGGGAATCATTTCAACTAAAGAAAAGCAGTACTGAAAACGTGATGCAACACTCCCATATTTTCCTGCCCATTTATCCTTTCCTGGTTCCAGTTTGTTTTCTTAGTTTCTTTCAGTATTTTATGCAGGGATAGATTAACAATAGAGAATGTCAAGACGTCACGACAAAAAAATCCAGCATTTAACTTTGTTAACTTAAGAGGACGAAGGCACAGATTTCTCTGCTTTGAACAGATGAAGTAAATGCCTTTTATCTAGGCCCGTGATGGAGAACCTATGACACGCAGAGTCCTCTCTGTGGAGCTGTTGCCCCTGCTCAGCTCCGCCGTGCATGTGCGCGTGCCTCCTGCTGGCCAGCTGGTCTTTCGCTCTGCTGTGCATGCATGGGGGGGGGGGGAGGGGGCATGCAGGGGGGGTGGGGGTCATGCACGGGGCATGCATGCATTGCATTTTGGGGGTTTGCATGCATGCGCTTTGGGCACTCGGTGCCAAAAAGGTTAGCCATCACTGATCTAGGCTATGTAAGCATTTGGTATTAAAGTCAGCACTTACCCGAATGAACTTTCAATTTGTGTTTCTTTAGATTCTTGATATCTGTATAGGAGTTTCCACACAGCTCACATATAAATGGTCTTTCACCTGAAAGCAAAATTTCTAGTCAAAGTCCCCAAATTCCAATATAGATATTTCAACAGGAAGGGAGTGGGGAATGAAATCACAATTAGCAATTAGCAAATGAGCAATAGTATAGCATTAAGCAACATTTCATGTGTAAATAATGGATTTGCTTCAGATTTTACCTGTATGAGACCGGAAGTGTTTGTTAAGTTCTCCTGAAGAAATGAAGCTTTTGCCACAAATGCCACATATATACGGTTTCTCTCCTGCAGAGAAAATAAAGGATAAGTTATCAGAAAATGCTGCCTTTCACCTATACTCTAATAGAGGCAGCATAGTCTCTTTATGGTACATAGGTAAAGGTAAAGGTTCCCCCCACACATATGTGCTAGTTGTTTCTGGCTCTAAGGGGGTGTGGTGCTCATCTCCATTACAAAGTCGAAGAGCCAGGGATGTCCGAAGATGTCTCCATAGTCATGTGGCCAGCATGATTAAATGCCGAAGGTGCCCGGAACGTTGTTACCTTCCCACCAAAGTGGTCCCTATTTTTCTACTTGCATTTTTACATGCTTTTGAACTGCTAGGTTGGCAGAAGTTGGGACAAGTAACGGGAGCTCACTCCGTTATTCGGCACTAGGGATTCGAACTGCGAAACTGCCGACCTTTCTGATCGACAAGCTCAGCATCTTAGCCACTGAGTCCCTATTTGATACATAGAATGGTCTTAATCAAATGCCTGGTCTCCAAATTTTTTAGTCTTATACTTTCCTACTGAGGGCAAAAGACACATGAATCCAAGTTTTGCCTTTCAAAACTTCCCTTCTTATAGCTACACCAGCCCAGTAAGGCCTCTCTAGTTCATTTTATTTCAGGATTACCTGTATGCTTTCTTGAGTGAGTGATGAGCGAACTTGAAACAGCAAACGTTTTCCCACAGGTGTCACAGACATAAGGCTTTTCTCCCGTGTGCCGTCGCACATGGTAAGTCAATGTGCTTGCTTGTGCAAATCGCTGCCCACATCGATCACAGACATATGGCTTCTCTCCACTGTGTTTCCTAAGGTACAAAAGTAAACACCTACTATCCATGCCCTGGTGGCTTTTCAGCAAACAACATCCCTCTTTAGCCAAATTTCAGGTGATGCTCATTCACTCACCTGGCGTGAATTTTTAGATTACTTGAAGTTGCAAACTGCAGGTTGCAGGCGTCACACTTGTATGGTTTCTCCTCTCCGTGATGCATTCGGCTGTGGAAAACAAGCTGGCATTTCTGAATAAAACCTTTGTCACAGAGTTCACATTTGTATGGCTTTTCACCTGCAAAGGGAATTAAGATGTTACTTTAGTCATGCCTTCTAAAGAAATTTTTATTTTCTGTTCTGGACAAAAATGAATTGTGGACAGAGACAGGGAGATATGGCTGAATTTCAGAGAATGGGCAGGAACCCATCTGGTGACATCATTTGGACCCTAGGAGAAGTCCATCTCCTTGGCTAATGACACTCTTTATTCCAGCTTAACAGCACTTTGATTTATTGTCAGTAACAGATGCAACGGAGAGATATGTTTTTCTTGATTATCCATAATAATTTAGCAGTAATTGCTCATGTAATGCTGAAAAACTTTTTGCCACAAATCAACCCCTTGACAAAAATGTTCAGGAGTTCTAGGTTTTATCTTTCTGCTTAATTAATGCTTGAACATTTTCAGGTGCTGTTTTCTCCACTGAGTTTTGGAATGATTACACATTTAAGAGAAAGGAAGAGATAGGTAGCAGGGATTGTGTGTGTGTTCCTTTCATGATTTCACAGTTGTTTATCAAGTCAGATTTGACATTCCAAGTTTATTTATGTATTCATTACATTTATATGCCATCCATCTCACTATCAAGCAACTTTGTGTGGCTTACAATGTCATAAATAACAGTATAAAATAATTAGGTTAAAAAACATTGGCAATTAGAAGTTAAAACACAAAGTTGCATCCTGTATACTATAAAGACAATTCAAACCAACAGAGTTATTTGCTAGTTCTAGAAGATTGCACAAAAAATATACTCTTTAGAAAAACATGGTTTAATTGTCACATAATCCTCATCAAAAAAAAACCAAAACAATGAAAGGAACTGTGATAATCTCACACTGTTACTTATTAAGATTTTAAATATTGTATGCTGAAGCCACATATTCCATACACTTCCATAGCAAACATTTTTTTAAAAACTGCCAGAAAAAGTGTGTGTGGGGGAACTATTGTGAGTTTTCTTTTATAGTGATCAGTCTGAAGGATTACAACAAGATTCCTTTTCTGGTGAAGTAGAAGCTTACTGGTTTACAGGCAATATGATACCAAAGAAAATGACTTTCCTCACCTCTTCTTCCTCCTAGCTGTCTTCAGCTTTCAGTTTTAGATTCTGGGCATCTATCCAGTTAGCACCTGGCATGTCTTTCCAGCCAAGCAGCATGTCTTCTCAAAACACTGACTGTGAAAAATGAACCCTTCTTTGACACTCTTTCAACTCACAGAGAGCTAAGAAGGACATGACTGGATTCCTTTTCAGTCTTTTTGCCTCTCTCTCCTATGTTTCCTGGCCTGGGGATTCCCTGCCTTAGCATTTAGCCAACCTCTTCTCTTGTCCAGCCCTTGCCAGATATTTGGCAGGACCAATATAAGAGCTCTCTCTGTTTCTTATTTTAGCACTCTCTTTGACTGTTAGCAGCTGTGATTTTGGCTGATTTTATGCCTGAGCTGGTTTTGTGCCTATTGCTGGACCAGATCAGGAGTTGGCACTTAATCACTGTTCTTCCCACCGGACAGGGCTTCCAAAACCAAGCAGAACAGGAGGCTCATTCCTTGACTTAGCAGACAGGTCACTCACATCAGTCAATGTCCTTGGAAGTCTGACCGTTCCATTACTGGATTCCCATCTTTCTGATTACACTGCAATTCCCATAAACATCAGCTGCTACTTTAAAGCTGAGCTTTCAGGCCTCTGGCTGTTTCCTCCTTATTGAGCCCCATAGCATAAAATGTACGTACTCCTATGTTCATCTGAGTCTTTGGTTTTCTTCCCAGTGTTCTTCAACCTTCTTCCACTGGCTCTCTGCCATACCAAATCTTCAGTGACCACTATGTCAGCTACCACTATGCTATCAACACACCATCACCCAGTTGCCACCCAACTTCTCTGGAATTAGCCTTTTTTAAAGTCTTTTTGCCTCACACATGACCTGCACAGGTGTAAATGTTAATGTACAAGACAAGTAAAGGGTGACACTGCAAGGCAACACAGTGCTTTCTCTCAACTGTCTGTCACATAAACCATAAGATCCTCCAATTTTTTTTACAATTATGGCAAAACACAAACTTACTGTTTACATCAAAGTAGGTCTGCACTGCCAACCATAACTTGGTGCATCAGCAACCAGAGACCATTTTGTTTAATAAGATCTGGCAGAAGCTCTAACCATGTTTTTGTAATGTACTGTGGGCATTTTTTTCCTTTCCTTTCCTTTTACTTTTATAACGTCCCTACCTAAATAGTCCTGGCAAGAAACAAATATTACAGAAAGGGTAGAATAAGGCTATAGCTCATAAATCAGTAGATCAGTTTATCAGGACAAAGTAATACATCTAGTTGGAAAATGCCCAAGACTGAGCTTTCTGCTCACAGATTATATTTGGTAAAATGTTCTCTCTCTCCTTGCAGCTTATAAAAGCAACAAATACTGATATATCTAGTTTCATTTGATAGGGTATACCTACTTCCTTAAAAAAAATAATATGAAGATGAAGAACATTCCTGAATCCGACTTATATAACTGATCACAATAGCAATAGCACTTATATACCTCTTCCAGTGCTTTATAGCCCTTTCTAAGTGGCTTGCAGTGTCAGCATATTGCCCCCAGCAATCTGTGTCCTCATTTTACCGACTTTGGAAAGATGGGAAAATGAAAGGGAATTTATTTGAAATTTATTTGGCAAAAGGGAATTTCTTTGAAAGATGGGTGACCTTTCCTGCTCATTGTGACAAGGTGTAATTCCCAAACTCAAATAAACAGCCTACCTGTGTGAGTTCTTACATGCGTTTTCAGCTGGTTGCACTGGGTAAAGGCCTTGCCACAGAGCTGGCACACGTATGGTTTGACTCCCTTGTGAATCCGCATGTGCCGTCTCAGACTACTAGATTCCGAAAATATCTTCCCACATGTATTACACACTGGCTTGGCCTTGGGGTATTTCTGATCCAGGTCTTCTGCCGAGCTCTCCAACTGATAGGAGTTCTTGTCACTGGTAATGTTAGATAAGCAGTGCTCTTTCAAAGCACAGTTTTGACGTGGTTTGCCTTGTTTTGGCTTCACGGCCATAGTCTGCACAAGGATTTCTTGAGCAGCAAAAGTTTCACTCTCCACCACAGGGGTAAGTTGCAGTTCAGAATTATCGCTGCCTTGGGCAGCTTGTTCTGTTATCTCGGTGGCCAATTTATTTGCATCTAAAAACATCTCCATGGCAGAGTTTTCTGCAACGTCACCTGGATATTGTACTGGTTTGCTCGGTGGGTGTTTGGGAGAACTGAAGGCCTTTTTTCGTTTTTTGGGTTGGACAGATTTTTTCCCCAAGGCTGCTGTTAAGACTGGAGATTGAACTATATCCACCGAAGGGGCATCTGATTTCTCCTGGTTATTGTAGTCACGAAGTGTTAGCAGGCAGGTCTGTTGGTTCAATGCAATATTCCCAGTGATACTAGAAGTTTCTGTAGAAGAAGGATTAGCAATAAAAGCAAAATCTTCCATTTTAATTTTACATTTAGTGACTACTTCCTCCACTTTAAGGTAGTCAGCAGCCTGGTGAATTTCTTTAACATTCCAACTGCAAGAAAAATATACATGAAATATACATAACTGATGGTCTTCAAAATGCATGAATATTAAATTAAGAAAACAGATACAATTTTTAAAAAAGATTTTTAAAAATCTAGATCAGAAATAAGACTTATGCTTCCTTTTCCTCTTTGGAAATGGCCATTAAATCACAAAAATAAGCATCAGCCATAAAAGTTATGTCCCTGCTATATAATCCCATTTTACCAATCAATTCACCTGAACTATATAGTCTAACACTGTTATTCAGATGGACCAAATCTGATACTGGACTGTAGTTGACATAAAGCATGTCACAACAGAAGTACTGCCACATAAAAAATATGGTAAATATTAAGCCATGAGAGCCAATGCTTAGATGGACCACTGGACAAATTTTAAGTTTGATGAAAATATTGAATTCAGTTTAGCCTATGAAAATGTGCTGAATGGAAAATAATCACCAACATTTTTTTTAATCACCAAGTGATACTGAATTCCTTCAGTCATCTCTGAGAGGCATGGTGATGTAGTGGTTCAAGTATTTGGACTAGTTGTGGGGAGATTTAAATTCTCTCTACCTTCAGTCATAGAAGATCATCAGGTGACTTCAGACCTCCTCACCTGGTGGTCCTCATGGGGACAAGTAGGAGGAGCAAGTACTATTGTTGGCTTTTTTAATTATTGTACAAAGACAGGCTATAAATCTAATATCTAAATACATGACAAGTTGTATCAGTTCTAATTCCTTGTAACAAGCTGTTGTCATACAATCCGTTAAGCTGTTGCTTGTTATGACACTTGAATCGAAATACATTTTCCCCCAACTTCCTTGCTTAATACTGATTTTTTTTAAGTACACTACTCATATAACAGAGGATTTTTGTACCATGAAATGAGGAGCCTGCAAATTGGATTAAACTAATCATCGTGTGACATTGCACATCACCTTGTCTATACTAGTTTCCTCTTCTGCTCCTGCCTGCTTTATTTCTGTGTCATCTTAACTTACATTGTATTGTATACCTTAAGTGAGCATTCTGTTTCATTCTGTCTAGTATTTCCTTTAAACACTAAATAAATATCCAGCCATACCTATCAAGTTTTAAATCTCCTGTGTATATGAATTCCAAAAGTTTCTGAAATCCATCAGCCTTCACTTGATTCTGATCCAGAACTATATTACTCTCTGAAGTGTCCCTGTAAATAGCCCAAAAGTAGTCGCTAAAGGATGCAAGAACATTTCGATGAGCTTTGAACTGGAATTCACCAATAATGATGGTGCAGTCACAAAGGAAGCCCACTTCACGCTGCCTGTTCAGACTTTCCAATAGATGCTCAGAGTGATGGGAACACTGCATTTTGTGTAACAATGCAGTTTCTTCCCTTTGGCCTGAGAAGAAAAACAAATATATAAGCATCAGGGTTCCTTGTCCCAGCAGAAAGAAAGAAAAAAACACAAACTCATTCAAATATTTGTCTCTATCTACTATTTTTGTATTATTTAGACAACAGAATCTAATTATTATGAAGAAAAGCAAAATGCTCAGACAAAACTAAAACTATTTCATTCGCCAAATTCAACATCCCTACGGGTGCTATAGCTCACAAAAAACATTTGCTGGGGAAAGACATTATAGAAAATATGAGCATTCGGTTTCCAAAACAAGCAAATTTAAATCACATCAAAAAGAAAGCAGGTTAGATACTATTTTAGAATGTAATGAGAGATTTTGAAAACTGGACTCTCTTTTGGCTTGCCAACCAGAGGCTGAATTGGATGGGTGCCCCATCGGATTTCCTGCATCCTCAGAGCAGGTTTTCCCCACAACCCCATGCATGTATGTTTGGCAGAATAAATTCAAGAAACCAAACTTAAAAGGATATATCCCAGTTGCAGAGCTCAACTGAGACTCTTCCCATTTTATGCACAGGATATTATATCCCACTCCTTGGTGTCTTTACGTAGGGATGCAAAGGGCAGAACATGATTTGGAGTGCCATCTGCAACACCCCCCACCCCACCCCCCCATGCATAGAGGTAGCTTCTTTATTTATTACATTTATTGGCTGCCCGTCTCACCCCAGGGTAATTCTGGGCAGTTTACAACATGAAAAAGATAAAATTACACCAATAAAATATGATATGCAACCCTAGCTGACAGATGGGGAGGGAGGGAGGGAGCAGGATGAGCCAGGGGGAAAGGTGGGATGTGTTCTTAATCTAATCCATCTGCACAGAGAGGAAAGTTGGACCAGGACTGGAGAGACCCAGATTCAAGGGACTCCCAAACTTCCATTAGAGAAAGTCACCGGGTGATTTGGGCTCAGTTGCCCTTCCTCACCCAAATTTCCCTAACAAGGCTGTTAAGGGGTTCCTTCCCTGTGCAAAATGCATGGGAGCCCCCTAATAACAAATACGTTGGGGGGGTGGGGGGTGTGTGTGGCAGTTTGGGGGCAATTCTGCAGAGTGGCATCTCCTTGTAAGAGCAGGACACAAACTGGCACCAGCATCTTTTCGCCTGAGGATTTGGCTGCGGGCGCGGGAGGGGGAAGAGCTCCCTCTGGTTCCAAATCTGACCTCCCCAAATGCCGGCTCCCTCCTTGTCACACACGCCCGCCAACTGGGATGCCTCCCACCCACTTCTTTTCCTTGGTCCTTCGGATTTCTCTGCTGTAAGCCCGGGTGTCCCTTCTCCTTCCTTCTCCTCCCACGCCCCCCCCCCCCCCGCCATCCAGCCCAAATGGTTCCGTCTTAGTCCGCTTCCTTTTCTTCTCCCCCCCACCCCTCCCCTCTCTTCAGAATTATAGTGGGCAAACACACCTGGCAGGGGTGGCAACTCGAGCGGAAGAGGCTTCCGCTCAGGGCGCCATTTTGTGATGACGCGGTTGAGTCCGCCCTCTTTGGTTGGTGGCGGGTCAAGGCTCACTTCCGTTCGCAGAACAATTCCAGCCAGGAAAGAGCGGCGGTGGCTGCGCTTGGAATTGGGGGCGGGGCTTCATTACGTAGTGGTGGGGAAACGGGCGTTTCTCCAGCATAAACTACATTTCCCATGATGTCTAGCGCTATAAATTGTTAATTTTTAGGGTGGGTGCGAAAGACTTTATTAGAGACGGATGGCGTGAAATGTCTTTGTCCTCTGATAAAGTGGAAATTAAGTATATTAGGATTCACTGGCCTGGAATATCTATAGTAGATCTAGACAGGAATGCGCATTAGCCACATAAAACCATTACTCTTACTTTTATAGCACAAAGTCGGAAACAAAAGTAATAAACATTTATTTCAAAGCCGGTCGGTTGCAACATTTAAATGTTGAGGGTGCAAGGTTTTTTTTTTTAAGCTTTCTTTTTTTTTTAAAAAAAGTTACCCCTAGCCGCTAGGAGCATGTGTAGTAAATATTAAAAACAAATGTATCGCAACAAGTCGAGGTAAACAGTCCATTTTTAAGCAATTTCTGTCCATTATAAATAAAATAAATTATAAAGAACTTTGAACAAGTACCTTGATATCTAAATAAAAGTCGTTTTTTGAGATTAAAATGTTTCCGCCCGGTTTCGAACCGGGGACCTTTCGCGTGTTAGGCGAACGTGATAACCACTACACTACGGAAACCGTTATGCCCAACCTTTTGGAATTATTTTCCTTTCACGCCTTTACTTTTATTATACCTAGGCATCTTCAAGTAGAATTTGAGTACAGCAGCATTCAACAGTGAGACCAAATATTTATTCACAAAAAACTCTAACTAAAACATAGATACTGCAGTCCCAAATGAAGATTTCCTCTATCAAGTCATGCTGCTACACATCTATAGGGTAATGATACCTAATTGGGTAATGAAATGTCTCCAAGCAAGTAACCCAGCTCGAAGAGCAGTAAATATATCACAATTCAACCTTGAGCTACGTATATTCACAACTATAGAAAAATTAACATTTATGCTTACAAAAAAATAATTATTAGATTATCCTCATTTTCTGTTCTTAAAAACCCAGTTACTTATGACTTGGTAAAAAGGAGGGATTATTAACTTGATAAAAATAAGGGATTAACTTATTCTGTCACTCCTTGAGACAATTGTTGAGAATTAAAACAGTATAAACTAGAAGTGGTAGGTTATATTCTATAAGACCCTATAAAATTAATTTTAGAAAAGGACATTATAAGATGGGCATAAATGCCAAATTGAACACAGTGGGATTTCAGGGGTGAGCAAGAAACAATGGGTTTGATGGATGATTAAATGTAGATTCTTTTTCCATGCTTTCCTTTCTTTCAAGGAAGGAATATAATTACCATCTCATCCTTATTTCCACTTGGTTTCCAGGTGAGATCATCTAAATGTTAAAATAATATCTATAGAATATAACATGCCCAGATTTTTCCCTCTCCTTCCTGTGGTGAAGTTAGTTGAATTTCTTGTTTCCTAATAAATAGAGCACTTTAATTATCTGTAACTATAACAAAGTATAAAGTAAATCCATCAAAAGTAAAATCCATCAAAGTAAATAGCACCATGACACAAACACAGCAGGTGTTGTGGCAGGTGTTCCTCTCCCTCTTCAAACTTGTGGGAGTGGAAACCTTGTGCTAAAGCATAGCCTCAATCTTCCATTTTAAAAAATCATGAATTGTGTTTCCTACAAGTGTTAGGAAGAAGGAAAAAAAATAGTGCCCACATGAAAGATGTTGCAAGTCCTCATGATGGAACTGAGACTTAAAAGATGATACATGATATTCATTAGGATGATTCATCTGACATGCTTATTTGTTATCAAATTACTTTGTTGTGCAATTAATTCAGTTTTCTTGGGGCATGTGGCATACTGAACTATAAACTCACTACAAGAACCAAGCTCCTACAAACACTTTGGGCTAAAAGATGGTTTGATACTTATGTAGGAATAAATCCCATTGGCTTCAATGGGGTTTGCTTCAGGTTAAATTTGGGGTGGGAAGCTGATGAGTTCCAGATTTCCCTTATGATTGTCTATGTTGGCTGAGATAGACACAGCCATAATTCCAAAAATTTGGAAAGCTACAGCTTTCTCCTTCCTGTGTAATATAAAGGATTCCAATGAATACCATTCAGTCATTGCTAAGTGATTGATGGGTCACAAGTGGGGAAAAAGTATTTTTACATACCTATTACCCCACTTTTAAGTAATGAAATGTTTCGGGCATGTTAGTGCTTGCTTGCCATTCTTTGCCTTTCAAATGGAAAGATCATTACGTTTTTTTGTCTTACAAATTGGAAGAAGATTGATTGAGTGAAGACACTACTGTCACCTGTTTATATGGGTCTATACACTAAATATAGAATGAAGAATTTGCTGTACATTACCATAACACATTGCTGCCCTCGTCCTGGAGGGGGGGTGGAATAACCCCTTCTTCTAGGAAGAGAAGATAATTTTGCCCACTTCCCCAATCCCTGCCCAGACTCTATGCTTCTTAAACATTCCCCATGTCATTGTCTTGCATTGTCTTTCTCCAAAAGCCAAATAAAAACCCACCAGAATTCTTTTGTGGGTATGTTATATCAATAAACTTATTTGACCAACTGACCTTCTATCAAAATAGATCATTCCCTTTTATCAGATCTTAAGAGGTCTTTGTTTCAAGGCACAACAATCTTTGAATCAAGATTGTAGATCAAGAAAGATGTACTTTGAAATCTTTTTCACCAAATCCTGAAACCCATAACAATTGGCTGCCATGCAAGTTGGGAATTGTCACTTCAATGGAAAACTGAAGGACTTCAGACTAGGAGAAGCAGATGCATTTCTTTCACTCCCCAGACTTGTTGGGAAGATAACTATGAAAATATCTGCTTCCCAAAAACATAAAGTGCTTACAAAGAAGGTGCCACAGATCTAGCAACTTGGTGTCAACCAAGTATTTTATTAAACACAGAGTCTTCTTCCAATGAAAAGCAATGAAAAGGTGGGTGAGATTCAAGCTCAAATTATTAATTTTTGTTATCCTTAGCAATGCTGGGGCTGCAATTCCTGAAAGCAGCAATTCTGTGAGGGCAGCTTCACAACTAGGCTTAGTATCCAGGTCCTCTGCCAGAAGAGCCTGAGAGAATTGGAATCAGTCAGGGGAAGGCCAAATATGTCCAAAAAATCAAAGAGGGTGGCTGTGACCATATCGGTTTTTATATGCAATGCATTTTAAAGGTAGGTAGAACATCCATTGCAGCTGTTTTAGCTCTTTTCACTATAGAGTGAAAAGAAAAAGAAAAAACACTCCCAACGAAAGCAGTAGTATTGATGCATTTTTTCTCTTGTTCATGCAGGTTGACTCATTTAATTTTATTTTTATTTTTCTGTTCCATTATCTGTTAGTTGATTGATCTATTTATAGACATTGGCTAATTTCAATACATAAACTTCCTAGATTCATTCCTCCCGAAGTACTTGTTTTGTTTCAATTATTAAAATAAAAACCATCTTTATCCAATATTAAGCTTGCATCAGCCCTATACACTCCACAATATCTTGGGCTCAGTATCAAAAACTTTAGTCCTGGGGAAGAGGGATATCCTGTTTGGCCCCAACCATGTTTAGGTAAAAGAAGGACATCTCCCCATTAAAAATTTATCTGCCCTGGTGGTTCCTCAGTTACCCTAGTGAGAAATTGGAATGGTTGGAATGGGAAGTGTCAGCTTGTGTTATGTATCTGGGCCTTTGGTCAAATTTAAACAGTTTCCCATTTAAATTACATGTCCCCGCAAGAGAAAAGACTAACCACAACTGGACAGTTCTTGAACCATGAAACAGACTTCACTGAGGAATGCAGAATCACTGTATTCATCCTATCTTATCCAAACATCTATTCAAGGCCTTACAAAGCTTTGCTCAGAAGGTATCATAGCAACATGGAGGTCACAATAGCCCGAGCAACACCTGTCTGGAGAGATTGTTAGCCTTAATCTTTCCCCAATATAAGACAAGCCCACTGAGGGTCTCTGCTCTGTGCAGGAACCAGAACCATCAACAAGGGATGGGTGAGCTACCACCAGCTATAGTTTTAGACAATGGCTCAGGCCTGCTCAAGGCTGGTGTTGCTGGAGATAAGGAACCACGTGTCATCTTTACCAACTTGATAGGCCGTGCCAAGGCCAAGTCTGTAATGCTCGGTGCTGGCCAGAAGGATTTCTACATTGGAGATGAAGCACAAGCCAAGAGAGGGATCCTCTCCCTAAGGTGCTTTAGAAAACACTGGGGAATGTAAACCATAGGGGATAAATAAGAATTAGTTGGTCAGAAAATCATCTTAAAACTGTTTACTTGGGGGTGGGGAGTAACTTCAGAAAAAGGAATCCTAAGAATTAAAGGTTGAAATGATGATGTAAGAGATGAATTTACATGAACATAATTTTCGGCCGAGTCAATGATATCTATAATACTACAATGGAAAAGGGCTATTCTGAACAATAGAACGTCAATTTGATGGACTAATGCATTCTGTGATGATTGACAGTGAGTTCTGCCTTGGATCCATGTAATTGGATATTAACTCCATAATTGGCAGCAATTGGCTGTCTTTCAGATTGGTCATGCTGGTTGGACGTACTACTGCTTGGAGTTCAGTGTCTAGAAAGGTATACGTTGTCCATTCAGGGGCTATTAAAAAGAACTAGATGTACCTTTGCTGGGTTTTGGAGGGCAATGAAGGCTATCAGAGATTCTTCTTTACCCACAAGAATAAAATCCTGATTTTCTACTATACTACACCATAATAGGATCACAACTTCTCAATCTATGGATGGGAAATCATCAAGAAATGCCAGAATTAATATCAGAAACAAAACAGGTTAGGCGAGTGGAAAACATCTTGAAAGAAGACCATGGCAAGGGATTTTTTTTATTGGTGTCTTTTATTGAGAGTACGATGAAGGAGGCATAAAAAATATTTGAACACAGAAGATTACTTTCTTCAGATTGCAAACACTTTTCAAAATGGGAGGAGGGACTAACTTGGTGTACATCATATTGAATTATTTAATTTGTCAAATGAAAGATTGCTTCCTTTTCTACTATCTTTGCAGTTTCTATCCAGATTATCCAAACTAGGGTATTTTTTCCCTTATTTAACAACTGTCATGCTTCTTTGTCACAATTTTGTATTAACATACCAGATGTTAACAATAAAGATCAGCTTGGGGTATGCTGTTAAAATATGCCCGCTTATGTAAAAAGTTGAGGTTCAGTTAGAACATTGCATAGTGCTTAATTAAGCATAACCATGGTTTAACTCTCTAGTCAGGAACTATAATAAAAATATGTGGCATGCATAATTACCAAATCAATTCATTTCTTTAAATGGTCTGGTTTGCAAAAACATTCAGAGTTGAAGACAAAATGTCCATAGTCAAAAGAGGTATATTTTGTGTATGTGTGTGTGTGTAAAGCCTAATAGATGACTGTGTTTGCCAAATTAGGTACAAATTATTCTGGAAACATTATTATCCATGTCCACACACACACACGGTGGGGGGGGAGGGGGGAAGAGAGAGAGAGAGAGATTGTAGCAGGTAGTAGACCAAAGGAAGAGTTCAAAACCTTTTTACAAACTAGGTACAGATTAATCATGATCCTCTAGGAATGGACAGCAAATAGTCTCAGTGTCACTGAGCTAAATGAGTTTCTATCTTTATCATTGAGCAGGCTGGGTATCGAAGTCAATATTTAAATATGCATATGTTGTCTATTTCTGATCTATAGTAATTGATTTCACATAGAATTTTCTAGCTGTTGTAATGCATAAAAAGAAAATCAATTGAAAATACAATAATTTGTTTTAAGTTTCCATATATAAAATGTTAGTGTAGGCCCTCTTCCTACCAGGAATACTTTCAACTCACAAAGCTTATTGATAACATTCCATACATAAAGATGTAAATGTTGTGCAACACTGAGTCTGCTATAGCTTGAAAAATTTAGGAATAGTAATTAGAATGATAAGCCCCAGGTTCCATTCTCCGGTTAACAAAGGAAGCACCTTGAATGACAACCAATGGAACAGTTTGCCCTTGGAAGTTGTGGGAGCGTCATCACTTGAGACTTTCAAGAAGAGATTGGACTGCCATTTGTCAGAAATGGTGTGGGGTCTCCTGTTTGGGCAGGGGGTTGGACTAGATGACCTACAAGGTCCCTTCCAACTCTGATTATCTGTTATCTGACTCTGGCCAATCATTACTTCTCAGCCCAGCTTATCTGAGAGTGATGAGAATTCAGATGGAAAAGAAATGACTATACACACATCATCCCAAACTTCTTTAGAAGGAAATGAGGAATAAGTATCAAACAAAACTATAAATGGAGTGTAACTAATGTTAAACAACTACATTATCAAATCTTCCACAAAAGAAGCATTCTAAGATTATAAACTGGGAACCATGAAAAGATATTTGGAACTGAGATTTTACATGGAAACACGTCCTTTGTGAATTTTTAGAATTTTGTCTGCCCCAGTTCAAGTTGTTTTTAGATATGTGCATGCTTCTTTAATTCTCATTTATATCCAACAGATATCCAGTAGAACATGGCATTGTCACTTCCTGGCCAGACATGGAGAAAATCTGGAAGCATACTTATGAGAATGAACTGAGATTAAACTCCGGCACGAGGCCTGCACTGATCACTGAGGCACCACTTAACCCATTATCCAACCGTGAACAAATGACGAGGTTGCTCTTTGAAAAATTTGAAGTTCCAGCTCTCTACGTGGCCATTCAGGCTGTGTTGGCCCTCTATGCTGCGGGTCTCACAACAGGCTGTGTGATGGATTCTGGGGATGGGGTCACACATACTGTCCCAATCTTTGAAGGCTACTGCTTGCCTCATGCTGTTCTCCGACTTGACCTGGCGGGCCGGGATCTGACAGATTATTTAATGAGAATCCTGAGAGAAAGTGGCATTGCCTTGGTGAGCACAGCTGAAAGGGAAATTGTGAGGATCATCAAGGAGGCCTTGTGTTATGTGTGCTTAAACCCTGAAGAAGAAATGGCCAAACAACCTACTGCAATAGAGAAAACATGGAAATTGCCTGATGGTCAGATTATCAAAATCCACAACCAATTGTTCCGCTGCCCAGAGACCCTCTTTCGCCCATCTAACATTGGCATGGAAGCGCCAGGAATCGATAAGCTCTTATTCAATACCATCATGAAATGTGACATTGACTTAAGGACCACTCTGTACGCCAACATCCTCCTTTCTGGTGGCTCCAGTCTCTTTCCTGGGATTTCAGATCGCTTGACGAAGGAGTTGATTCGCATGGCTCCCAAAGACACTGAAGTCCTGGTCCAAGCCCCTCCTGACAGGAAGATCTCTGTCTGGATGGGGGGATCCATTCTTGCTTCTCTCTCAGCCTTTCAAGAGATGTGGATTTCCAAGGAAGAATATGCTGAAGTTGGGCCTAACATAGTACACAGGAAGTGCTTCTAGATCCCTGTGGTACAGAAACATTTTTATTTGAAAAGCTGTGGGAAGAATGTCATGAAACTCTTGGTGAGATTTATTGCCTCACCTTTTTGAAAGACAAATAAAGGTAACAATTCCATGGCTGCTTCCTTAGGCTATATTTCTGTGAATATCCTATAATACAGTGATTCACTTAATAACCATGGCAAGAAAGAAAGGTCGTAAAATGAAGCAAAACTCAAATGTCTTGCTTACCAACATAAATTTAGGCTCAGTTGTGGTCGTATGTTTAGGATTACCTGTAATAATTCACAGACAGCAATACTGTAAAACAGAGGTCTTCAAACTTGAATGTTCTAAGATTTGTGGACTTCAACTCCCATAATTCCTCCTCCAGTCATGTTAGTCCAGGAATTCTGGGAGTTGAAGTCCACAAGTCTTAAACTTGCCAAGTTTGAAGACCCTTGCTTTGAAGTGCTGTGCATTATTGCCCTTGCTGGTTTAAATTAAGGCTGAAATGGCATAACAGAACAATAGGGTAGAAATGGAGAAACCAATCCTATTCCCTCTGCTTCCCAAACAAAGACAAAGAGGAATGCAGAAGTTAGCATTTGTGGTTCACATTAAAAAAAGAAAAGAGGAAAACAAACCTTGTTCATGACAGAGCTTTCTCACACTTTAATCTATTTTGTTTTAACTTTATTCCAATTATTCACAACATCTTGGAGAGTTGATAAGGTGGAGATTCTGTTTCTGCAGGAGCGCTGTGACTGGCAAATGTTTTTTTCTATCAGCTGATAACCTGATGGAAAACAGCAAACTTAAAGGTTCAACCAATTATCATATTTGCCACACACAAAATCAGGACACTACCATTTAGCAGGTAGTCAAAACAGACTTAATGGAGGCAAGATGGGGGCAACCAATTTTAAGCCAACCTTGTTTTCTATCCACTCAAGAATAGATGAGAAGTGGTTGGAGTTAATTGTGGAAAGTTGTCAGAGGCAAGTAAGCCATCTAGCAGCATCTACTGGTTGAAATTTCTTTTGAAGACAAAACAAAGTGTTTGAAAAGCATTTAAGCAGAAATAGGCAACCTTTGACTAAGGGCCTGGCAAAATTTGGGATTGGGGTTAAGAACTGCAAGATGGGGAAAGAGACACATCATATATGTTAGGATTAGACTTGATGGGAAGTTCTGTGCTGTGTCTGTTTTTAAAACTGTGATGTTGGTTTTAGGGCTTAGTGTTTAATCCCCAAATGACAACAAGACACTTTCAGTTTCCATTTTAACAGAACAGGCTTGGGAGAACCATAAAGGGTGACTTAAAAAGCTCATATAGCCATAGACAACCCATCCTTACACAACAGGATTGCAAAAGGAAGATGGGATTGCAAAACCCTTCTCAATTTACACCTATGCCTAAAACTGAGACTCGGTAACTTTTCATCCTTTCTTCCCAAACTTGGGCAACCTTTGCTTGAATTTCCTGCTGTTACCATATGTTTCACAAGAGAAATATGGCAACTCTGTGCTACCAGTCTTTCCCAACCTTGGCAAATTCGTAATGCGTGGTTTTTAGTACCCAGGATCCCTCAGCCAGCACAGCAATTGCTGAGAAGTTGGGAAATTGTCCATACATCTGAAAGTTGAGACAGTGGTGTTGGGAGAAATATCCACCTGGTTCAGTTCCAAGCCAGGAGAAAGACACTAGGAACATGGGAAGCTGATTGGTAAGATGGTTTAATGGTGAAGCATAAGCACATGGGTGGTTCTCGGCAGCTGACCACATGGAGTTGAGATTGAGAGGTATTTATACCTTCTCTTGGGCTCTGAACTTAAGCTTCCTGTTCCTGTGCAAAAACATGTATTCTATTGGCTGTTTTAGGGGTTATAGCTGGCTCTGTGGGTTTTCCCAGGTTTGGCTGAAGTTTGGAGGGTGTGGTGCAACTGAGATAATGCAATGAAGAAGCTTGTGTTCGGAAAGGGTGTTGGACAATTCCTATTATGGCTGAGGGCTAATCTTACTTACCTTTGCTCAGACCTTGCTGCAGAGAATTTGCTTATGAATAGAGCTAGCTACTGTATCTCTTTATCTCTTAAGTGCTGGCACCTGCTGAGGGCTTTAAGAAAGGTGGAGGCTATTAAGAGTGAGTCTGCTTCCCCGCCTGTAAAAAGAAACATGTTTCCAAGAAATTGTAATATGCTGCCTTTTCAATATTTTGAGAAATATTTTGTCAAGATATTTCATTCTTCTAGAAGGGGGGTCTTCCCTCAGTGGAGAAACACTGACATTTTCTGAAGTTACACCCTTCACTGTGCCAGTTGATGCTGCCTGCTGCTTTTTAAAGAAATCACTCATTTTAACATCTGCCTTTTTTCAATAGCTGAGGTAACTGATATCAGCTTTTCCCAGGCCTGATATCACCTCTCTTGAAGTCTGGATTTTGGGTTTGCCATAGATTAGCCTTCCCTAATTTAGCACTGTAGAGGCCTCCTGGATTCCCAACTTCCAGAATCTCCAACCAGAGAGGAAGAGAAATCAGGCATTTATACTTCCATTATGCCTACAGACACCAAGGCTAAGCAAAACCAACTGTCCCTCCCCTCATTCCTTCATCAAAACAGGAATCTGGCTGCACTTTTTCTCACTAATTTTATGAAAAGTCATAAACTTTCCTGACCTGCAGCTCTTCATGAGGTGCTACATCACAGTATTCATTTATCTTTTAAACAAACGTGTAGAGCTGTCCTTCTACCAGAAGAAACTCTGGACCAGGAACATTTTTTAAAAATATTGGCACAGTAACGTAGAGCCTAGCAGTGCACTATATACAGGTATCTAGCATAGCAATGCATAGCATAGAAGAAGTAGCAGAGCATAGTGTGCACTGCATGGAAGTTCATGGCATAGAAGAGCATTTGTGCTGCATTGCGTTGTGCTGCATTGCGTTGTGCTGCATTGCGTTGTGCTGCATTGCGCTTCATAGCGTTGCATTGTGCTACACTGCATTGCACTGTACTGTGCCAGAAAAGGCACTTGAAGCAAAAGGGGACGAAAGTTTATGCTTTAAAAAACGTGTTAGTCGGGAAAAGGCGGTTCGTGTGTCTACCGCAGACGAACACGCCCCTCTCGCGATTTAAAGCACGAGCTTGTGGAACAATCTTGGCAACTTTTAAGATGTGCATGTGCAAAGCAAAACCCGGGATTTTTCAACCAACATGCTTTGCAGGAAAAAAAAACTCAACCCCGGGCAAGTTCCGCCACACACACACACACACACACACACACACACACACACACACACACACACACACACACAAACAGCACACGAGAGAGAGAGAGGAGAGAGAGAAAATCTGATGTCGTCACCCGCCTCGCACCAATGAGAAACAAGGCGTTCTCGCTCGCTGACCAATGGGACGCAGCGGAGGAAAGGTATTTAAACTCCGGAGGCGGGAGGAAGCCAGCAGCGGTTGGGAGGTTTTCCTTCTTTTCTAACCCTAACTCGCTGTCTCCGACGGCGGTTGGCCTCGTTCGCTGTTTTACTCGCTGACTTTCAGCGAACCGGAGCTCCGAAAAAACGTCAGCGATTCGGGGGAAGCCTCCTCCTCCGCTAGCCGGCCACGCGTCGGTTCCCTCCTTTCTTCGTCTTTGAGCGTGCTCGGCTCTCCAGCCGCCGCCCCCGCTCGAGGCCGCGGTCAGCTTGGTCCGGGCCACTGCTGCCGCGAAGGGTTTAGCCCTGCCCGCCTCGGGGGAGGCGAGTCTCAACCGAAAGGCGGAGGACGGGGGGGAAAAAAAAAGTGCCCGTGAGGCCCGGACGTGAGAGCAAATACGGGCGGCGGCCCCTGTCCCGCTCGCCCCTGAGTAGTGGGGTGTGGCGGCGGGCGCCGTCCGGACATGCCAAATTCGAGTTCCCGGGGAGAAAGGGAAAGGGCTACGTGTCGTCCAAGCAAGCGCTGTGGCGAACGCCAGCTCTCCTGGGGTTGTACAGTTACGCTTTTAGGGCATGGCGACGACGGTTGAACCGGCTCAACCATTGTTGGAGGGGGGGGGGGGAAACGGACGAACCGGCTCAACCATTGTTGGGGGGGGGTACGGCAGTTGTAAGGGGCATTACATTGATGAGGCGGCGAATGCGGCCCTCGAGCAACGCAGGGGTAAGAAGGCGAAAGGAGTGTGCCACATCCCGAGGACGTACTATATGTCCGAGGTGAGTCCCATAAGTGCCTTTTCAAAAAGGCAACTGGACTTCCCTCCGCCCCTTTAAGGCGTTTCGCTTCTCATCCAAGAAGCTTCCTCAGCTCACTGAAGAGTTGAAGAGTCTTGGATGAGAAACGAACCGTCAAGGGAAGGAAAAAAAAAAAAGGTTGCCTTTTTGAAAAACCACTTTTGGGACAACCCTCATCTGGGCGGTGACTTGGTGGTTTTCTTAGATTCTGCCCCTACTTAAGACCATCTCTGTGACAACTGTTCGGCCTGGAAAACCTCTGTGAAATATTTCGCTTCATCTTTTTGTTTTACTCTTTAATGCGAGCTCTCCAAAGTGAGGTGGCATCCAGGCTTAGCAAATGTTTAGGAATATGCTGCTGGGTGCTTGATTTTTCACCCTGTCTTTTGAAATGTACTTTTGAAATATGGTAAAGGAGACAAAGGAAGTACATTTGCAACAATTCTGCAAGACAAGACAAGTTTTTTTTTAAAAAGGGGGGGATTCTTGGCTTCTGTTCTGGCAACAGTTACAGGAAATTTCTAAAATTTTGGTTCCATCATAGTTGGGGAAAACTGGCATATATTTTTTCCCTAATTCTCATTTCCCCCCCCACTAATTAAGAATGGAATAAATGATTTAGTGCCCCCATGTTTTGAAAGGCCCCTCTTCCCAGAGTTTTAAGGAAACTTTAAGTATGGCATCTAATTTCTCAGGCTGTACAAACCTAGTTAGATCAAATGATAGTTCTGGAGATGCTTTTGAATTGTGCAGTTGTAAATATTGCAGGAGTAGCTTCAAGTAAAATAGATGGTTACTTGCACTGGCAAGTCCATAAAAGGCTGTGCCGTGATCTAGATTAAAAGAGTAAGGGTGATTTGGGGTGCATATAATCTGTCAGCATTTCCTTAAAAATATGTTCTTTAAGGAGTTGCTGACAGGTGCAATGTGTGTGCCCTACATGCTCTGAATTCCTTCCCCCTTCATACCCAGAATATTGCAGAGCCCTGAATCATAAACTCAAAAATCATCCAGCCTAGATTTTTTTTCCTTAGAATTAAAAGCTGCTAAACAAAAACGATTACCTAAAACTTGTTTTGCAACCTCTTACATTTGCATTTGATGTTCTTTCGCAAACATGGAACATAAAAACATCCACCAGCTTCCTTCTAAATTAAAGTGTTCTCTGCATTTGTTAGGACCTTACAATAAACTGCCAAACTTTGGTTGATTTGTGGCTGCATGTGTTCTGGGAAGTCAGTATTGTCTTTAGAAAGTGTAGAAGGAACCTTACTCAAATACTTTAATTTTCTCTTTGTGGGATTCTTGTATCCATATTGAAAAATTTTTCCAATGACTAAAAGGTAATGTCTCAGAGTCTGGGATTGAAAAAGGGCACCAAATTAGTTGGACAGCAATCATTTGTCCAGAATGCAATCTACAAGTGGAGATTTCAAACAGCTGCCTATTTGGTTAGGCTGTCCCAGCAAGTTCAGCCAAAGAGCAGAATGTTTGATGCTCAAAGAAGTCTAAAGATCCCCAGAATTTTATCACATTATCTGCACATCTATCTTGTAATTGATATCAAAGCATGACTACTACCGGAACCTGCACAAATGGGATCTTCATGGAGGTGCACCAGAAAGAAACCTTGGCTGTCCACAAAGAACGTTGGGGTGTAACGTGTTTTGCCCATAAGACATACAGTAGACAAAGTCTGGAACAATATTCTGGACAACAAAAGATTTAGCCAAAGTACCAGAAGACATTTTGCGAATACCAAAGCCATTTCACCAAAAGAACCTGAAACTAAATGTGTTGGTGGAAATGTGTGGGGCTGCTTTACTGCCACAGCAGTGCAGCATAGAATTTCTACTTTAGTTTTACTAGAGTGCTTGAAAATGCAAAACTTAGGAAGATTGAAGTTCGGCTAGAAGTGGACCTTGCTCCAAGATAATTGACACTAATTCCAGTAAATCCTTTAAGGACTGGATGAGGGGAAAGTGGAGGGTTCTGGGATAGGTAAACTAAATCTAAATCCCATCAAAACGTGTGATGATTTGAAATGTTTGGATGCACATGGTGGGGGAACCTCAAGACCTTGCACAGCTGAAATCTGGATGGTGAATTAGGGAAAGGGCAAAGCAAATGGGCGTACTGTTTCAGCAGAATCTCATCTGCCAAACGTTGCTACAACTTTAACAGAACTACAATGACGTGGGATAATACCCGAAGGAAGCTAAACAGCACACATGTAAGTACCCGCGAAAGCCTAAGAAAACATATATATATATATATTATTCCCCGTCGTTTGAGAGTGCAGGCTTCCAAATGATTGACAGTCTGGTGGAATCATCTCTTCTATT
>BLBF01000040.1:16655130-16671337 GCA_015471245.1 Laticauda colubrina
GCCTTGGTGCCTGCCTCCCTGCCAGCCTTCCTGCCAGCCTTGGTTCCTGCCAGCCTCCCTGCCAGCCAGGAACCCCACAACCATGCTGAAGCACAGCAAGCCTCAGCCATCTGCTGCCAGCCCTTGCAAGAGGGACAGGGCTACCATCCCACCCCCTGGCCCTCACTCTGGTTCTGCAGGGGCTTCTGCAGCACGGGCTCGCTCTTATGGGTGCTGGGGCTTCTGCTGCTTCTGCTTCTGGAGGAGCTGATGAAAAGCACTCCAGCACCAGCCACCTCCACAGCACCTGGACCCTTCACCCATGAGACTGAGCGACCAAGCGGAGTGCCAGAGACTCATTTTTGTCTTATAGCTTCTTGTTAGTAAAGTCTATTTTTGATTCATACACTTGCTTCATTTCTTTTTTTTAATAAAGTCTTGGTGGAAACTTTTAGAAATGGTTTAAGCCTTTGCATGCTTGTGGGATGGTTTAAGATAGCAGTGGGATGGGCAGGGATACCTTTGGAATGGGTAATAGCTATGGGATAGATAAACCTCCAGTGCAAGCATAGTGGGACTGTATGGTCCACCCTCCCAGGTGCCACACCTTTGTCCCTTTATTATCAATAACAATGTAAGCATTGATCCAAACATTTGAACATAAATGCAACTCTTGATTAAATGCCCTGTTCATTGTAGGCCCACCCAACATACATGGCCCAATCTCATCAGTGTGATGAGACAGGCTGAAGGAAGCATCCATTAAGCATCTATCATCCTGTCTTGCCACTCCACTGCTTCAGCTGGGGAGTTGCACCAGTGTTTCAGGAGGTTGCGCTGCTTCTTCCCTTCACATGAGGCTCTGTTGGGGCCTTGCACATCCTCAGTGTCTATCAGGTTTCGCCCTTGCCCCCATTCCCCAGGCTCCAGGTCCCCATTTTCTTATTGGAGGTCCACGGGACTGTTCTGCAAGACTGGGTAGCGGGTGCGCATGAGATTGTGCAGGATGCAGCAAGCTTCCATGATCCTCCTCACGGTCTCTGGGTGATGCTGCATGATGGTGAGAAGTACCTGGAACCTGTTGGCCAGGATGCCAAAGGCGTTCTCCACCACCCGCCTTGCCCTGGACAGCCTGTAGTTGAAGATCCTCTCTTCACGGGTGAGGTATTTGGAGGTGTAGGGCTTCATGAGGTAGGTTGTGAGGGAGAAGGCGTCATCCCCCACGATGAAGTAGGGCACATCTTGTGTGTCGTTGGGCAGGGGTTCTGGATCTGGGAAGCCCACGATGAGGTTGCATTCCAGCTCCTCCTTGAGGTGACTGGCGTTGTATACCTGGGCATCTGAAGATGAGCCGTTGCCTGAAGCATCGATGTACATGAACTTGTAGTCAGCATCGTCCATGGCGAAGAGGATGATGCTGAAGAAGCCCTTGTAATTGAAATAAGTGGACCCCGACTTGGCTGGAGCTTTGCAGGCCACGTGCTTGCCATCTATGGCTCCAACGGTGTGGGGGAAGTTCCACTTCTGATACCACTGCTCTGCAACTTTCTTCCATTCTTCTTCAGTGGAGGGGCACTGGAGGAGCTCCTCCTTGTATTCTTCGATGATGGCCTGCACCACTTCTCTGACCACAATGCTGATGGTGTTGGATGGCACCCTCCAGCCGTACTGCATGCTCCTGTAGGTGGTCCCTGAGGCCAGGTGGCGCAGAGTCAGTGCCACCTTGAGCCCAGGTTCCAGGCTGGGCCGGAAGTTGGTGTTTGCCTTGGTCAACCTGAGTGTCAGCCGCTGCACAACTTCGTCAAACATGGCTGGAGGCATCCTCATGAAGTTCTGGAATGCCCGAGTGTCTTTGTTCCTGAGTTCCACCATCAGCTTGTTGTACAGTCTGTCCTCTGCTCTTCTGGCGAACCATCTTCGTACCCAGACGCTTCTTGGCCGCCCCTTTTTCTTCCCGTAGTAGAGTTCACAGAGCCTGTAGATGGCTTCGCACTGTTGCAGAAGGATGGTGGCTGCCAAAAGGACTGTGTTACGATCCATGGTGGACATGACTGGATGCTGTGGAAGAGGAAGAGGCAGATGAAGGCTGCAGAGGTCTGCAGCAGGGCTGCTGGTCTGAAAGTGAGATCCAGATGTGTTGCTCCCCCTTTTTATAGGCAGTATAGGTGTCCCTTTGCATCCTCTAGGCATCCTGTAGACATCCTTAATATCCGAGATAGGTCCCCTCTGCGGACGTTTTTTCCATTTTACATGCTTTGTTTCCATGCTGCATCCGCTAGGCATCCATTCTGCATCCGTTCTGCGTCCGTTCCGCTTCCTTCCTGCGTCCAAGCGGATGCGAGTTGCGCGGATGCATAGCGGATGCCTAGTGGATATAGCGGATGCGTAACGGATGCAGAACAGATGCGTAGCGGATGCGTAGCGAATGCAGAACCAACGAATTGGATACATTTTCTGCGCAAAAGTTTTGAGCAGCTCAAAACTTTCTGAGTGGATGAAACGTCCATAAACGGATGCTGGACAGATAGAGAGGAAGCAAAATGAAGGCAGTGAGTACATCGCGTTAACCAATGGATGGCAAGCTTTTTTGTCCATTTTACATCCTCTTTGCATCCGTTAGTGCAGTGTGACAGGGGCTTTAAGTGGAAAAAAACACTACAGGCTGATCCAAGTGTGATGTCATGTCCTGAAAACAAGTCAAAATGAGGCTCAGCAGTGTGTGTGACCTCCATGTGCCTGTACGACCTCCGTACAACACCTGGGCATGCTCCTGATGAAGTGGCAGATGGTCTCCTGGGGGATCTCCTCCCACACCTGGACTAAAGCATCCCCCAACTCCTGGACAGTCTGGTGCAACGTGGCCTTGGTGGATGGAGTGAAACATGATGTCCCATATGTGCTCAATTGGATTGTGTGGGCCAGTCCATAGCATCAATGCCTTCGTCTTGCAGAAACTGCTGACACACTCCAGCCACATGAGGTCTAGCATTGTTGTGCATTAGGAGGAACCCAGGGCCAATCGCACTAGCATATGGTCTCAGAAGGAGTCTGAGGATCTCATCTGGGTACCTAATGGCAGTCAGCCTACCTCTGGCGAGCACATGGAGGGCTGTGCGGCCCCCTAAAGAAATGCCACCCCACACCATTACTGACCCACTGCCAAACCAGTCATGCTGGAGGATGTTGCAGGCAGCAGAACATTCTCCACGGGCGTCTCCAGACCCTGTCATGTCTGTCACATGTGCTCAGTGTGAACCTGCTTTCATCTGTGAAGAGCACAGGGCGGCAGTGGCGAATTTGCCAATCTTGGTGTTCTCTGACTAATGCCAAATGTCCTGCAACGTCCTGTGGACATCAGGCCCTCATACCACCCTCATGGGGTCTGTTTCTGACTGTTTGAGCAGCCACATGCACATTTATGGCTTGCTGGAGGTCATTTTGCAGAGCTCTGGCAGTGCTCCTCCTGTCCCTCCTTGCACAAAGGTGGAGGTAGCAGTCCTGATGCTGGGTTGTTGCCCTCCTGCGGCCTCCTCCACATTTCCTGATGTACTGGCTTGTCTCCTGGTAGCCCTCCATGCTCTGGACTCTACGCTGACAGACACATCAAACCTTGCCACAGCTCGCATTGATGTGCCATCCTGGATAAGCTGCACTACCTGAGCCACTTGTGTGGGTTGTAGACTCCGTCTCACACTGCCACTAGAGTGAAAGCACCACCAGCATTCAAAAATTATCAAACCATCAGCCAGAAAGCATAGGAACTGAGAAGTGGTCTGTGGTCACCACCTGCAGAACCACTCCTTTATTGGGGATGTCTTGCTAACTGCCTCTGCTTTCCACCTGTTGTCTATTCCATTTGCACAACAGCATGTGAAATTGATTGTCAATCAGTGTTGCTGCCTAAGTGGACAGCTTGATTTCACAGAAGTGTGACTGACTTGGAGTTACATTGTGTTGTTTAAGTGTTCCCTTTAATTTTTTTTGAGCAGCGGTATAATAAAGTTATACATATAGATCCAAAACCAGAAATTTAGAATAAACCAGGCTACAAGGAAATTAAAACAGAATTAGCCCCCAAATAATTTCTGAAAGAAATTTATTGTGATACACCTGCATATCTTTTGGGAGTGGTTTCTGATGGGGAAATTATGCTGTAGGGTCAATTCTAATGGGAGAATACAATTTTGCAGATAACTAGGCATCAAACCATGAAAGGCCTTTTGGGGAGCACATTAAATTGAACCTGGAGGCTTGTTGGCAATTATTGTAGGTATAGCATGGTCCTGTGAATGCCATCATATAGATTGCTGCACTCAAATCAACTGCAGCTTCTGAGTGATACTGTTGCTTTGCATAGCTTGTCTATCAAGTATACGACTAAGTGATTCAATGTCTTCAAAGGCCGCCCCTTGTAGAACATGTTTCAATACTCTAGTTACCATAGAAAAATCATCTTGCCCAGATAGGGTTGCAATTAGCATATCAGCCAAAATTGGGGAAAGACAAAGGAATAATTAAGATTTGCATGTTAATGATTTGTCCAATTTTGGAATTATTTAGGATGCAAAACCAAAATTCTGGTGATACAAAAAATACAGCAAAGGAGCAGGATAGCCTCCCCATAAGTATGTGAATGATTGCTGACTTTGCAGAAGCAAGCATGATTTTAACTGCTTTTGCTTTATACTTGGAGGGTAGGTTGTGATACATTGTGCATTTAGATTACAGGACAGCTTTTCATTGTATCAGAGATGGGAATTTCTGTCTTGTTGGCCTCAAAAGTCCCTTCTATAAGCCAGTTGTGCTGGTTTCTTGAGTAAGGTTTATGTTAGAACCCCTAGTGATCTTGACAAGTCATTTATGATTTTACTGTTCTATGGGTGCAATTATATGACTAGCTAGTCTTTTGCAGTTAATGTGCAATGCAAGGGTGAAGAGTACAAGAACAGCAAAGGAGAGGACCATGAACCCTATGATTTGCTGCTGTATTGGTGTAAATGTATTCTTCCCATTACTGTTAGGTCAGTGCTTTCCAATATAGGTGCCTTCCTGTTGCGTAGACCGGCACCCAGAATTCCTCACCTAGCATGGTCATTGCTGGGAATTCCTGAAAATTATCCCAGTGAAATACTGGGCAACAAGAATAAATGAGCTTCAATTTTATGGACACATTATTCAATTTTATGGACACTCACCCTCATTACAACATGAGGATATTGCATTTATGTATCTTAAATACATGAAGTACAGAACATTTTCATCTCAATAGTTCCTTTATTTCTAACAAAATAGCAACTATTGGTTTATAATGGAAGCATGCCGCATGAGACCTTAAAATTGCATCTACCCTAAAGCCATGGATTGCTCCCTCAGAGATTTATTCTAAATTGTAATTTTTTAAGTTGACAAATGAGGAAAAATATTAAATGTAAAAAAGTCATATTAACTATATTTAGTTTTATTAAATTTAAATGGGAATTGTTTTATTAATTTAATAAAGCAATTTGTGTTGATGTGCTTAATTGGCAGGGTCAGATACAGTAGTAATTTAGCTATTATGTTTATAACATTTTTTCATGAATGGTAGATATTAGCTATTCAGTGATAACCGGATAGTTCAGTGGTCACATTTTATAGATCAAATTAAAAAATAAGAGAGTCTAATTTGATCACACAAACCTAGGTCTTGATTTTACTCAACTGTGAAACAAAAACCTATGTTGAGAAATGTGGGAATACATATAATGTTTGGAATGTGAATAATGTGAATCAGAATCAAAGCTGTAAGGGACCTTTGAGGTCTTCTAGTCCAACCCCTTGCTTAAGCAGGAGACCATATACCATTTCAGACAAGTGGCTGTCCAGTCTCTTCTTTAAAACCACCAGTGATAAAGCACATACAACTTTTGAAGGCAAGTTAATTGTGGTTAATTGTTAATTAACTGGTTAATTGTTCTCACTGTTAGGAAGTTTCTCCTCAATTCCAGGTTGCTTCTCTCCTTGATTAGTTTCTACCCATTGTTTCTTGTCTTGTCTTCTGGTGCTTTGGAAAATAAGTAGACATCCTCTTTTTTGTGGTAGCACCTCAAGTATTGGAATATTGCTATCATGTCATCCCTCATCCTTATTTTCTCTAGACGAGTCAAGACAAATCCTGCAACTGTTTGTCATATGTTTTAGTCTCCAGGCCTTTAATCATCTTAGTTGCTCTTCTCTGCACATTTTCCAAAATCAACTTTTTTGTAATGTGACCATAACTGAATGCAACATTAGTGATCGTACTGAGACTTTATAAAGTGGCACTAATGCCTCGTGATTTTGATTCTGTACCTCTTATTTATACAACCAAGGGTTGTATTAGCTTTTTTGACGACAAAAGACAGCCTGCTGACTGGGGAATTCTGAGAGTTGAAGTCCACAGCCTTAAAAGTTATGAAGGTTGAGAAAACTTGCACTGTTTAATTGTGAATGTTTTATCAAAATTTCTCCCCAGCCACTATACTATGATTCACTCTATTTCCTTACAATATGGTATCTAAATTTTACAATGTACTTACAATGCATAAGCTAAATATACTGGCTTTTTGTAGCATCCTATGTTTCAAGATTATTTACAACCCCCCTACTGGATTACAAAATCAGTGCTGTTCAATTATGCTTTTTTTTAATAATTTTTTTTACTGATTTTCAATAAACATACACAAACAAAACACAAAACATCAAAACATAAAGCTTATTTTTGAAAAGCAGCTTAGTCCCGGGTTACATCTTTTTGTACAGACATAAATTCGAATTCATGCTCACTTTTTATCCCATTTCATATCTTATTTACCATTCTACATTTTCTATATAGCTTCTCCCCTCTTTTCACTCTCTTAATTCTATTTTATTTATTTCATCTCAATTTAAATCATTTATACACATTTCTTTTGTCTGTTCTATTTCAATTTTCTATTATCTTTTCTCATTAACAAAATTTCTCCTGTAATCACTGATTGAAGTATGACGCCTTTAAATCTTTCCCCTAAATTTAACACCTAAAATAATATACACTTTTCAATCTGATTCTGCTTAGTACATTCTAAAGCTATATACTATATTATAAAATAAAAAAGAGTAATAATATAATTACAACAATAATCCATAGCAAATTAAGCTCTATTATTAAATCCAGTTTTCTAACATTATTTCAAATATAAATACAACAATACAATCTTAGGTATTTTTGCAGAATCTCTTTTTTAATCATATTTTTACCCACTATCTCTGAATAAATCTTGTTTCTTTACATCTTGTTTTAAACCTTTGTAACTTCTCTTTCCTTTTTTCCTTACCTTTCTTCTCCAATCCTGCCTTTTTACCCTCTTGTCTCTTAATCTCCACCTTCTTCTGTATTCCTCTTTTCTGTTGCTTTCTGACATTGTATTAATTTTTCACCTTATTTTTCCCTTTTTTGGTTGTTTTTTTAAGTCTTAAATTCTCCATTCTCTTTCCCCTCTTTCCCTTTTTTCCCCCAGCAAAAGTTGTTTGTTCATTAAAGATGGCTTCTTCTTCATCCCAGTCTTCTTGTTCTTGTAGTTTCTGGTAGGTAGAAATCGCCATTTCTAAAAAATGGAAAACAGATCCAGAAGAGCCCTTCCCTTCTTGTTCCTCTTCTTTTAGCTTTTTAAATTCAATTTTCAGTTCATCAACAAGTAGTGCCATTGTGAAAAGTTTTTTTTAAACAACCCAAATGTTTTTAGTGTTTCAAATAATGATTTCCAAAAGTCCCAAAGTCACCAAGCAATCCAAATACACACAGACTGTTTCATTTAGCACTTTCTTCTTTTTATACTTTCTCTTCCTGGGGGGTTGTAGTTCAATTACAAAGCTCCAATTAAAATATATCTTTTAGAAGTCTTGTTACAGTTTAGCTCTGATCTTATAAATTCCAATCAGCCTCCTCCAACAATATATTAATATTAATTCTTTCCCTTCCCACTTACAGCAAAAAAAGTCCCCCCCCCCCCAATTCTCAGAAATCTTTATTGTCCCCTTGACTTTAATTTTCAGGATTACCTGCTGATGACAAAATGGGTTTTTCCAATTTCTCCATTCATTTGCTATCACCGTAAGGAAGGAGAGTGAGAAAACAAGCTTTTCCTTTTTACTTTCATTCACCGCTTTTTCCGTCTTCGTCGGGAATGATGTATCTTTAATGAAACTTAAATTCCAGGGTATTTAAATGTTACTTATTATCCTGGTTAGCCAAAAACTTTCACTTTCTCAGCTTCCTCCTGTACATTCTTATCCGGATGAAAGCTTCTTTGTGGCGGCCATTGCTGACCGCTGCTCCACCGCTTTCGGAAAAGGGAGTTAAGCCAGCTGAGGAGGGGGGTTGCGATTCCCCCGGACCCCTGCTGAGTCTCCCCTATCTTCAGTTACCTCTCCGGGGTAACTATAGCCCCCAAATCCAGCTGGATCGGGGGCACTCCAGCGGTGAGCACAGCAGAAACCGCGCACAATCGCAGATTCCTGCCGCCGCTGAAGCCTTGCAACCCGGAAGAGCCTGTTCAATTATGCTTTTGTGAGCATATTTAAAGAAGCAAAAACACAGGAATAAAATCTGCAAAATTGGACTTCTATTCTTTTTTCATTTCCCTAATTCCCCAGATATTTTTCTATGTTTTTAAAAAGATGATTAAATAATAATAAACAAACTTTTTTTTTTTTAAATGTACTGCTTTGAAGCAATCTACCAAGAAATGGTTTTTTTCCTGATATTCCCACTACTGTGAAATATATGGTGTTCCTGGAAGAGGAACTGGTTTGCTAGTTGTGAGCTCGTATGCTGAGTAGCCTTGTTTAATTTGGATTCCTGCATTAATGGTTTGGACTTGATGGATTAAAACAGCAGTCCCCAACCTTTGTGGCTCCAAGGACCAGCAACAATGGTGGGGAGGGATGGTTTCAAGCCCTCAAGCTACCTCCCACACGTGCATAAATGAAGCTTGAGACGCTTATCCACTGCTTGTGTGGCCTGGTTCCCAATGGGCCACAGACCAGTACTGGCCCACGGCCTGGCGATCGGGGATCCCTAGGATAAAAGGGCCTTACCAACTCCTTAATTAAAAAAAAAAGGACAAGTGGTTAAGGCACTAGGCTCGAAAGCAGATGGCTGTGAGTTCAAGTCCCATCTTAGCCATGAAAGCCAGCTTGGTGACCTTGGCCAGTCACTCTTTCTCAGTTCAGCTCAACTCAAAGGGTTGTTGTGGGGAAAACAGGAGGAAGAAGGTATGTTGGATCTATTGAGTTATTTTAAAAATAAAAGTGGATACTAATAAATGCATACATACATGCATACATATAGATACAATTGATGTCACTGGTTATTTTGAAAATGTCTCTCATCCCACAAGCCAGGGGATATCTAATACTAACTTTCCTGCTTGGGTTCAGATCTTTGTTTTGTTGCACCTAATTGTATGTTGTGGTCATATGGCTTGAATGTACCAAAACTTGATTCCTGGTACTTGTACCTTTAGAATTTTTTTAAATTGTTTTTGTAAACTTGGCAAGAAATGATACCATTCAGGGCTTCTCAGATACCATCAATGTTTAAAGTTATGCCTCGCGGGAGACAGGCTCATGATAGTTCTGGTCTGTGGCTGGAAATAGGGTGATTCATGAAGAGTCAGAAATGAAAAGTTGGTGATTTTCTATTCATCAAGTGATTACATTTGTTAAACATTTAAATATTTAACTTGCTTAACTTTTAAAATAAGAGTGTGTGGGAGTTTGTCAATTATTAAGCTGTGTCTGAGTTCTTATGGTCACCCAAAGGTAGAGGAAGGTCAGTTTTGTGGTTAAAAGCTACACATTTTTTAAAAAAATTGCCTTCAAGGGCAGCAAAGTATAGCAATTAGGAGTAGCGGTTAAGATACAAAAGAGGTTGGTTAAAAAAAATTGACTATACCTATTTTGCACCTGAAAATAGGATAAACACAAAGTATACAATCAAAATATTGACCTCAGGCTCCAGGCATATTTCTGGGGCTGCAAAAATATGGATTATCTTTCATATCTCTATGCCATTGTTTAACCATGATTTGTTAATGAGACATTCATGCAGATGAGCAAAAACAATTGTGATTTTTGTTTGACCAATTCCTTGCATTCCTCTCCTTTTTTAATTTATTCTCGCCTTCTGTCACTGTAGAGAGTTAGCTCTACTATGCCCAGGAGGGTCCATCTAAGTACTAACCATGCCTTTTAGCTTCTGAGCATAAGCAAGGTCAATTAGGTGTTACCACCTGCTGTTAATTAAAGATTTGTCTTGGATGTATTCCACCATCATTATCAAGGTAGAGCTCTGAAACTGTTTACAGTTTTCTAATGAATGATAGGAAAGGATTAATGGTGCTCCTTAAGGCACATTTCAAGGACAAAATTTTAAAGGACTCTCAGATCAACATAAGGATGTTCTTGTACACCAATTAATAACAGTTTTCCAATTATCCTAACACATCAAACAAGTCCGAAATTACTAGAGTAAAGGTTGCATTTATTCGGTAACAATTTTATAAAGCTGAATTTGATACAGAAATCAGGGGAAAGTATAAACACATCAGTATGACACCTTATTACTAAAAGTAAAAACAAAAACAAAAAACTTTTAGCTGTTTCCAACTATTCTGGACGATTGAAGTGTCCCATAAATAAATGTGATTGCAAAGCTGTTGAAGAAGGCAGCTTGAATAGGAAGTGAACTTAGACTTATTTGATCAATTATTCATAAATATATTATTCAGCTGATTAACTTATTCTTTTTTAGGTCCATATTAGAATTGTCTGAAATACCAGATATTATTTTTCAGCTGGATTCACATATCATTCTGTAGAAAGTTAGCACCCAACCCTCTCCGAGAAGAGTGAAATATTTTAGGAAATGTTAAAAAGGCAAAATATTACACCTCCCTGGATGAGAAAAGGAGAAACATGCTCTTGGAAAGCAGCCCCCTGCTTTTGTTAATAGTCCCAGAAAGCCATCGACAAGACAACAGGTCTTCAGCCTCAGGATAATAGGATTAGCCCTCACTCCAGATCCAAACCAGGACAAAGCCATTAAGCCATAATAGAAATTGGCCAACACCCTTTCAGACCACAAGCCTCTTCATTACATCATTACCCTCCAAGATTCTACCAAACCTGGGAACTCAGGCAAAGTTAGTTATGACCCCTACATAGTCCCATGGGAGTCTGATAACAACCAATAGAATACATGCCCTTGCCACAGGAACAAGAACCTCAAGGGCAAGGCCCAAGAGAAGGTATAATACCTCTTACTCTCCACTCCATGTGCTCTGCTGCCCAGGATCAAAAACCCATGTGGTCTTGTTTACCAATACACTATCTTTCCAATCAGCCTCCATGTTTCCAGTGTCTTTCTCCCCACTTGGAATTGAACCCAAATGAATATTTCTTCCAACAATTCTAAATCATAGTTTCCTTAATCTAGGGTTATTGGAGCTCTGAAATATTCCATGTTCACTAGATGGCAGAAAAGAACTAGATTTTTCTCTTCACTTAGCTGCCTTCTATTAACTATCTAGCTTTTACAGCCACAAGCTGATTTGTTTCTTTTTAACCAGGATTTATAGAATAAGCTATGGCTGGTTATATGTGCCAGTCCTACAAGGTGCATTGGATGATGAAACCAACTCTACAGGAAGATCAGAACTCTACTTTATCAAGTAGGCCATAGCAATGTTTCTCACGTTGGCAACTGTAAGATATATGGACTTCAATTCCCAGAATTCCTTATGCAGCTATGCTGGGGAGTTGAAGTCCATGTATCTTAAAGTGGACAAGCCTGAAAAATACTGGGCTATAGTTATAGAATTTTGCAAGTTTTCCTCTGATTTTCCTTTGCTCCTTCATATGCTCTGGGACAGAGGTCTCCAAACGTGGCAACTTTAGGACTTGTGGACTTCAACTCCCAGCTATGAGTTCTGGGAGAATTCTATAGTTGAAGTCCACAAGTCTTAAAGTTGCCAGGTTTGGGACCACTTCTCTAGAAGTTTGAGTAGAATCAATGTGACTCTTCTCACTCTACATACATGGATGCTTCTTTTTCATCTGTTGCTGTTTTAACAGATTCTGGCTGCCTTCTCCAACTGCATCGCTCCTGCAATGTAAAGTCCTAGGCTATAATTTACAAAATTGTTGCGATATTCGAAGCCCAAATCAAATTACATTATGTCATGTTATGTAAATTCTGGTCCACCTTACTTAAATGATAACCAAGCCCCATTAAAACAACAATATTGAAATTGTTTTAGCTGAAATTCCCTGATCTGGAACATAATGTGGAGTCTTTGTGGAGCAGTGGTTAGAGTGCAGTACTGCAAGCTACTTCTGCTGACTATCAGCTGCCTACAATTTGGCAGTTCAAATCCTATCAGGCTCCAGGTTGACTCAGCCTTCCATCCTTCCAAGGTGGGTAAAATGAGGACCCAAATTGTTGGGGCAATATGCTGACTCTATAAACAGCTTAGAGAGGGCTACAAAGCACGATAAAGTGGTACGTAAGTCTAAGCGCTATTGCTATTATCCAGGTGTGGATATGATCATATTGGTATCAACACAGTCATACCACCTGAATCAAAAGCTGCCCTTTTAGAAATAAAGAATTTCTCCAAGAAATGTGTGGTACCCCATGAATCCCTAGACTATTGGCAAGGTTGACTGAAATAACTCATTTCCCCATGAGCCAGCCAGGCATTGGGACATGTGGTTTGATCAATACATTCCATCAAAGATGGGAAGGTGCCTAGAAGCTCCAATTGAACTGTTTACCATAGCAGCTGCTGCTGTTCTAGAGCTTTTTTTCCTGGAGGATTAGATCAGCATAACAGGATAATGAGCTGTGTTTTTTTTAGTGATTGCACAGCGTAGCTTCCTAGAATAGATGAAGTAAATTTAGAACTATTCAAGATTGGGTGGGCTTAACATCCAGTCTAATCTTTGTCCGGTTGATTGATACTCTTTTTTGTATTCCTATGCATACTCATCCTCCCCTCCCTTTATTCATTCATCCATTCATCTATTATTTATATATATATATATATATATAAAAGCTATATATATAAAAGTGAAATACCACTCATGCATCATCACAATTTCTCCAGAACTGTAAAGCCTACAAATTAGAAGTTTGGCACATATGTTCCTCTTGGTTTCTAAGAAAACCTTGGCTCACTAAGAAAGGATTTTTCGAAATGATCATCAGAGCTTCAGTATTTCGTATATTATTATTAACATGCTCTGATGCTAAAGAGTTTTACTTCCTTGCCCCACTTGAAAAGAAATCTGTTTGAAATGCAAAACACAAGCAGACGAGAGCAGTTTCAGTTTCACAGCACCAAGCAGCTTTAGTACAGAACAGTTGAGCTAAACAATGCCCAGGTTCCTTGCTGTCTCCTTGCTCACACAGCAAATACTCTTTCAGTTCCCAAACAGCCCTCAACTCTCACACACTGACAGGCCACTAGCTAGATGACTACCAATGGATGCTGGTAGGCAGAGGCAGAATTCCCCCCCCATTTTCCTCCCCCAAAATTAAGCTCGACCACATAGTTTCGTAGTGAAGCAGGGTATTGGGCTAGTTCATTCATAAAATTTATTGGCCACTCATCTTACCACAAAGTAACTCTGGGTGGCTTACAAAAGTGTGACCTGCAGCATGGCTCCTCTGCCAGCATGGGTGAGATGGGCCAATCCTAGTGAGATGAGACAGTCCCTCAAGTAGCCTAGACCCATACCATGAAGGGCTTTAAAGATAATGACCAATGTCTTGAATTGCAACCTGGAGAAGAAGAAGGCTGGCAGCCAATGCAGTTTGTGGAGCAGTGGTGCTTTATCAAGGATTGGAGTAGGCTACCAACTAATTAAAGCCCTCAAAAGCAAAGGAAGGGAATAGCAATTTGCTTAGGACCCTGCTTTAAACTTGGTTAGTAAAGCTGTGTTTGTTGTTTGCTTGTTGCATTTCTCCAGAAGCTTCCATCATGAGGCAATGCTATTCTACCAATAGGTAAGACATGCTAAGGGAAGCTGACAAACCCATGGTTGCTTACAGCCCCTTGGGAGAATAAATTCCACTAAATCGATAGGATCTACTTCCACATATGATAACTGTCTTTGGGATACAAATGTCAAATTCCTGCAAGTAATACTAAAGTGTGTAGCCTATATAAATATAAATTTGTATTTCATAAAACATGGCAGTTCTCCCTTCCCTTCTACATATACACATACTTTCCAGAGTGACAGGGAAATGTATGACTTCAAATTAGCCTCCATGGACTTAGGGGTATAAGTAGCACCAAGGCACTAAAGGATATGCAATTAATTACAACTGCTTATTTCATCTGAAAAAGAGCCGCCTTGCTAAATCAGCCATGGACACGTAATTTCAAGCATACAGCAACTATTTAGTGCACGTGTGTTTTTCCGGTAATGAACATTATGCAAGATTGAAATGTGATCTTTGAAGCAGAAAATGAAGATTGGAAAAAAAAAAGTATCTTGAGTTTACAGAAAGTGATCCAAAACAAAGCACAATTGTTTTCAAGGTCTACAGAATAGCAATTGGAGCAGGGATCTCAACTGAAACAAACAACTTGTTTATTTTTAGTTTCTTGCTTTTGCAGGGTGAGCACTGGATTCATCTTGATCTTGTGCATTATATATAAGATAAAGGTTCCCCTCGCACGTATGTGCTAGTCGTTCCCTACTCATCTCTGTTACAAAGCCGAAGAGCCGGTGCTATCTGAAGACATCTCCCTGGTCATGTGGTCAGCATGACTAAATGCCAAAGGTGCACAGAACACTGTTACCTTCCCACCAAAGTGATCCCTGTTTTTCTACTTGCATTTTTGCATCCTTTCGAACTGCTAGGTTAGCAGAAGCTGGGACAAGTAAGGAAATGAAGAAATAAATCAGAGCATTAAAAAAAATGTGAATGAAAATTGATAGCCTAACCAAATTGTTAAAAAATAAACAAGATAGTGACTATTATGAAATATGGAACATTTGATATGATTGGTTAAATAAAAGGTAATATTTGATATTTGGATAAGTTATGGAAATGACAGAAGATGTGCATTTAATCTGCCATCAGTCCGGAATACAGTACAATACAGAAGCCTGATGATGGCAGATGAGATTCTGCCGAAACGTTGCTACAACTTTAAAAGCATGACAATGACGTGGGATAATACCCGAAGGAAGCTGAACAGCGTGCGCGCACACGCGCGCGCACACACACACACACACACAAATATATATGCAATTCAGCTTCCTTCGGGTATTAATCCACATCATTGTAATTCTTTTAAAGTTGTAGCAAGGTTTCAGCAGAATCTCATCTGCCATCATCAGGCTTCTGTATAGAGTTTGTATGTGGGTCAGGGTCTCACAGCCGTTGGTTTTAAATTTGAGGCTAGCCCATTGTTGTGCCAGGATGTTTTTTTCTACATCCTGATTGGTTGGGACTCTTGGTCTGTGTTTATTGGACTTGGAGTTTGTTTGATTGGTGTTTCTGGGTTCTTCTGTCTGTTTTGTGGCTTTGATTGGCTGGCAACACTCTGTTCCTGTATTGGAGGCTTTCAGTGCAGCTTGGCTTCGCGTGAAAGGATGGCTATTATCTATTAGGAAGCTTGGTTTCATCTGGGTGCCTGGTTGGGGTGGTGTTTGATCTGGAGGTATCAGGGGGAGTCTGTTTATGCCCAGGTGTTTGCCTGGCTTGTGGTGTGGAGATCTTCCTATTTGAGAGTGCAGGCTTCCAAATGATTGACAGTCTGGTGGAATCATCTCTTCTATTCATGCTTCCAGGTCTTTTTTCAAACTCTATGGCTTCTCTGATGATTCTGTGGCTGGGGTTTTCTATAGTGGCTAGGGTTTTGGTGCCATTGAAGTTGATGTCGTGACCTGTGGCTTTCATGTGTTGGACTAGTGAGGAGGTGTGTTCCAGCTTTTTTACTGCATTTTTGTGTTCATCCAGGCGGGTACTTATTCTTCTATTGGTCTGTCCAATGTATGTGGCCGGGCATGATGCACAGGGAACTTCGTATATGCCTTGGTTTTCCAGGTCAATTTTTTCTTTGGGGTTTTTAAGGATGGCTGCTATTTTTTTGTCTGTTTTGAAGGCAGTCTTGATGTGATGCCTGTGTAGTATCTTACTGATTTT
>BLBF01000040.1:16691847-16731397 GCA_015471245.1 Laticauda colubrina
GGGGGGGGGGGGGGGGGGGGGGGGGGGGGGGGGGGGAAAAGGGAGGAAACACAAATAAAAGGAGGGAAAAGAGAGGGGACAAAAAAGCCCGAGCACTGGTTTCCCCCCCTCCCAGAACTCTCTTCCCCCCAACACCATCCAAGCAGCGTCCGCAGGACTTGGCACCCATGCGATCCAAAGGCAGAGCCAGAAAGCTGGCCACAAGTAGGTGTCCGCGCTCTTTCGCTTGCTGCTCTCCTCCCCCCCCCTCCCTTCTCTGCCACGAGGCTTTCAGGCGGCCGAAGCGGTTGGGGTGCGTGGGGGGGGGGGAAAGAAGGGAAGGAAAGGAGAAAACGCCGGGAAAGGGGGGGGGGAAGTCTCCCCGCTGGGGTCGGAGGGGGGAAACCCCCCCCCCCTTTTAAAGCCCCGCGCCCGAACCTGCCTTCGAGGCGGCTCCCTGCCGGGCTGCTGCTGCTGCTGCTGCTGCTGCCCATCCACTCGCGACCGCGCAGTCGAGAGGTCGCTGGCGTGGGGCGTTTGGGGGAGGGTGGGGGAGGGTGGGGGTGGGGTGGGGGGCGAAAGAAGAAGGAAAGCAAAGTCGCGGAGCGGTTCTTGGGATTTTATTTATTTATTTATTTATTTATTTATTTCCCCCCCCCTAAGCGGCGGTTTGCAAGCCGAGGGGGAAGTTCCCTGCTCGGCTGGGGCTTTTGCCTTGCGCCCGGCGCTGTTTGTTTGTTTGTCTGCCGGGGTGACGGCGGCGGCGGCGGCGGCGGCGGCGGCGGGGGAGGGGGAGGGGGAAGGGGTGGGGAGGAGAGGCTCGCTGGTGAACTTCAGACCGAGGCGGGCGAAAGAGTTGAGTAAAAGTTCAGTGCCGGAGAGCCGCCGCTAGTTGCTCGGCCGGGCTCGGAGGGAGGAGCGGGTAGGGGGGGGGGGGGGGGGGGGGGGGGGGAGAGAGAGAAGAGAGAAAGGAGAAGCTTGCAACGGCGCGCCGCGCCTCCAGTGGGCGCTATCGGCCCTTTGAAGGAGGAGGAAAACAAAAACACACACAAAAAAAAAAAAAAAGAAAAGAAAAGAAAAAAGAAGAAGAAGAAGAAGGAGAAGAAGAAGAACGCGCGGGGCCGACGGGGGTTGGAAGGGAAGGCGGGCTGAGGTTGCCAGGGGGGAGAGAGTGGTGGTGGCGGTGGCGGCGACCTGCAGGAGGGAACGGAACCCCCCCCCCCTCCGCTTGATTTGCTGGGGCCGGTTGATGGGGAGGGCCGGGGGAGGGGGGAGGAAAAGAGCCGGCGGGGCCGCCGAAGGACCAGAGAGAGAAACGCGCTTTTCTTCTTCTTCTTCTTCTTCTTCTTTTTTTTTTTTGCAATGCCGCGAAGTCCCGGCGGCGGGAAATCCCGTAGGAACACAAGCCCCCCCCCTCCGCCGCAAGTTCAGTTTCAGGCCTGCAAAAAAGGAAAAAAAGAGAGAGAGAGAGAAAAGGCGAGAGACCAACCGGTTCGGGGCTCCGCGCGTGTTGAGTGGCCTTCTTTGTTCAAAGCGCCCAGAAGTCCCACCAACCGACCTCTCCCTCCTTTAAAAATTGGGCGCCCTCCCTCTTCTCCCCCCCCCCCCCCGCCCACCCTCTCCGTGTCCTGCAATGCTTGGCCTGGCGTGGACGGCGGGCGCTTGCAAAACAAGCCCGACGTGGCTTTCTCCTTCCTCCACCCGGGGCTCCCCCCCCCCCCCCCCCCCCCCCCCCCCGTTCCTTCCCTCCGTAAACTCCTCTCTTAAATCTGTTTTCTTGCAGAAAGAAAGCAGACAGTCGCCGTGGAAAAGGCTTGAAGGGTGGGAAGCCGCAGCCGCTGCGAATATCCTCTTCGCCTCTCTTTAAAAAAATAATAATAACAAAACCAAAACAAAAAAACAAAAAACAAAAAACCCCACCCAGGTTCACCTTTATTGAACCCAGAGAGAGTGAGAAACTTTTGCAAGGTTTTGCCTTCGCTTGTTGCTTTTCCGCGTCTTCTCGATCGTGGGCCAAGTTGACTTGTTCTAGGGGGGGGGGCAAAGGGGGGCCTGGCTCTCTTTGACTGCTCGAGGAGCCTCGTTTTTCTTTGGCGCTATTTACAAATAAAAATGAACCGCAAAAAGCTCCAGGAGGCCGGCCGTAGATGCTGGTCAACTCCCCCCCCCCCTCCAACCCCTTCCCGTTAGCTCCTTGGGGCGAACCGGGTCTGTGGGAAAAGTAGAAGCGCGGGGCGCAGCTGTTGAAAAGCTGCCAAGAGACCGGCTGGCAACGTCGGTCGTGTCAGTTTCAAGCGTGCTTGGCTTGCGGCGGGAGGGGGGGGAAAGAGTTGGTCGCAAGTCGGAGTGGGCCTGTCATCGCGTTCGGGTCAGATCCTGCCGCAGCGTGCGTGTTTGTGTGTTGAGTGTGTGCACGCGCGCGTGGCTTTTCCAGAGTTTACACCAATTCTTCGAAGGAGATTTCCTTGGGTTCCCCCTGAAACTTTTCGTGTGAAACCTGCTTTTGAGCTGAGCTCCTGGTACTTTTCCACGCTGAATGTTGAGCGGGGTTGACTTTCTTAGCACGGCGTACATTTATTTCAGGGGTTCTCTCTCTTTATTCTCGGATGGATGGCTATTAAAAACCCTTCAGGTCTAAAGAAAGGCAACAAAAGGAACGGGTTTTCAAGGCTTCTTTTACGAAGGGCAGCCTGTTACTCTGCTCGATCACCCAACTCGGTTGGTTCTTCAATTTGTTTGGATCCCGTCAGGGATCCAGACTTTTTCAATTGCTGGAAGTTTTAAAAAACAAAATGCGGGAGGGGAAAAGGGGCCTGCAGAGAAAATGTGGCATAGCTTGCGTGACATGTTTTTTAAATGCACGATTATTTGCTTGTTTAGGCGAAAAATGGGAGAGGGGAGAGAGGAAGGAGGGAGAGAAGAGGAAAGCATACGGTCTCATTGGATTACTGTCTAATTTTCTGTGAAACAGGCCACCCTCTTCCTCCTCGCCTGCCTTTGATTAGCTGTTTCTTTCTTTCTTTCCTTCCCCTCGAAAGCAGATGTACCCAGTCGTTACAATTTGAAAACAGGCCCGTTATTCATGAAAGAAAACGAAAGGAAAAGAAAAAGCGAGTGACAGATGCGTCGCTTGCAAGCTTTCAAGGTTCCTGATCGAAAAGTCCAGAGGTGAATTTCGGTAGCAAAACCTCCGGGCTTTGATTCTTCGCGCCTCTCCAGCCGTGTCCCTGTCCGCTGCTGGGCTTGGCTATAGAGAAAATCTTTGCACGAGTCCTTGGCCCGTCTTAAGCCACGCAAACAGTCGTAAAAGAGACCCTTTTTAGGAAGTTGCCCGATCCCTCCCGTGCGAAACTGTGGGAACGAAACCTCCAAAGTGGCACAGTTAAATATCGCACTTCTTTTCAAACGTTTTATTCGGTCCCTGACGATTGTTTAGGATTAAATTGCGAAGGGTTAAAACGAGAAAATAATCATAAAATAACGGTATTTTCTTTTAAAATCGGTGGTGGGTGGGTTTCTTCCTGGCCCGTGAAATTTGCTAACTGGTGTGTTACTGTGTCTCTATAAGAGTCTAATTTGAGTAATAAGCACAAAGGTAGGAAATTCGATTGATTTCGCCTTCAAAGGTGCCTTTCATTTTGGGCCCCTTTCTTCACGAGCGAACACCGAAACGGGCCCTAAAAACGGGGTCTACAAAGAAAGGACTCCGGATACAGCTCGGACCGGGGACTTTTTTTTTTTTGGGGGGGGGGGGGGAAACACTCCAAGCGGAGCCGATCTGATTTGCACGGCAGCCGCACTGATCGCAGGGGTCCCTGGTCCCCTGGTCTGGTTTGGTTTTGCTTTGCGAAACAAAGTGAACGCGAGGAAGCAAAAACTTTGGCTTCGCTCAGAGGGCAAACTGAGCTTGGCGCTCAGTTTGGGAACCCAAACCCTGAAGGTCTCCTGACTCCAAATCCAAGGCTTTGCCTCGGAGGTTTTATAGTGGCCGTGGTCGCGATCCAAGAAAACGGGAGCGCGTTTTAAGGACGAGCCACCCGGGGAGAGAAAAAGCTTCTCCCCCTTTTTTTTTTTTTTTCTTTCTTTCCCCCTCCGTCCTTCCTCGGCGCGAGGGGGTCCTTTTATACGCTCAAGCAAATAAGACTTTGGATTTCTGCCGACTGCAAGGTGCATCCTCGCGTCACCCTTCTTCCAAGACCAAAGCCCCCGCGCTGAGGGGGTGGAGGGCGGGGAAAGAGGGGGCCGAAGGGGTCCCGGGCATTTCGACGGGAGAGTCCATTAAAAACCCGCGCGAAATCCCTCGCCTGGAAATCGGTGAGGGTTTGGGGTCGGCTAAATTTCTCTTCGGTTGGGCCTGAGGGTTCCCCCCCCCACACTTCCAAGGAAAGGTGGCACGTCTTTAATGCTCTGGCTAGGATGGAGGCAACAATTCCGGTAGCTGATAGAATGATAAGAGCGAGTGGGATTTGTTTTACACTTTTATCAGTATATAGTATATCATTTTATCTCCCCCCTCCCCATCCCTCCTCCGAGCTCCGAACACTAATAAAAGACCTCTTAAAAACCAGGAGCTTGGCCTAAGTCGCGGTGGATCCAGCCTTTCCAAATATTTGACGAATTAAACTAACACTTCCCCAAGTTTCAACAGGCTCGTCCGGCGCCTTTCACAGGTTTCTGCGGGACGGTTCTCTCTCCCTCCTCTTTGGGGTGGGGGGGGAGAGATCTTTTTCATTGGAAATCTGGAGAACGGAGACGAATGGCTGGGTTTCCATTCCCACCCCCCTTTCCCCTCTAAGCCTAACTCTCAACCTTGTCTCAAATGGGGGTCTTAGATTGGCTTGTCTGAACCTCAGGATGAGACCAGAGGTACAAAAGAAGGCAAGCAAAGCATTTCGTTGATTGCCTTCAGTGAGCGAAGGGGGATGCCTTTCAGAGCAAATCAGAATTAAAACGAAGTTTTAGGAAACCAGGTTTGGTAGGAAGATAGGCAACTTGCTTCCCCCCCCCCCCCCCCGTTTTTTTTTTTTTTTTGTGTGTGTGTGTGTGTATTTGTTTGTGTGTTGCTTGGGGTGGGGTAGAGAACCCGTCTCACCCAGCAAGAAAAACTTCGGGCCCTGGCTTTGCGGTGCGGAGGAAATGTTCTCTCGTTAGCTCGCGTACTAAGGAGCGATTTCCGGACTTGACACTCAAGTTTAAACTGCTGGGAAATCCAGATTTTGAAAGGCGGCAGAAGGGCTTCGAGTCCAATCCGGTGCCTCCCAGAAGTGTTGGGCGCGGATTCTCCTACAGCCTCGGCCATCCTGGTTGAGGGCTATGGGAATTGACACCCAACATTTCTGGAGGTTCCCAGAACAGCCGCGACTGAATTACTGGACTCGCCAATTGCTGTTTCTGCACAGAATTTCTGTACCTGCCTGAATTTCTGTCGCTAAAGCCAATCTACCTCCTGTCCATTGGGTTTAAGGGAGGGCGCGGTGTGGCTAACCAGGTCCTTTCGCTTAGCTTTGTCTCTTCCTTCTCCTTTGCTGCCAGGAACACCTGCAGCTCCTGCCAGGGAAGATCTTAGTTGTCCTTTTCAGCTCTCAGGGACTTATCTTCAAGCCCAGGCCAGCTTTTTCAGTTTACTCCTGGACATTTCTTTAGCTCAAAATGAAGGTGCCCAATGAGCTCCTTCGTTTTCACCTTCCTGGTGTCTTTGTTTCTTCCCCCTGTCATTGTAAGAGTCTTGGATTTCATTCCAACCCTCCTTAATGCTTGTCTTCCAATGAGACACTCATTACCTTTCAAAATAACTATTATTCTGAATGATTGCTAATACTTGAGGGAAGAACAGAAGAGAAGGAAGTTGACATTAAAACACACACACACACACACACACATTAAAACACACACACAGAGCCCTAGGGAACGTAATTCAGATCATTTAAACTTGTCTTCTTTAGGTTAGCCCCCTCCCCTTTTATTTTCAGTGAAAAGAGGTTAAAAGACACCAGGGTGACATCCACAGAGTGTGGTCAAAAAAGTCAAGATGACAACCACCCTGATGCATTCAACTCTACCTATTTTAATGTGTCTCACAGACCACTTTGGGGCTTGTACATTGATTTTTTCTTGAAACCATATTCTACAGACCCCACAAACACCCTCCTTTCTCCCAAAGAGAGTAAATTGGGATGGCCCATTCCACTTAATTGTGGATGGTTTGTAAATTAACTATAGATATTGGATCATCCCTAGCATTCTATTTTAATTAAACCAGAACAAAATAACCTCCATCCAGTTTTATTTGTATAGTAGCCATAGTAATCACAACAACTTGCAGTGAAAAATGTAACATCTGCCTTTGTTGTGGATAGGATTGAGTAGTTGGAGCCTGATATGGAATAGCCTCTCTTTAACATCTTGAATTAATTTCTAATGCTCTCAATCAGTATTTCTCAGTCTTGAGAACTTTAAGATGCAAGGACTTCAGCTCCCAGATTTCCCCTGCCAGTTGTACTGGTGGAGGGAATTCTGGGAGATGAACTTCATGCATATTAAAACCACCAAGATTGGGAAACATTGCTCTAGGTATCCAACTGGCTTAAAAAGGGAGCTTGGCTTATGACCTGAGTAAGCATTCTTTGGTAGGCAAGAGCTTCCTGTCTTAATTTCTTCATATTCATGTGCATCTTATATCCTCTTCTCTAAGGCAAGCTCTTTAGAAGGCGTGCAATCCTACATGGGTTATCTCCAAAGTTTCTCGGTCTAGCCTGAGAATTCTAAAAACCACAGAAGGAAAAACATTTGGAAAGGAAAAAAATATGCAATAATATCAAACATTAACTTGCCTAGACATTGTGAAATGAACTTATACTTCATGAAACATTATAGGCTGTTATAAGATTCAGAGTCAAGTTGGGCTGAGAGTTACACCAACTTTGGAGTTTGCAATGCCTATCCTTGGAGTACAGTGTTGGGGATTTTTTCAAAACAGAGGTGGGGAAAGAAATGTTAACCTTGGTTTAGCATTGGTTGCAGCTATGGCAGTTCATAGTGGTTCCAGTAGTAATTAACATGTGGTTGATTTGGCTTTTGAGTTATCATTGAAACCCTATTTATTAATGTCCAAGTAATGGTATATCAAAGAATGGTTCCTAGCTAGCCAACAGAAGTAGCGGTTGATGAAGACCAACCATGCTTTCAGCAAACATTAGAACTTAGCAGAGGGTTGCTTTTTTCTTACGAATGACATGCATACCAAGATACATGTTCAGTCCTTTACTTTTATTTGAAATGGTAACCTTTCCTCGTGCAGCTCAGATTAGCAAACACGATTCTTGCAGTTGTGGAAGGCAGAGATATTGCAAGAAGTGACATCCAAAACCAGTGTTTCCTCAAATTTGACAATTTTCTGGCTGGGGAATTCTGGGAGTTGAATTCCACCCATCTTAAAGCTGACAAGTTTGAGAAGCACTGTTCTAAACAGTGAATGAAGTGAAAACAGTGAATTTTTTTTAATGAAAATATAGGCCTTTATTGAAAGAGTTATTGGCAGTTTTTTAAACATTCTGTGAAGCAGAAAAAAAGTGGGAGAGTAGATCAGCTGTACCTGGTGTTCTGGAAATAGAGTTGGAAATGTTAAACGGGAATTGAGGGGTACAGTATTTAAAGAACAGGGGTCTCCAATCTTGGCAACTTTAAGACTTCAACTCCCAGTTTCCAAGGTTGGAGACCCCTGTTTTAGAACATGTGAGAAGGAGCCAGGAAAATACTTTTTAACACTTGATAAAATGATAATGACAGATAGGAGGGAACATTGAGGTCCATCATGCCATGATTGTTTAGTGCAGGGGTTCCCAACCTTTTCTATACCTTGCATCCCTAGAACGCTTCTGGTATATTCTTGCAACCCTTACCATAAATAATTATATGCATATCGTTATGCATATACACTATAATTTTGAAATGTCTAAACCCAAGTTTTTGCACCCCTTGAAATATTGTCTCGCACCCATAAGGTGTGCAAGCACCCTTCGTTGGGAACCCCTGGTTTAGTGTGACATAGTTTGCATATATCACATGTCAATGTTTAATTATAGCATACACCATTATTATTTTTCCACCTTTATGAAAGCACACATTTTTTCTTCAGTCTGAACATTTGAACTACACAAATAATAATTTTAGCAAAGATCAAGACTCTCTCAAAGGAAAGCTAGCCTCTTGGTGAATTCATAGATATATGTCCCAGGTAGTTTTGTATCTATTTTCTTTTTTACCTTCCAATCTAGCTGACAACCATGAAATTTTCAAGTGGTCTCCCATCCAAGTCCAACCACATTTAACCCTGCTCAACCTCTCTAATCCCTGCTCAACTCATTGGGACCAATTATGGTTATTACAGGATCAGATCTAACCCTGCTCAACTCATTCAGACCACTTACTGGATTTTAATTGCTTACATTTTATTTCTGATTGTTGGCTTCTTTCAAGGTTTCATATAAAGTGAGTTAGGATTGAAATAATAAATCAATGAAGAGACTAACCAATAAATAATTATGTTTTAGTAGAGAATATGGTATTTCTTGCACAAGTGTGAAATTGTGTTGTATTGTTGGCATGGGTGGGGTATTTGGTTGGGAGTCATGTGACCTACACAATTTTACAATTGATACAATTTTATGAAGCCTTCTCAAGCCGTCTTTTAGGGGAGCTTCCTATTTGCTAGAGTATGCTGTCATATTATCTTATCAACTAAGACCATTTTTGGCTCTGGTGATCCCAACTTTTCCAGGAGTAGCATGTTTAGTGCTTGGGGAGAAACACTGTATTATTCCAGGAATTGTGACCTACCAGGATCTTGTCAATATTTACATTTGGATGAATCTGATAGTTGGCAGCTTGGCAGCCTGGGTGTGGCTGGGTGTGCATTATACCCTTACCCTTCGTTAACCAGATTTCACATTTATCTCAATTTTCTGAATTTGCACAACCAGCTTTCTCTAATCTGGTGTCTTTCAGTTCAGCTGAAGCTATGGTTCTAAGAGTTTTCCTCACCATGTATAGCCCTTGTATTCCAAGAGCAGGTGGACAATACAACCTTGAGGAGGGTTGCTATAAGCAGAAATAATTAAAGAGGGGTTATGCTTTGGATTGTGAAGTAGAACAAAAACTCATTTAACTTCTAATCCTAATCCTAAGGACTCAGTATCTCTCTTCACACAATATACTTACTCTAATCGGATATTACACAAGCCAAAATTCCTTATCAACAGTTCTGGCATTATCTGACCTATTCAATCTACCTTGGCTAACTTTGAATGAGAATCAATGGGTAGCTCATCAGCTTAGCTAGACATTGATATATGATTATAGTTTTATTACACCAAGAAGGGATAAATGTTTTGAATATAACAAAAATAGTCATCTTTGAAGAAAAGCTGGGGTACTTGCCTTGCTTTGCAGGCTGATACTGTTTGAAGCTTACCAGTTTATCCGAGTGCCTTTCTTTTCATTGCTCCATCTATATCTGGATAAATAAACCCATATAATCATACTTCTGCAGCAGTTACTACTCTCAAAGATTAATTTCTTTAAACTCCACACCATCTTCCTGCTTGATAGATGGTTTCCTGTATCATACACCCACCTACCCACCCACACCCACACACCCACACCCCAAATTCCACAGTAATCCACGGCAAGCCAGTCTGTCATCAGAAGCACATTTACATTATATACTCTATATTTTACTGAGCAACAGTGCTGCACTGATACATGGATATTTGGAATAAATTATTCATGGAAATCAGATAATACTGAAAAATATAAACAGTATCCATCTACAGTATTTAAAATATAGTCCCCTGGAAGAAGATTATCCTATCAATCCATCTAAGCATGTAGAATATTAATTAAGCTGCATAAAAGTACTCACTTTTTTTTTCTAAGGCTGTTAGGACTAATCTTTCCAAATTCAGGTGAAAATTCAGGAATATTTCAGGATTATGTAGAAAGGCTGATATACTTCTTGAAATCTGGATTAATTTCCCACCAAAAGAAGTAGATTTTGTGCCTCATTTTCTTGTTCATGGAGAAACTACAGTTCCATGGTACTGCATTTACAACAAACTTCTGTGGCCTTCTCTAAATGTATGGGGATTCAAGTCCCCTAATTCCCAGCCAGTAAAGTAGAACAGCATACTGTTGGCAGTGCTAGATGATAGTTACGAAGCTCAAGTCTCAATATCTCTGGAGACCACCGTTGGAGGAAACTTATCTCGAAGACAAAGTGCTAGATAGTTACCAGTAGCTTCTTCTTATTGTTCCTTCCACCCAATTCTGTGCTCAGCCTCTGTTGTCTAGTCACAACCCTTTGCTTCCAAAGTCGACATTTCTATTTGATATCTGTTTGAAAAGGATGGGTTAGAATGCGAATCAAGAAAGGAAGAGCTGAGAAATTCCCACCCCCATCCAAATCACTGCAAATAGGCAAGAAGAATCTTGTAAATAAGAACTTATTAGAAATCTTATAATAAATAAGATTCTCACCTTGGGAGGTAAGAACCATACGTAAAACATAAAGACATAAGGGGAAGTACTTGTTTCCATAGCTTTTTTTTTTTTTTTTTAAAGGATGACATATTGCACCAGTTCTGGTATTAAAAAGCGAAATATTCTTACAGGTCTTTGAAGTTCCTTAGTTGAGGCTGAACAGTAAGGATGGACTCCAATTCAGATATTGGTTGTATTGGTATAACTAATGACATTTTTTTAACAAGACAAATACTGCACACACAAACCAAACTCTTCCTCAGTGGCGGTCAGAGAGAAGGTTTGTTAACTGACTTTTTCTTTTAGTGCTGAATATTTGGCTCGCAGCCAATTCTACACAATATCCACCCCAGAATATTTGAATTCCCAGACTCTATTTAACAAGTTTTTAAATAAATAAACTCATTGTCTCTATTTAAAGTTATTTCATCTCTTGTCCTATAAAATAATTTTTAAAAGTGACAGGAACTTCTTATGCTGGTTTTGCCAGCTGGGATTTTTTTTACCCCCTTTCCTTTCTTTCAGAATCTTTCTGAACAAACAGAACAGCAGAAGATTACTTGAAGACCTTAAAAGAAAGTTAAATTCCACTGTTCTTTGCATCAAATGGGGAGGGCAGAAAGAGATGAGCAAAGCATGGCTGTTAACAGACATGTCTTCTAGACTTGTCCTCCTGGCTGAGATAGTCAGTCATAAACAACAACAAGAACAAAAAGACAGGTTCAGAAAGTCACTTAAACATTAAGATTTTTTTTAAAGGACGGTTGCATGCTTTTTTTCTTTTCTTTTTATACATCCATCAGGCATTGCAAACTATGCTAGTTTTTGAAAAAGAAGCAGATGGAATCTACAGATGTCTTTCATCATTATTGCCATAAATAGTTATGTGTTTCTATAGCTATCTACTCATTTAAACCTCAGATGTATATGACAATGAACTGGAAATGCCAAGATTTCTACCACTATTGTTACAATTCAGGAAAGATTTACCAATTTATCTGACAGCCCTCTGTTTCCTTCAGCTGTGATGTTCAGTGATCCTCAATTTGAGGTCCTCCAGATGTTTGGAGCTACAGTTTTCATCATCTCTTACCATTGGCCATGGGAAAAATAAAGTCTCCAAGTCAAGCTTGACTCCTGGTGACTTCATGTATCTGTTAATGTGGTGTTCTTGGCAACAGTGCAGAAATGCTATGCGGTGGTCATTTTCTGCTATTCCTTTCAGCTCCCTAGTTTAGCTTACTGTTCTGGAATTGCCTGATGATTTCCAAGTATTAACCATGTTCTGATCCTGCTTTAACTTCTAAGCCCCAGTCAGGGACTACCACCTGCTGAAGTTTGCCCATGGTTGCTGGAGGCTAAACTATCTGCCCAAGAAGGATAACGGATTATTTGGTTTATTTAATGAATAGTGGACTCATTCGTTGATTTGGGACAATTATTCTTTTGTAGTCTTGATAAATCCACAAGCAGTTGCCAAAATATAGGTAAAGATAAAGATTCCCCTCACAAATACGTGCTAGTCATTTCCGACTCTAGGGGGCAGTGCTCATCTCCGTGACAAAGCCGAAGAGTCAGACTGTCCGAAGATGTCTCTGTGGTCATGTGGCCGACATGACTAAACAGCAAAGGCGCAGGGAATGTTGTTATCTTCCCACCAATGTGGTCCCTATTTTTCTACTTGCATTTGTACATGCTTTTAAACTGCTAGGTTGACAGAAGCTGGGACAAGTAATGGGATCTTACCCCGTTATGTGGTGCGAGGGATTTGAACCAACGAACTGCTGATCTTTCTGATCGACAAGCTCAGCGTCCTAGCCAGTGAGCCACCGCGTCCCTTAAAATATAAGTAACAGGTCCCTTCTTAGAAGAGGCATCCTCCATAAAGGAATACCTCTTTTTTTAAGAGCGGTGTTTCTCAACCTGAGCAACTTTTTATTTTTCTTATATGTATCTATTTCATGTATCCATAACTGTGCTTATACTTATAGCTGTTATCTTATAATTGCTTGACAAAATAAATAAATAAACTTTAAGATATGTGGACTTTTCCCCATAATTCTGGGAATTGAGGTCTACACATCTTAAAAGTTGCTGAGTTGAGAACCATTGCCTTGTAGTATCTACTTCTATACTACATAGAAGTCCACACAGCAGATACAGTCTTAGAACAATCATTCCAGTATGTATAACAGGAAATGGGAATACTTCCCCCTCACTCTGAGTTTGTGTCTGCTGTGTTGAATCCAGACATCATTGGCAGATGACATCTGAAAGAGGCTTTCTGTTTCCAAAATTTAAGAAGAGGATGTTTCCAATATTCTTGATTGGTAAGGCAGACATCACAAGAAGTGGGAGAACTTTCTGTCTGTGTTTCCTCCCTCCTGAGAAACTCAGGATTTTGTCTGAGACTATCCCTATAATGGAAGGTCTTTTCAGATCTTGCGGAGTTAGAAGATAATAAATTACATTAAAACAGAGGGCAGGGATTTGGCTTTTAAGAGGTCTGAGATCAATGGGATACTTCTGTAGAGAGGACCAGTTTGTATAATAGTCCTCCACTGAAAGTTAGATTGGCATCTTTGTCAATAGTTGCAAAAGTAGAATTATGAAATTGCCCTGTGTTGTCAGATTGGCGCTATGAATGGTGAAATTACTATTTTTGGGTTATCTTGACTTTTTTATTTTGGATTATTATGATGTTTTTATTTCTGTTTTCATTTTTTTAATGAAAGTAAACCACCATGAGTCATATTATTTAGAAGCTATAGATCAACTTGTCAATAGTTAGATTTAGAACAAGTGCTTTAATAGGTCCATATATAATCCTTTTATGATGAGATGCTCTATCCTTCTCTTTAAAGGATTATGCCCAAAGTTAATATATAAAACTCTTGAGTCCATTTATTTTTCATAGTCAGATTCAAGCAGTTGTATCAATCTAGATGTACGGTATCAATGGAATATCTTGCATCCACACAGACTCTGCATTTTTTTAAACCAATTGGTTTATTTGCAGAGCAAGACAGTAGAATGGTTGCCAAATTCTGTTCTTATAATGCTATTAATTTCATGATGAAAGGAAACTCAGTTGCATGATCAGAGTGATTGGACCTAGTCAGCCAATTCAATCCAGTTTATATAAGATTGAAGCAAGCTTTTGAAACAAAAAATAAATACAATTTTAGGTGATATATAAACATGCCATTATAGTAGATACTACTTCAGCAGAAATTTTTCAAGGAAAGGACATTTCCTTAGGTAGTTCTTGCCATCTGCAATTATACCTATATTCTAAAATAATCAACCCTTTAAAAATCCTGATTCATTGTGGATGTTTTTTATTCAGGCAAAATGACTTGTAATAAACTGGTTGAAAAGGATGAATGAATTTCAGTTGACATTAAAAAATTGCTTTCGGCTATATATACTCACAATGAATAAATTAAAACATATCCATGGACTTTCTTAAGATTAAAAAAAGATTGGTGTGCCAAGATACAATGCCAGCTTCTTTTTAATGATATGCACACTCACTGGGAGATTTTCTTGTACAAACTGTGATGTAGTTAATTTCTCCTTATTCTGAACTGCAACTCTTGGGAATACAAAATTGGGGGAAAAGCAGCATTATTCATGAAAGCTTTCATAATCTGCTGCAAATTTCTATACAGTTACTTGGGAGTAGGTGTACTCATTGGAGCTTATTCCCTTTTAAAGATGTTTAAGCTCACAACCTTACTCTGCAAAATGTGTTTCAAATATGCATGGAATTCATGGATAATGTCAATCTTTGTATAAATTATTGCAACATGACAAGAGCTCAGGATAGTTGTCCATTCCTTGTCTTTCATGTAATAAAAGTTTTTGAATGGTCGCTTCCAAACACATCCTTTTAAAACTTTGTACTGTACCTTTTTTCTTTCAGGACAATAGCTAAGATGTCATATAGGGAGTGTCCGTGTTGGAAGACCTACTTAGTTGTATTAACAAATTGTCCTTGTCTGAGATAATATTCCTGGTTGGTACCTTTTATTTGGGAAGGGAGAGCATGTGTAGCATGCTGAGATTTTATGCAAACTGTGAGTGTAATATCTGCTACATAAATAAGCCTCATGGGAACATGTGCTTTTAATTTCCTTTATTTTTCAAACCAAGCTTTAGTCCTGCGTGGTAGGAACTCAAACCTGAACTCAGCAAATTTGCTTCATAGGAGTCCTGACTCCCTAGTCTTCTCTACCCAGATTTTTCCTATGTGAAGTCCGCAGGGGGGAGGTTGTAACACATGTAAAAAAAACCTTGAAAACTTTCAAGGGTTCAGGGAATCCATAGATACTATCAACCTTAGTATAATAATTGTAACCTCACCAAATTTCAGAATAGCTGTCCAACTTGTCTTTTATGGTGTTTGAATTGTCATTTTCAGTATAGCTTCATAGCTTGTCCCAAAGATGCTTTTTCAAGAGGCAATTGGATTTTCTTTGTTTTTCTTTGAAGATGTTTAGCTTCTCTTCCAGGAAGCTTCTTCAGTTCTGAGGAAGCTGAACTGAAGAAGCTTCTTGGATGAGAAGCGAAACATCTTCAGAGAAAAACAAAGGAAGTCCAGTTGCTTCTTGAAAAAACACTTTTGGGACAACCATGAGCTGGATGACAGAGAATCTTTATAATTTTATAAGCCTGCCTCCCACTGTATCTAATGATGGAGCTAACTCTGAGTGACAATTATAGAAAGACCTGTCAAGCCTGAATTTGACATATGTCAATTGAATTTGAATTTGTTTTGGAAGATTGACTTTGTTCTTTTCTTTTTAAATGGATTTCATCACTTGGAAACCTTACAGACATTGCATAACTTTTAGAGATGTGGGCTGGAGTGTATAATTCTTATCTGGATTCAAAATTCTGCTATTGTTTTGTTTATTGAAAATATCCTCCTGTTGTGATAATCAAAGAACATTTATACCCCCAAATCTATGAATAAAACAGGCTGCCAGAACAGTATATATAATGCAAATTATATATTTCTAGGATAGATATGTTGCCATCACTTGATTTGCAACTATTAATAACCCACAGCAACTATTAATAATCACAGATCATGAGAGTTCAGACCCACAAATCTCTAGAGAAGGACAAGACCGCTATGAGAACCAGGTAAACATGTGAAGTATGCCCAGAAGTCTCTGGAATAAGGATAAGACAATTTCCTAAATGAGGCAAAAAAGCCTAAACCAAGTCCTGTCCCAATTTATTATACCAACTCATAAATCCAATAGAAAGGAATCTAAAATCACTGTGAACAAATAATGAAATAACTTATCAGACTTAGCAACACACGTTTAGCAACAACTATAATCTTTGAAGATATTTACATGATAATTTTTGGGCTCAAGTGAAGTGGGCCTTTCCTCATCAATGGCCATCAGAAATCACATAATCCAGCCAATGCAGTCTTCTAAAGTTGGGAATAGCTTTCAAGGACAAAAATTCAGACCGACCAATCAGGATCTTGGATGGGTCATCAGGTGTCTTTTAATTGATTCCTGTAGAACCTGTTTGGTGTAGGGGTTACCTAGAATGTGAATTCATGAAGGTTTCAGTTGGTTTATGTCTTTTGATTAGAGCAATATCTAACAAGTGAGGAACATTAGTCTGGATATGTACCTTTTCTTTAGAGGAAACTAGATCTTTCCTCCAAAAATATATGAAGTGGAATGAATACTCTCTAATAATGGACTACCAATTGAAAGAATTTGTTGATTAATAGGTGGCAGGCTAAATTTTGGTAGCAGCCTCTCTCCATCTTGCAACAATACAGCTTAGTCTACCACTCCAGATATGTTGGAATTTGGCTTCTATATTGCTATAGCTGGGAATTATGGGAGCTGAAGTCCAAGACTATTGGTGAGTATTAGGCTGAGAAGATTAACAAAGGGCTGGAGGGCTTTTGTTCTGATTTCACTTTGGTTTCCCTATCAACTAGCAAATTCCACCATACCCAAAACTAGTAGGGCATTTCCTCCTATGCATAACAGAAAAACCAGAGCTATTTAATTCTAATTTTGAGGGTAAGCAGATATTATTTCCAGGGAATTGGTTTCTTAAGATTCCTCAGCCTTCTCAATGACTGGAAAACCATGACAAATCATATTTATGATGGGAATAAAATCAACATTTCATTTTATAGCTTCATAACGTAATCTTGCATCCCACAAAACAACATAGTGCAAAGAAGTGTGCCAATTTTTGATTGTAATCGGTTGTAAACCAAAAAAGAGACACTTGCAAAGTAGTGGTTCTGGGTGAATGATTCTCCAATTATGCATAACTTTTCAACAATATTTAATTTTTCCACTTTAATTGCACAGAAGTTGACACAAGTGGGGAATATTATATCTAGTCATCTTGTCTGCTATTGATTGTTACTTTGCTAATGTGCCAAGCGTTAAATATGAAAGAGCAGTATAAAAAAAATCACTAGTTTTTTTTTAGAAACCATAAACCTAATCCAGAGAGTGCAATAATTTATAGGCACATGTTCCAGTTTTTGTACAAAATATTTGGTTGGAGAAGATGGAAAATGAAAAGAAAATAAATATATAGCATACTTTAGGGCTATGGGCAATCTAAGCCTGCCAAAAATCCAAATTCTTTATCAAAGAAATACAAATTCTCTGACCAGAATGAATTGTTCAAATTAAACCTTATCATTGCAATTAATTTGAATATTTTTTTCCTTCCTGCTTCTAAGATTGAAGTTTTGCAAAAGTTTTAGCATTAGTTCCTCACTGACAAAAGTGCAAAGATGTCAACATGTATAACGTAAAAGAACAGTACAGATACACATATATAAAATACTGTTTTGTTGACTAAGAATTAGCTTCTGGTTCAAACTTACATTGTGTACTTAAAAAGAATAGTCGTGAAAAAATAACAATAGTCATTATAATGATGGCAATAATAATTTCATTTATATGCATCCTTTCCAATCAAAATAATAAGCACAATCAAAATTCAGCATTATTTTCAGCTTGCATAATTTTGGGAGTGGGCAAGATCACTGTTGATACAGGTAGTCCTTGAGTCACGCCCACAATTTATGTTGCTAAGTGAAACATTTGTTTAAGTGGGTTTGTCCCATTTTATGATTTTTCTTGCCACATTTTTTAAGTGAATCACTGCAGTTGTTCAATTAGTAAGACGGCTGTTGAGGGAATCTGGTTTCCACATTGACTTTGCTTGTGAGAAGGTCGGAAAAGGTGATCACATGACCCTAGGATGCTGCAACCTCCATAAATGTGAATCAGTTGTGAAGCATCCAAATGTAAATCACGTGACAATGGGGGGTTGCTGCAACAGTCATAAGTGTGAAAAATGATTGTAACTTTGAATGGTTGCTAAGTGAACTGTTGTAAATCCTACAACAGTTTGTTCCTGTATTTGAATGGGTTCATTTGAATACAAGTAGTCCTTGACTTACAACCATTCATTTAGTGATGGTTTGAAATTGCAAATGACACTGAAAAAAGTGACTTACAGCCATTTTTCACACTTATGACTGTTGCAGCATCCCGACAGTCACGTGATCAAAATTCAGATGCTTGGCAACTGGCATGTATCCATGACAGTTGTGGTGTCCTGGGGTCATGTGGTCATGTTTTGTGTCCTTCTGACATGCAAAGTCAATGGGGAAGCCAGATTTATTTTACAACTCTGTTACTGTGGTGACCCAGGGTGGGATACAAAACAAACACAGTCACAGAAAACAGGTGAAACCCCTTTTATTTGCTTCCAAGCTCCGAATATCTTTGATCGGAGACATAAAAACTCCCACACAATTACACGAAGAAGGAAAAACGCAACATAAACCAGGCAAGATAAGGGCTGGAGGATGTCCACAGATAACACACACTACGAAGGACGCCAAATGCAGAGAGGAACTATAAACTAGAGATATTTACACGATTTGTTTCCAGCGTTTGCCAGTATGCAGGTCCAAACTCTTATTCAGTTGTCACACCTGCAGCCCATGAAGAGTATCAAGGCCCTCTCCTCCCGAGGAGACCACGTCTCTCCCTTTTCATCTCCTACCTGCATGCCTTAGGATGGATAGGGGATGGGCCTGGGTCTTCCTCTGACTGCTCAGCTGGCCTCTGCCCTTTCCCAGCCTCCTCTACAACCTCTGGAGCCACACTTCCACTCCCTGTCAGCTGCTTTTCCTTCCCTCAGTGTCTGCCAGGGGCATGAGTTACTTAAGAACTTCAGTGACTCACTTAACAACGATCACAAGAAATATTGCAAAATGGGTCACAATTGATTTAGCAACTGTCTTGCTTAGCCATGGAAATTTTTGGGCTCAGTTGTGGTTAGGCAGGTCAAAGACTACCTGTCGTCCCAGTTGACATGTGCACTAAAATATAATCTACATTAAACTTAATTTCTTTGCTATCATATCTAGAAGCCATGGTGGAGCAGTGGTTAGAATGCAGTACTGCAGGCTACTTCTGCTGACTACCGGCTGCCAGCAGTTTGACAGTTTGATTCTCATTGGCTCAAGGTTGACTCAGACTTCCATCCTTCTGAGGTCGGTAAAATGAGGACCCAGATTGTTGGGGGAAATATGCTGATATTGTAAACTGCTTAGAGAGGGTTGTAAAGCACCGCGAAGTGGTATATAAGTCTAAGTGCTATTGCTAAATACTAAATGACAGCTTGATAATATATTTTGAAGGTCTCTTGAAACTTTGAAGAACTGCATATGGGGCCAGTTTTGCTATATGAGAAGAAAAGAAAAAAATTCTGATGAGGAAAGGTAGAAAATTAGCATCTGCCTTTCCCATTTCCACTTTTGAGTTTAGCAACAAAAGATCCCAACATTTCAAGAAGAATCTTGCAAAGAGAAATTCAGCTTGGGCCATCTTTCAAGTCAATTATTTTGTCTTTTGAAAGAGATTTAAAACCCATGAAAATTGTGGTGTAATCAAACAGAGACCATTGTAGGAAATGACAAGAGAAGTGACCACATCACAGAGAAATTCCAGAGGCTTCATGGATGTGAGTGGAAAGGAACTTATGACAATTTAAGTGGTAAATGATTACATTAAACAAGTTTTTAAAAAGTCTGTGAAGGTTCTCATGACTTTTTTTTTTTAACTTACTATGTTCACAATGTCAGTTTTTGCCTGTTGATTAATTTCCTACTGAATATTCTGCCACCCACTTTTCTCTTCCTCCAACTTTGACCCAGCTCACTTAACTCATGCTTTGAATTATATTAAGGCACACCAGCACCATTTTGTAGGAGAGAGTAGATATTCGGAATGAATCTGAAATGTCCAGCCCTATATAACTGCTCTTCTTTGGAGTATTTCTCTGTTTCCAAGGCTGAGGGACAGATTGGATTGATCAGACCTAATAGGAACTGACATCACACAAGTTCCCCTGCAGAGATTTGCCAACCACAGCTGCGACGGCCAAACCCCGACTAATTCCAGACCCAGCCACTTTTGAGCAGGGATGTCCAATTCCATCAAATACTATGGCTGTGAAATGATGAGCTAATCTGGGGATGGCAAACTTCTGGGTTTTTTTTTCCCTCTACAGTTCTCTTTTCTCTGGGTTTGATGCAATCTGGTGGCTGAAATTGATTTGGCCACATAATAAATCCCCAGGGAACAATCAGGTTTCATATTAAAATGCGAGGTTCTGAAATGATATAGCATGTGTTATAGAACAAATGTATTCAGATATAATAATATAGACACGTCTTCCCTTCCCTTTTCCCTCCCTTTCCTTCCCCTTTTCCTTTTCCCTTCTTTTTCCTTTTCCCTTTCTCTTTCCCTTTCCCTTTCCTCTCCCTTTCCCTCCCCTCCCCTCCTTCCCCTTCCCAACAAAACAAAATAATTGGTACTGAATTTTGACTGGGAGTCAGACTTCATAGTTCTTGCAAGAGATTCATCAACAATGAATTCATCAACAATTCATCAATAATGAGAATTAAGCCTCAGAAAGATATATAAATGTTCATATGAAACTGTACATGCTGGGCCCTCATGAAAGCCTCCAGGTTGGCTCTTTCTGTCTTTGGCTTAGCTGAATTTAGTTGCAAGATGCAAAGTGGGTGGAACATTTCCCCCGAATATATGTGGTGAGCCGGTGATCATTTACCCTGTCTGGATAAATAATGATTTGAATAGATTTATCCTAAGTCTGGTTAAATCTAGCTACAACCCTTTTCATAAGGCATTCTAATATTCTCTAATCAGAATTAAATTCCAGTGACTTCAAGATAACCATGTAGAGCAAAGGATATCATATGAGGCTCCCAGGTTGCACCTAGCCTACTAGCATAATTGTTGTGGTCCCAATGTGTTTAAGACCTCCACTTAACCCTTTTTTTCATTGGTCAGAATTAGGGTGTTCACAGGACAGAAAAGGATGTCTTAAGCCTTGAAAAGATTTGAGAGACCAAATCTTTCAAATTGTTATCACCACAAAATAGGCCTTCTTGTCCTGATGGTCACCTATTCACTGATGCATGAAGGCACACTGATACTGATGATTATCTGTTTCATATATATTTCTTCTTTGTATTCCTGCCTTATATGTATTCTTTTTTCTTGAAGGGACTCTTATCATTGCGTGAGTGTTATTCTCAGAACCGTGAACATGATATTGCTGTTTAAACTCAATTCATCCCTACAAGCTTATGTTGTCAAACGATATCTGTAGTTTGCAGGAAGATCTGCACTATGATTTTTTATTATATTACTATAAGACATACATTATATTATTATGATACATGCACAGAGAGAGTACTGTTTGGAAATTGTTAACATTCTAATGTTTGGATAACTTAGGCCTTTAAAGTAGAAGAAAAAAAGATTTGTATCAGGATTAAACATGATTTGAAATGTCGGTTAATGAATATAGGATTGCTTCAATTTTAAATCCAAAGTGGAATATATTAATAAACAACTGTAGATTACATATAGGATTATTATACAATTAAGGTTTCTGCCTTAAGCTGAATACTTACTTTTTGCCTCTGTTCAATTGTATCCAATTCTCAGAGACTACTTGGACAAGTTGCTGCAATTTCCTTGGCAAGATTTTTCAGAAGTGGTTTGCTATTGCCTCTTGGGGTGAAAGAGAATGACTGGCCTGAGGTCACCCAGTTGGCTTTGTGCCCAAGGCAGGACTAGAATTCCCAGTGTCCTGAATACTAGCCTGGTACCTTGACCACTTCACCAAACTGGTTCTTGAATACTTAATACAAAGGTATTATGTACTTATGAATTATGAAATTGATATTAGAAGAAAAGTAGATGCATTCCTATCACACAGCTGTTAGAAATAGCCTTTTTCCATGTTAGTGGTTTATTATATTATTCTCTAAGCCTCTGATTAATTCTCTGAATGAATCTGATATCTCCAGTCCAGGCTAACCTGCTCTTGTTTATCTAATCTTGCTTTGTTGTAATAAAAGAGCCACTTTGGTATGAGGGCTACGGTATCAGGCTAACCATTGGGAAACTGTGAATTCTAGTGCCGCCTTGACATGAAGCCAGCTGGGTGACTTGGGCCAGCTTCTTTCTCTAAGCCCACGGATAAAGGCAAGAAGAAACCACTTCTCAAAATGCAGAGAGAGTCTAGCCAACAAGTGACATTGACTTGAAGGCACCAAATAGCAATAATTTTTTGCAAACCATCCAGGGAGCTTTGAATATTTATTAGATGTTTTAAACATTTCAGAAAATAAATTAAAATAAATTCATAGAGGATGCTTTTGTACTGCCCTGCTGGAAAATGTCTCCTAGCTAGGAGTATTGAAGACAAAAATCAGCAAATTGCTCCTTTGAAATTTTATTTCTAAAAGATTTCAAAGTGGCTGTGCAGTTTTCATATAGCATAACTTGATTTTCTAATCAGTGCAATTTGGACCAATACATTCATTCATTCTTTCACTCATTCACTCAAACAATATTCAATAACATAATTATTTTCCCCTCATTTCATTTTCTTGAATTTATATACTCTTTGTGCACAGCTGTTCTTACTTTTTTTTTTTTTTAACCAAATAAGTAGATTTACAAGATTCAGAGAACCGCTAGTTTTAAAGAGCAGTGCTCTTGTTGGGTCGAACATGCAGTCTTTTTTTTAACCTAGCATTAAAATGCAAAGTGTACAAAATTCTCCCCTTCTCCACTGGCACCCAGCAACACAATGTGATTTTCAGTCTGCTGAACAGGTGGTGTGCATGTGCTGTTGTCAGTGTGGATGTGCTGAAAACAGTCCATTTGACTTCTGCCCCCGCTGGTTGCTTTTGCTGAAATTTAAATTGCAAATTGCATGCTTTCCTAATGCTGCCTCTTATAAATCTAAATTAATTTATGATCTCTCGCTTTCCTCGTTTGCTAATAACACTTGTTCAAAAAAAAACTTACGTTACCAATCATTAGAAAAGGCCATTAATTTTTCCTCTGTTAATATTACATAAGAGGGTAAATCTTTCTCCAGATCATCCACTGAAGGAAGGGATAGGCTTAGATTTGTGGAAATCTTTGCCACTTTATTGGCTTGGACTATTAATTGTTGTGCTTGTCTATGTGCTGGGGCAGAGTACCCAACAGACCAAATTATGCATAGAAAGCTAAAATCTTAATTCTTTGGATTTACTAGGAAAATCTCACAAAGCCATTAAGCTTGACAAATTCTCGCAGGAAACCACCCCATCTGGCTAACATTTTAGGCTTTCTTTTGTCCTTCTCGCATGCAATCTTGTGAAATTTGGGTGATATTTTTTCAGAAGTCTCCAGCCCATCAGATGAAGTTATCAGATGATGCTGAGAGAGGGCCATGGTTATATGGCCCATCTTAGTGCAATTACAGGTAATCCTTGACTTACACCATTCATTTCGTGATTGTTCAAAGTTACAAAAAAGTGACTTACAACTGATTGTAACAGTTGTGATTATTGCAGCATGCTCATAGTTATGTGATTGTGTTTTGAGTGCTTGGCAACTTGTGTGTACTATATTTACAAGGATGCAGCATCCTGAGATTACATGGTCACCATTTTGTGACTTTCCTGGTTGGCTTCCAACAAACAAACTAAATGGGAGAAGTCAGACAATCCATGGTTGGCGGCATTCGGGTAAATAGGGATTAACAACTACAATTACCTCCCCGAAATGAAGCAAGTAGGATGATTAGAGTGGAGCATGATTAGGAGGTAGAGGCATCCAGCAGGGGGTGAGGCCACAGCTATAAATGGCACTGGGAGACAGGTGCTCTCAGTGCTGACCTTGATCAGCTCCTTGCCATTCTTGCTGGATGGGAAGTTCGTTGTTTGTGATTAAACCAAGCTTTAAACCACTGAACTGTGAGAGTTGGCTTGTTTATTCTGGCAAATCTTCAGGTTTCTAGAAGACCGGCTGAGACAGATTGATTTAACAACTGCAGGATTCATGGAATGACTGCGGCAAAAAAAAATAAAAATAAATCAGGCGTGTTCATATGATGACTCACCTAATGACCTCGTTGTTCAGTGATGGAAGTCCCAGTCCCAACTGTGGTTGTAAGTCAAAGACTACCTGCCTATTGTTCAACTTAACATCCACCCATGTCAATATCCTTGAGACAAAAGTTTGGTTGAGAGATTGTAACTGCCCACTTGAAGAAAACTATTCTCAGTTTGGCTCTTTGGTCTGTTTCAATTCCCCAACTCAAGAAAATAGTGGCAAACCCTAACAAATTTGACACATTTTGAAAATGACTTAGTATGAGGACAGAAAAACAAGGAAAAAAATACCAGTTAATATTAAAAATACTATTTAAATACATGAGCCATGGTGGCGCAGTGGTTAGAGTGCAGCACTGCAGGCAACTTATGCTGACTGCCATCTCCCTGAAATTTGGCAGTTCAAATCTCACCAAGTTCAAGGTTGACTCGTCTTCCATCCTTCTGAGATGGGTAAAATGAGGACCCAGATTGCTGGGGGCAATATGCTGACTTTGTGAACCATTTAGAGAAGGCTGTAAATCATCGTAAAGCAGTATATATATCTAAGTAATTTTAAGTACTAAGTACTTCTAAGTATTATAATACGAAGTACTATTGCTAAATAGTCAATGTGATTCTTTCTCTCCTTTAGGGTACGTACCCAGCAGTACATTTTCTTCTTTGTACATTTGCCTATTCTTTGCTTCCAAATGAAGCCCAACACAAAAATCTCTCAGGCTGCAGATAAATAGGAAATGCAAAGTATTATCATGATATATATTCCCTTTGTAATCTTCTTGATGGCAAAGACCCAGCATACCAATGCCATAGAGTAAACAACTAATGTAATAAAAAGTTCTAATAAACTCCAAAGTTAAGACTAGAATAAGGATTACCATTGGTTGAAAGTTTAAGTTCAGGTCTTTTGCACTGATATCTTTACTTTCTGTCTCCAATTTTTTTTTAATGAATTAATATATCTGTTTTGCAACTGGCTGTGCTTCTGTGATGGTCTGGCATTGCGTACAGAGATGCTATGTAATTTCTTGTGCTAGAATATATAGAACATTGGCTGAAAGTAAACGATGTCTTGCTAACTGATTCATTCCAGTAAAGTACTTAAGTCTGGCCATAAAGTCAACAATGTGTTTTGCTTGACTAGTGGCCAAATTTATTGACCTTTATTGTGTTACATCATGTTGTAGAAGTGACCATGGAAGCCAGTCTTTTTGTGTGTTTCAGTACTATCTCTATGTCATTCTTTACTCATTAGACAAAACCTAAAGTGTTAGATTTTACTATCATCTTCTCTACATTGGTGCTTCCAAGGATATTGGAATGAAAATGGCTGGGAATTCTAGAACTCGTCGATGGAGATTCTCAGTCATCTAGATCATGGTTGTCCCAAAGGCACTTTTTAAAGAGGCAACTGGACTTCCTTGTTTTTCTTTGAAGACGTTTCACTTCTCATCCAAAAAGATGTGAGCTGCTTCTTGGTTGAGGAGTGAAATGTTTTCAAAGAAAAACCAGAAAGCCCAGTTGCCTCTTGAAAAAGCACCTTTGAGTCTGGAACTTGTAGTTTTGATTCATGTGGATGGTGTACCTTACAACAAAGAATGAAGGTATACTAAATGAATAGTTGTGTCCACTGATAGACTTTTCCAACATAACGCATTCGGGTCACCCACCTAGTTTTCATTGATTCCTTCCTACTTTTGATAGTTCCTCAGGTTAGGAACTGGGAGACTATGAATTATGATTTGCTAGGATTAGACAAAGAGAGGAACTGGGTTTGATCCCAGTTACATCCAACCACAGTTTTCTCCACTGCAACTGAGTATTACAGGAGAGCCACTTCTATCCCACAGATGAGCAAGCTAGTTTAGGAGACATGGAGTAGAAGACCATAAGAGCAGACGTTTTTATTGCTGCCCTTTACCTCTCAGTTTTTGTCTCCTGAGTCAGCCATCTCATTCTGCTCAACAACCAGTTCTGATTACAGATGTACATATGATGGGGCTTCATGTCTGCCATCAATTTATGGAATATTCCCCTGTCATTGCCAGGCGGTGTGGAAGCTGGAAAAAGTACACCTATAATGGGATGACCATGAGGAAAGACACGGTCTGACTTAATGATTATGGGTGGGAAATTGCATGCTTAGTTTTCTGGAATTTTGGGTTTCTTGTTGTATATAGTTCTTTCCTTATCTGTTGTGATGGGCCAAATATATAGGCCCATTCTATTTTTAGAGGGAGGGGACTCACTGCTGGAATTTGTTGATGAGGTAAGAAAAATATTTTAACCCCCTGCCATCCATCTCCTTGGCTTCAGTTTTTATCCTGCTTTCTAACAATTTTACATATGTTTACATTTATCTTTTTACTGTTTGTAAGCTGTTCAAAGTTGCCTTATCGATGAGGTGGGCAACATATAAATGTAATCAATAAACAGATTTAATCAACAGTACAATTTTTTACAGGCTACTTAAGATGCTAAAACAGAATAAAACCAATACATAAACACAATGAACAACAGGAATAACAGCAAAAAGAATTTCATATACAGTATTTGAAACGCGAGAGTTGGCGTTTAGAGATTGCCATTTGTATCATTACATGAGGGGCAAAATCATTTATCTGGGATTTGTAGCTGCCCCGCTGGCTTCAGCTCAGGTTCTTCCTTACAGAATCTGGTTTGCATTCATAGCCTCAACAGTCTCTTTGAGCTGCTAAATGAATTGCTTCAGAAGAATACATTAGCATGGTTTAAAAGGGCGTGCTTTTATTTTCTTTTCCTTTTTTTTTCAAACTGCCATAACTCTTGGGAAGATAAACGTAAAAGGGTTAATTGATCAGACCTTTTAAAAGGTGGGATAAACACTCGCTGGCATCAGCAGTTTGAAAACAGCCACGTTTCGCCACAAACAACTGCAGGAAAACAGAGATGTTTTTGCTCTCCTTCCTTATCTTCTTCAGGAGCAATGGAACTAATGGGCACAATCTTACAGAAGCTTAGGCATGTTTTTATGCCCAAAGGACTATTCAGTACCATCCAACTTAGTGAATTTGGTGGGTCTGTTTTCTATCTTTTAAGCGTGCAGAGCCATTAGAGTGCTTGATGCTATACTTAATAATGACAACAAGACAGGACTTTTTAGATACATAATACTTTTTAATATGAGAATTGTTGTATTAGGGGTTAGAAATAAGACGTAGAAAGTAGAAATCGGGAAAATATTACTATGTATATTGCGACAAAATATAATATGCTATAACTACAAGGTATATGTAAATCTTAGAAGATGAAAGTTTATTATTATGTATATCTAAATAATACTTTGTATTTTGTATGGAGCAAACTGACCCAGACTATGTACTGTTCATTAAGGCCTTATATATGTTGAAGAAAAAAACCCATAAATTACAAAAAAAGACGGGACTTTGGGACAGGAATCAAGGGGTCCACCTAGAAAAAGCACCTCCCAAATACAGCCAAGTTAACTTACTACATTTTGAATGAGCTAAGCAATACATGCTATCTTCTAAAGAGACTCAAATCAAAAGCTTAAAATTATTTGTGCTCTTTCTAAGCCAATATTTTTCAGGTAGACCTGGCTCAACTTGGAGAATTAGAACATGAAGTTCTCAATAAATGCAATATTTTAAAAAATAGTTTGGGCGTCAACCCCTTCTTAACTCTATTGACATTGTAATGAGTTCCTGGATTGGATCTAGGTTAGGTGTGATGTGATTCAACTGAAGCTTGTTCTTAATTTCTTTGCTCCTTTCCTGGCTTCTATGCTGGAGTATGTTGGCTAGTAGGGCAATTCGTTTAGAAGATCTGGAAGTAATTTTTCTCCTGGAAGTGTACCAAAAAATGCTTTCTGCCTACAGAAAGGGAATCCTGCCAGCAAAAGTGCTTTCTTTTGGCAGAAATAGCTTGTGCCTGATTTTTACTCCTTCCAGCCAACACATCTTTGAATTTAGATGACATTGTAAGTATAAATAGAATAGCAGCTTTGAAATATACTGAGGATATGTATAGCCTATTTCTTTAAAGGGGAAATTGAGCATCCCTAACCATCTCAGGATTCTGCCTACTCAAAATAGCTCAGGACTGACAAGGAATTACAGCAGTGTTTCTCAACGTTAGCAACTTTAATATAGATGGATTTTAATTCCCAGAATTCAATTCTGGGAGTTGAAGTCCATTCATCTTAAACTTGTCAAGGTTGAGAAATACTGAATTTCTCAATATCATCTATCATAGATAATCTATAGGATTATAGATGGCTTTGTTGAAATTCTTTTTAGAAGCAGTATCAAACATCAAACATTGGGATTCAGTGAAAATAGAGAATTATTTTATTCCCTATTTGTGATCATTAAAAAGTTTATATGACAGAAAAAGGATACCATACTAACTTGATTATTGGTTTGATGTAGAACACTAAACCAGTGGAGTCTTTTAAGATGATGATAACTCATTTGACAATTGATATTAAATAGAGGGTACAATTCAAATGATCTAATAATGACACAGAAATGGATTGATTTAAATATTTAGGCAATTGACTGCTAGACATATGGTTGACCGACTTAATTAAATAGTAAAATGTCAATATCATATGATCACGACAGTGAATGATCACAGTCCATTCCAATCAACCTGGAACAAATTCTACATATGCCTTCAAAGACGTGTAAAACTGTAAAACTTTTTTGTAAATCTTGAGTTCCAGATGGCAAATTGATCAATCCACTTTCAAAATTCGTAACATTGATACAGAATTGTGTCTTCTGTCCATATGTTGACAGGAGCACCTCAATTTAAAAACAAATCAAAGTACTTCCCCCTATTTTTTGGAGTCATTATCTCCTATTAATTCAGTGGGCAACAAAATTACTCTTTAAACCCTAAAGTTACAATTGAAATGGAAAAAAGCTTGTAATAAATAACAGAATGTATGTGTGAAAAATTGGTGAACTCCTTTCAATTTTGTTATTTAGAATGCATTCTGTATTTAGATATTTCTGTATTTAGAACTTTTTGGCTGCATTTTAGTCAAGATGAGAAGATTGACTCATCCCCTCTCTTTTTGTCTCCTTTCCTCCCTTCCTTCCAACATAAATTTAACTCATGTTATTATACACCCAAACATGCCAGCACATGTAATTAATTAACACACACAGTTTAGATATACCATGGATTATTGCATTGATTCAATCCTAGATATAGGTAAGCCGCAAGCAGAATAAAATACTAGATTGAAAAAAAGTTTATAAGATAAACTAGGAATGATTGTAAAGAATGCTGGGAATCTGCTTTTGAAATATGCAAACCTTAGCTTTCTGTAAGCTTGTTGTTTACTAGGTATATTGTGTTCATGTAGCCTGCAGATGTGCATTTTTAAATTTCAAGATAGTGGTGTTTCTATTCAGAAAACTGAATTACTTCTTGCTGTGGAAAAAAAAAGATACTGATTGCAGGAAATGAAGACAACAGCATGCTCAGGACTTGAGCTTCATTCATGAAAAGCAATGCATTTGTCAGAGTGCACTCTTGGTGAATCTGAAGTTGTTTTCTACTTTTCCTAATTAAGCTTCCTTTAGAGATGGGCTCTCCAAGTTGGAGAATGGCCTCCTTGTGTCTGAAATTGAATTCCTAAATTCCTCTCCTTGTCTATACATCAAAGGGAGGTATATTGAGCTGTCCGAGACACCAATTACGTTAACCAGGAGCTATTCAGGACCTTCATTTGTAATTTATTGCCAAGGAAAGAAGTTTTCAGTCCTAAACTAGACAGGAAGCTGGCTGTTTGCCCAGTTATCCAAACCAATCCAGAGAAAGTATTAAAACAAAGGACAGATTAACAGAGTAGATTAGTGTCCTAACATTTTAATTTTGACAACTGTCATATTACAGGAACAAAATGCTTCAAATGTAATGTCCATTAGAGGTCATCTCTGAAAGTGGAATCAAATGCACGGGCTGAAGTCAAAGTTCATAATATGTTATATCAGAAATAATTAAGTGGTTTCGGTTAATAAGAGTCATTGGAGTGAAAATGCTTTTAAATACAACAGTGGGTCAGGGACTCTTGCTGTGGAGTGAATATTAAATTTTGTATTAGTAGTTTTGAGCTATAAATTTTCTTAAGAAAGGAAACACCTCTTTAACTCTTATCCCACCAAGACTCCAAGGGACTACAGAGGCCTTTTAGAAAAATATAGAGGCCTTTGGATTTCAACTGGCAGGAATATTCACACAAGATATTATGATGTGCAATGATTAATATAACAATAATGTTTATAATCATTATATTTCATGTATTCACTATTGCATTAGTTGGTGGTATTACTCTTTGTGCTTAGCTAGAGCCTTTTAAAATTGAAGGCAGATTAAAATGTTTACAATTAATTAGATGAGAAAATAATGTCCAGAGAATTTAGTCAATCAGTTGGATGTATGAACCACTTTAAGCAACTTAAACAGCACACAATAGCACAATCCTGAACATTCAAAAGAAGCCTTCCAAGGTTCAGTGGATTTAAATCTATAGTATTAAGGTGTCTATAGAATTGTTGCCTTCACATAGTTTTGCCTGGTTTAATTCATATTTTTGCCAATTTCATCACCATTATTTTTAATTTATTAAAATTTAATTAAGTCATAAGCAATACTATCTAAAACCAACTAATGAACTGATACTTAAGAATATATTCTATTCCTTGAGATTATTTTTGCTGTGATGTGTTCTTCCAGGATAGACACAAAGAAAAAATGTAGGATTTAGATGAGCCATGGTGGTGCAGTGGTTAGAATACAATTTTGCAGGCTGACTCTGCTTACTACCAGGAGTTCGATCTGACCGACTGAAGGTTGACTCAGCCTTCCATCTTTCTAAGGTCGGTAAAATGAGAACCCAGATTGTTGAGGTCAATATCTGACTCTGTAAACTGCTTAGAGCCGTGATGGCGAACCTATGGCACGTGTGCCACAGGTGGCTCATGGAACCATTTGTGTGGGCACGTGAAACCCAGTCAAACCTACCTGCATTGCACATGCGCGCATCTCCCAGCTAATTTTCAGCCCGTTTAAGGCCCTTTTCAGCCTCCCTGAGGCTTGAGGGAAGCCTCTGCAGCCTCGGGAGGCTGAAAAACAGGCCTTCTGGAAATACCGGAAGTGACAAAATGGGCATGTTTTTGGCCTCCAAAGGCTGCAGAGGCTTCCTTCAAGTCCCAGTGAGGACAAAAATGGCCTCCCCCCAGGCTCTAGTGACCCTCTGGAGGCTGAAAATTGGCACTTCCAGTATTTCTGGAAGGCCTGTTTTTTGGCCTCCTGAGGCTGCAGAGGCTTCCCTTGAGCCTCGGGGAGGCCAAAAATCAGCTGGGAGGTGCCCGCATGTGCAGTGCAGGTAAGGGGGCAGAGGCAGTGTTGTGTGCACATGTGCAGGTGTGTGTGTGGCACATTGCATTGTGGGTACCGGCACGCATGCATACTTTCAGCACACCACACCAAAAAGGTTTGCTATCACTGGCTTAGAGAGTGCTGTAAAGCACTATGAAGTGCTATATAAGTTTACATGCTACTGCTATATATGCATTTCTAAGCTGTGAGGTCCCACCCCAATGTAAAGAAAGGAAGAGATAGTAATAGATGCAGATAATCAGAGTTGGAAGGGACCTTGTAGGTCATCTAGTCCAATCCCCCGCCCAAACGGGAGGCCCTACATCATTTCTGACAAATGGCAGTCCAATCTCTTTTTGAAAGTCTCAACTGATGGCGCTCCCACAACTTCCGAGGGCAACTTTTGTTCGATTGGTTGATTGTTCTCACTGTCAGAAAGTTTCTCCTTGTTCAGTTTCCATCCATTATTCCTTGTCTTGCCTACAGGAGCTTTCAAAAATAGATTGACCCCCTCCTCCCTGTGGCAGCCCCTCAAATATTGGAAGACTGCTATCATGTCTCCCCTGGTCCTTCTCTTGACTAGACTAGCCAAGCCCAGTTCCTGCAACCATCCATTGTATGTTTTAGCTTCCAGCCCCCTAATCATCCTGGTTGCTCTTCTCTACTATTTCTAGATGTACATTATCAGTGGATCAACCAGCATTCCATATTGGGTTGAAAACTTTTTTTCCTACAGCAATGTCCTCTTCCAATCAATTAATAAGAAAACCAGGAGGAATGTAAGAAATTGGTTTTCTCATCACCTACGATTTGTCTTTTTACAAGAAATGGCAGGACAATGGATGAAAATCACTATCCTCTATCAAGCCATGGTCTGCCTTCTGCTCACGATCTTTCTGGCTTTTGCCCATTTTCTCCCTGGGTGTTTGGTGTATAATTGGGAGAAGGAAAGGAAGATTCAAGGCTGAGTGAATCTTCTATTTTTTTAAAAAAACTAACACAAAAGGAGAGCTATGGAAAGGAGTGTCGCAGCTATTACCTGCACTCTCCATATTCCAAAGCTAGTGATGGTGAAGTGAACCAGTGATTAAGGCATCAGACTAGGCGACCAGGAGCTCTAATCTTGCCTTAGGCACTAAGTCAGCTGGCTGAACTTGGGCCTGCCAAACTTTCTCAGCCCTAGAAAGAAGGCAATGACAAATTACTTCGGAAAAGAAGTGTCAATTAAATTTCAGGGCCTTGTAAAGGCAGTTGCCAAGAATCAAAAGTGTACAAATTTCCATCCTTGGTATAATGAAAAATGCATTTGGGTACAAACTGGACTTATTACCTATCTGTGACAGAGCTAAAGGGCCATAACTATGCAGTCTCATATATAACGTGTATAAATTCCAAGTCCTCAGTCTATTTATGGCCAACACCTTCTAATTTATGGACAACACTCTTCCCAGTTTAACCTTGTCACATGGTAGCATTCAGTCTTTTCAGTCAAGAAAAAAATGTCCAGTCCTGACCTCCAAAGCTAAGCTACAGCTGAACGTTAGGTACTAGTTCATCCATATCGTTGACTACAAAGCCTGGGCCCAGTAACACTTGCCATTTGATGAAGTCCCACTGCAGCTGCTGGTTATTCCTTGGAGTCCTTCAGAGAGAATGTGAATATATGGGGAGGATGCATTCATAGTCTCCATCTTCCTACTTTCATGGTAAAGTCTGAAAGAAGCCACGAAATGGGGAGATTCTTCTGATTCAGAAGATCTACATTTCCAGACTGCATAAGGAATACTTGAACTCAGAACCATGAAATCCTACATTTTAATGAGCCACGGTGGCACAGTGGTTAGTGTGCAGTACTGCAGGCTACTTTTGCTGCCTGCTGTGCCTGCAATTTGGCAGTTCAACCAGGTTCAAGGTCCACTCACCCTTCCATTCTTCTAAGGTGGGTAAAATGATGACCCAAATTGTTGGGGGCAATATACAAACTCTGTAAACTGCTTAGAGAGGGCTATAAAGCACTGTGAAGCATTATATAAGTCTAAGTGCTATTGCTATTTAACATGCCCCAAAATACAATATGCACATAGCCAAATAAGGCAGGGGAGCCCCAGGGTAGTAGGAGGATGGGATGGTTTCAGCTCCTAGTGGAGGTAGTATTCTTAAAAAATGTTCCCCATGTAAAACAAATTACTTCTGTACAGGTGGTCCTTGAATTATGACCACAATTCAGCCCAAAATCGCTAAGCAAGACAGTTCTTATGTGATGGAGCTGCATCTAAGGGTGCATCTAAGCTAGGATCTTTGGGCTGAGGCATGCAAATGCTGGTACAATAGATAATATTGAATTTCTACAGTATGCCAGAGAAGCTACCTTATTTGGCAGCATGACCTGAAGCTCCCGGTAAATTTATGATGTAGCTTTACTAATATCAGCAGATGCATTTCTTGCAAAAAGAGAAGTCAGTACAGACTTGATAGCATCAATACCTTCTGCGTGTTTTTCTGCTGCACTGTTATTGTTTCCTGTGCTGTAGGCCCATCTCTTTAAATACCATCCCTCATTTCAATCACTTGAGAGCATCTTATTGCAGCAGACCAGTTCCTCCAGAAAGCTGCCTCCCCCCACTTGATCAATAAACATGCACAGAGCAAAGATAAATAAACTTGAAACAGACATCATAATTAACCTGCTGCGGTGAGAACAAAATGAATTAGCGATGATTGAATGTTTGGCAAAGGGGGTGGGGTGGAATGAGCCCCATTTCTTTGGCTTTAGCTCTCTGCAGCCTATTTCAATAACTTTTGAAAAGCTGTTTGAAAACGGCCAAGGCCTTGCAATAGCCAGAGATAGGAAGCAGAAAAATAATCCCTTAGTCAGACCAGAATGGCAACGGCTTTTAGAAGCTACAATGGAAATGAAGCTGTTGAAAGCTTTTAAAGTTGCATACCAATGAAGCACAAAAGAAGGAAGGAAGATTGCCTCCTTCGGCATCCCTGAGCTTGTTTGGGAAAAAAAGTGGGAGACGGTTTCAAAGAATAAGTTTAGCTTTTCTTTTATTTTTTCTTTTGACATGCATTAACTTGGCCAGATTTAAAAAAAAGTTTATTGGTGTATTTGCAGAACAGGTATGATCCTTGTTCTCACGAGAACTTGCTATTGTTGTCTCAGAAGAGACAATCTTTATTTTTAATTTTGAAAGAGGAAAAGAGGTGGAGGGAAAGCATGTCAGGCTCTTCTCTTCCTCTCCCCCAGCAAATTATAGCCCAAATCTACAGAACCAGGAACCTGTTTCTTAAATCTAATGAGCTCCCCACTCAATTTCCCACAGGGTTTTCCCCTCCAACCCCCTCCCTGTGACTGGCAGGGAGTCATAACTTGAATCTCCAAGACCCAAACTTGAAGTCTCAAAAGCCCTGAAAAGACAGTCTTCCAAAAGTTACAACCAAATTGTGACTGATGTAGCATTTAGAAATTTTTCATTGCACAGGGAACCAGCAGGTTAAGTGTAATTTACTTTACATGCTCATTAAATTAAAGCAAATTTAGTTTTTCCTTTGGTTTTTGACCATTTCTTTGGCTGGATCCCCAACTAAATGTTGAGGGGCAGCCGCTGGTATATTATTGATAGGTACAATGTTGCTGTCAGCCTGAAAATAATTTGATTTTTACTTGAAGAGAAATGCTTTTATAGATAGATATAGCCTGCTGGTGGGAGTGATGTATTCACCTGTCAGTATCCCCAAAGAGTAAGAATTAAGGCATATAACGGTTATCTTCCCTGTTTCTTTCTTCCTAGAACAGAATCCATTATTCAAGCAATTTTGGAATTAAGGTTGGATTGTAGGGTTGGAAAGAGCAAAAGAAGTTGAGTTTGCCACATTGCCATTATATTGGGAATCCTGAAAGTGCTTTTCCAAAAGGCAGCTAGAGTTTCTTGTTTTTTTCTTTGAAAGCATTTCACTTCTCATCTAAGAAACTTCTTCAGCTTCTTCATTCTTCAATGAATCTGAAGAAGCTTCTTGGAGGAGAAGCGGAATGTTTTCAAAGAGAAAAACAAGAACTCTAGTTGCCTTTTGGAAAAGCACCTTTGAGAGAACCATGAGCTGGATGCTTGAAAATCTCCATAGACATCATATTGGGAAGATTAACCTAGGGATGGGAATTTTTATTTGATAAAACTCTTTCTGTCTATCTGTCAATCTAATTTAAGGTTTGTGCTAAATAAACACCTATGAGCACCACTCTGAGGGATAATGCAAACATTAGGCTGGACAAATTTTAAATCTAAAAAAGAAAAATCATCAAAATCTGGAAAATGTCCCACTAGAGTTATTACATTCAACTAAAACCATCAAGAAAAAAAGCTGGCTGTGAAATGGCCTGTTAAGTGGGCGGCCAAATTTGGGCAGCATGAAGCAATGAGCTTCCTGTGTCTGAATGTCATTTTTGAGCAAAAGATCATCCATCATTGATTTATAGGCATATGAATGTTCTCTTGTCTTGAATATTCTGACAAATTGAAACAAGGAAATGCTTTTAAAAAATCCAGGAGGCTGGAAGAACCTTGAGTCAAAGTAATTTTCTTCTGGTATAAATAAAACATCATCTACAACCATGAACCATGCTCATTTTTGAGTCCCTGAGTTATATGTTGTTGACATATGTACGAATATTTGAAACAGTTCTTTGTGGAGATAGGATTCAATATGGAGAAACTTTAAATGACATTCTCTTGCTGTTATTCTTCCTGTCAGGTAGGTGGCAGTGTTACCAGTAGTAAGAGAGTAGATTTTGTGGTTCCCTTTAAGATTAACACTGTATTGAAAATGTTGCTTTAGTAACTCAGTATTATAGAGACATCATTCATAGTACCAGTAGCACAAGACTGGGTTGAAAGGTAAAACAGAATATCTTTGAGAAAATAAGAGTTGATTTATACACATGGATAATTAAGATAGCACCTTCTATTCAGTTTTAGGTTTGTCCTGTTTTGTTCTCCATCATTGTGGTCTGTAGGGCTAGGCAACACTGAAAAAGTAACAAATTAGGTCCTTTTTCTGTAGAGACACACATATTTTTTAAAAAAACAATGCTAATGGCAACATTTCCGAGAATATGTTTCAGAGGTATCCAGGGAGACTTGAAAAAAATCAAATGGTGGCCACAAACAGTAGGCATATTAAAAAAGACAGGGCTTCAATTACTTGGTTATGGCAAACATCTTAACTTTTTTGACTTCTCTAGTGGATGTCCCTGGATACAATGAATATTGGTAATACCTGATAGAAACCTTCCTCTGCCCAAATTTGAAACTTTACACTCAATTACCAACCTTCAGCCTAATTCACTTCATTGGTTGTTAGGAGCATTAAGTTGGAGAAAGGAAATGAACCATATATACTGGCTCCTCATTTTTTTTTAGAATAGAATAATTGTTGTATGAAGCCTGGTCTTTTACTTTTCCTCCTGATTTGCAATAGGGTTGTGGGTTGCTACTGAGTGTTTGTAGTAGATATTTACTGACCAAGGACCTAAGACATACAGATTCAAAATTATCAACATATCCAGAGGCTCTGTGGGTAATTTTGAACAATTGCTCTTGTTTAATCCCACATGATTGTTGTTGTTAGGAGACAATGGTGGGTAGGTCGGTGGGAAGAATACCAGATTTGCTTACCTTTGGAACAAAAGGTAAGAGCTAAATCTAACAGATAGATAACTGTGCATTTGAAAACACACAGTGGTAATTCTGTGCATATACAATAACCCAGAAACACAGTGCTACTTTCTATACAGCATTTTTCAACCTCAGCAACTTTAAAGTGTGTAGATCTCAACTCCCAGAATCCCTCCAGCCAGCGTGTTGAGAAACACTGTTTAGGACACGCATGTGGGATGTAACATTGCATATGATTAATAAGCAATTTGGTAAGGTGCTGCAGACTGCAAAGCTGGTGCTGCAAAATGTGAGTTGTGGAGAAAGGATCCAAACAGTTTGCTTATGTTGGAAATTGTTATAAGAAATATCAATCTCTTGCAATAACCAATTTGGCTCTCCAAAATATAGTTTGTGGATCATTTCTCTTTTTATGAAGATAATTTTTTTCTCAGCTTCTAGATGAGAACCTAGATTCTGAGCTCTGGTCCTAAGGGAAAAGGACACTTTCCTATTTTGTTGTTTAAAAATAAATAATAATTTAAGGATGTCCTTGGAAGTGCCTAATCTTGCATGGACATAAAACATCATTATTTTTATTCTCTCTTCTCTATTGTTTTATTCATTTGACAATAGCTGATGGTAAACACCTCTCCAAATGCTTTTGCTCTGACATATTATTTAGAGTTTCTGGTCATTCAATTTACTAGGCAGTTGTTTTCAAATAGACAGTACATTTCTGCATGTCAGATTCACAAAAACCAGAGGGAAACAGTAGAGTGTGCTACAGTTGACCTGGTGACTGAGTGACAGAAAATGTTTACTGAACCCTTTGGAAGATTTTTTTAAAAAAATATTATTATTCAAAGGTTAGACAGTCTCTGCTATTTTAAAGTAGTTGGAAAGAAGCCATAAACAGAAATTATAGAACAATTATAGATAACAAATAATCAGAGTTGGAAGGGACCTTGTAGGTCATCTAGTACAACCCCGGCCCAAGCGCGAGACCCTACACCATTTCTGACAAATGGCAGTCCAATCTCTTCTTGAAGGTCTCAAGTAATGGTGCTCCCACAACTTCCAAGGGCAAACTGTTTCATTGGTTGATTGTTCTCATTGTCAGAAAGTTTCTCCTTATTTCCAAGTTAAATCTCTCCTTGTTCAGTTTCCATCCATTATTCCTTGTCTGGCCTACAGGAGCTTTAGAAAATAGTTTGACCCCTTCTTCCCTGTGGCAGCCCCTCAAATATTGGAAGACTGCTATCATGTCTCCCCTGGTCCTTCTCTTCACTAGACTAGCCAGTTCCTGTAACTGTTCTTCATATCTTTTAATCTCCAGTCCCCTAATCATCCTGGTTGCTCTTCTCTGCACTTTTTCTAGAGTCTCAACATCTTTTTTATAATGTGATGACCAAAACTGGATGCATACTCTAGGTGTGGTCTTATTAAGGCTTTATAGAGTGGTATTAGTACTTCCCTTGATCTTGACTGTATCCCTCTGTTAATGCAACTTGGGATTTCATTAGCTTTTTTGGCTGCTGCTGCACACTGCTGGCTCATATTTAGCTCGTTGTCCATGAAGACTCCAAGATCCCTCTCAGAGTTACTGCTATTGAGCCTGGTTTCACCCAGTCTATACTGAAGATAATTTTTTGTTTCACCATGGTGCAATAGCTTTGTGGTTGAAACAAATCAAGTAGGATAATACAACATTCAGTTCTGATCACATCTGCACCAAAAAGAACTTTCTGAAATGTAGACAACATAAAATCAAGTTCAGTAGAAACTGAAGAAATATGTTAAATAACATTGCAATTTGGAATAATGTAAAACAGTGTAAGGATGCACTTGACTTTTGTTGATTTTATGGACACATCTACATTATTCTGGGGCAACAATAAGAAAGTTATTCACCATGATCTTCTTCCAGAATGCTTTTCTACTTCCTAGTCTAGCCAATAGCCCTGGAATTTTTAGTGCCTTCAGTTTCAAATACTAATCATGTGAAACTGTTTGTTATATTTGAACCCAAATAAAAAGCCAACTAAATTGGTCTATCTGCCCATCCATCCATCCATCCATCCATCTTTACATGGATCATTGTTAATATTGAAGACTTTCATCTGATTAAACACAAATGTATCACTCAGAAATGGGTATATAATGGAATGAAAAAGTTATAATACAGAAAAATCAAGCAAATAATTCTGAGATATGTGCATTCTTTATAGAGTTAAAATTAGTTGTATACATTTTTACTCACTTATACAGGACCAGAATACCATAAAATAGAATATTATGTAAATACTAGACAACCTGTCCCCCTTTTGTAAAAAAGCAATGGGAGCAGGAATGACTTCTGGCTTCCCCATTGAGATTCCTTGTGGGAATTTGACAGGGAGCATTGAAAACCTTCCCTTCCCTTCCCTTCCCTTCCCTTCCCTTCCCTTCCCTTCCCTTCCCT
>BLBF01000040.1:16731407-16749329 GCA_015471245.1 Laticauda colubrina
CTTCCCTTCCCTTCCCTTCCCTTCCCTTCCCTTCCCTTCCCTTCCCTCCCCTCCCCTCCCCTCCCCTTGTCAGAAGGCAGGTAAGTAGTGTGGGATTGAGTGAGAGATTGTGAGACTGGCTGGGAAACTATCACAGAACATTGAAAATGAAGATCACATGATTGCAACAGCCGCCTAGCAATGCAGCAGCAGCCAGTAGCATTGAAGTAACCATGACCTCCCCAAATGTTGGTAGTCACGGCTCCCAGATTTTGGTCACATTCTGTAAGTTTGCCCAATTGAGGTGCCTTGGTTCAAACATTGTTGCCCTCTTATGCACTGTGTTAAGGGAGTTAAAAGTCATAACAATCAGAGTTTTACTAGTATATAGATACATAAATAGAGATGGCTAAAGATTGTTACACTCTCCTGCAAGTTTTTGCATGCCGAAATGAAGTAATTAGGGTTGGGGAATATGTTTATGAGTATCTGTCCCAGTATCTGTCACCATTAACTCGGATATAATTGGGGCTTTGGTGGGTTTTTCAGCAAGGTCTGGAGGAGCACATGTTTCCCCTTCCAGGTTTGTACCTTTAAGCATACAATTATAGTATAAGTACTCTTTTAAACAGAGACACACATATTCGTAATAACAGAAGTGGCCATGACACCTAATCTGTACATCAAGAGTTAAAATCTGACACCACCAGCCAGCCTGTTTCTTCTGCTCGAGATCTGAAGGTTGAGTACATATCTGGGAAATCGGAAAATGGCTGGGAGGAGGTGAAAGGAAAGAGATAAGATGCCTTTTGTCATGCTGGGTACACATTCTTTCTTGTAATCAGAGTCCTAATTAGGGAAAAATTACCTATTGGAAAAAGAGAGTTAAAAAGGGGGCCCTAAGACATCTTGCAGTTAGCTCGAAGACAAAAGGAAATTCTTAACAATGGGTTACTGGAGATGCATTTCCTCTGGATTTTTTTTTTTTTGTAAAAAAAACAGCGACTGTCCTGTTGATGAGTGGTGAAGGCCAGCCTCTACCCTTTGATGAGGCATCTCCTGCTTCCTGATATTGTGACCCCTTGAACAAGCAATGCGAACTAAAATCAGCAGGCCTCTGGAGTGGCCTGTAAAATGGGAGGGCTTTCTCAGAGATGCCTCACTCTCAGGATATGGTTGAAATCCTGTTTTGAATCAGGTTTACATCCTTGTCTCTTGAAATAATATTTTTATGCTGCAAAAGCCAATGCTAAGAAGCACTGTGGGGTGGGCCTTTTAAGTGGTGTAAACAACTCTCCTTTTTGATGTAGCGGTTTCAAATACTTTTGAAAGAGCACTCAGAATCCCTTTTGTTTGCTTTTCCTTAGAGGTGTGTGCCTTTATATCAGTAAAAGGGACGCGGTGGCTCAGTGGCAAAGATGCTGAGCTTGTCGATCGGCAGTTCAGCGGTTCGAATCCCTAGCACCGCGTAACGGAGTGAGCTCCCATTACTTGTCCCAGCTTCTGCCAAACTAGCAGTTCGAAAGCATGTAAAAATGCAAGTAGAAAAATAGGGACCTCTTTGGTGGGAAAGTAACAGCGTTCCGTGCGCCTTTGGCATTTAGTCATGCCGGTCACATGACCCTGGAGATGTCTTCAGACAGTGCTGGCTCTTCGTCTTTGTAACAGAGATAAGCACCACCCCCTAGAGCCAGAAATGACTTATCACGCATATGCGAGAGGAACCTTTACCTTATATATATCAGTACAAGTAGTCCTTGGCTTACAACAGCTCACATAGTGACTGTTTGAATTTACAATGGCACTGAAAAAGTGACTTGTGAACATTTTTCACACTTTCGATTGTTGCAGCATCCCCACAGTCATGTGATCAAAATTCAGACCTTCAACAACTGGCTCCTATTTATGATGGTTGCAGTGTCATGCGATACCTTTTGCGACTTTCTGACCAGCAAAGTCAATAGGGAAGCCAGATTCACTTAATGACTATGTTACTTAACAACACTTAACAACTGTGGAAAGAAAAGTCGTAAAATGGGTCAAAGCTCACTGAACAAATGTCTCAGAAACAGAAGATTTATACTCAATTGTGGTCATAAGTTGAGGACTACCTGTACCTTTGTGGAATTCGAAAGGTGTTTGAGCTTCTAAAGGCTTGATTGCAAAAATACCACTTCATTCTAGTTATTTACTGACCAGAGCCCTGATCATCTGGATTTTTGCAATCTTGCAGGAGGCGATGATAGCAAATACTTACTACTAGTTTCAGCTCAAAATGTAATTTGGCAGTACATAGTTGTATTTTGAAGAGGGAAGAATTGGTGTGTAACATGAACAGCTGATTGCAAACTCTAACACACTGAGATGGGTATGTTTGTTGGTAGACAATAAAAGAGTAAGAATAAAGTAGAAGACATGAAAGACACCTTAAACACAAGGGGAAGTATTGTATTTTTAACCTGGGTGATAATGGGGGTGGATCATGTGGCTAGAACACTGTCACAAAACATTGAGAGGTCAATGGCTTGGCTGTTCAAAATCTGTGCATGATGGACTGTGCTCCTGTCAATTTGTCCCAGCTGTTGCTCACTTAGCAATTTGGAAGCATGCGAATGCAAGTGGATAAATAGGTACCATTTTGGTGGGAAAATAAGAGACATGAAAGGACCCCCTTCAGCTGGGCCTGGACAATGCTTGCTGGCTAATCCTTTCAATCTGGAAGCACTTGTGACATGGATGTAGTAGTATAAGGAGATAGTTGAAGAGAGTATCTGAAGTTCAAAAATTGGTGCAAAGCATCACAAGATGCAATTCTAGATTGAGAAAATACTTCCACATACCCCACCTTGTTACAGGGGAGGGTTCTCCAGATGTGTTAGGCTGAACGGTGTGTCATCTAGAATTCTGGGAGTTGTAGCCTGATATATGTAGAACTTGATCTAAATATATAAATTCCAGACCAGAATGCCTAAAATAGTCTGAGATTGCTGAAACATGCCCACTTTCCTGGTTCTTTTTATATTTCTCTGTTACGTGCAGCATCCTTCAGACTGATCTCTCTATGTTCACCTTATTTTCTAAATGATGCTTCAAGTTGATGGCTGTTCAACCTGCATAGCAAGACTTATTCCGATCCTAGGAATATCTATGCTTAATTCTCCCTTGGCTAGTAATGTACAAACATTGATCCAAGGGTCCTTAGTTTATTTTCTATTTAGAAACACATTTATCCTGGCTTCACACCTGAAAGACACCCAGCAACAGCATCCAAAGTAGAACACTGTTAAAATCAATAATGCAAATAAGACTATAAGGCAGTAGTGTATTAAACTTTCTTCTTAAAAACTTAAGTTGTCATTTAAATGAGAGGAGAGATTACATCAGGCAAGTGTTGCTGGAAAATGTATTCCATAAGTGCTGGAGAAAGGGATGAATTGCCCCAAAGGAAACATTTTAGGCTTCATGACCACCTACCAAATCTCTAAAGGCATGGACACTGCCTACTTTAGTAGGTTAGGTCTACTACAAATATCTTAATGTTTTTGTAGCTCGGTCTTCCTTAGGCTGATGTTTTCCAGATGTGTGGAATGTCATTCTTTGATTTAATGTGCATATACCTGGCGTGTGCCAGGTTAGGAAAAGCTCAGGCACACATACACGAGTACTGAGCAAACTGCCTGATGTGAGGTCAGATTGGTTGTCCCAAAGGGACAGATCACTTTTAGTTATGTTTTTTAGGCTGTACACAAAAGCTCTACTAATATTAAGATTCCATAACTATTTATTAAGTTCACTCATGCATTATGAATCATTTATGACTGGTTTCAAGGAATAATTCTTTGTTCTGTTGCTGTATCAGAACTGGGCATTAAACAGAGGTGTGGCAAAGGCTATAATTATTTGTAGCCTTATAATATTAAAATGATCATACCTGGATTGCAAAAATCCACAAAAACACTAGAAGGCAGAGTTAGGATTTGTCCATCTCTTTGTTGCCCTCTGGTGCTCAATGGAAATTTTTCAGGCAAAATATGTCTTAGTAATACATTCAATTAATTTCACAGCTACAACTGTAGTTAAAACTAACCATGAGACAACCCTGCCGATCTATTTTTACCATATGGAAATATTTGTGAAGGCAATTTCTAAAACCTTTGATAGGAATTTCTGAAATTGCAGTACATTCTTGTGCACACTTAACCATGATGCAGGAAGGAGATGAAGATTCAGTTTCTTTACATTAGATGAAGCTTGATAAGGAGCTAAGAAAAATCGAGGGTGGGACTGCAGAAAAGAAGCAAATATTGACTTCCTGAAACCAAGGCTGCACATTACTCTGATGTAATTATGTTTGCAATACATCATCCTGATATGTGCAGGAGGTTGCATCTTTTGGTTTTCAGCATATGCACCAGGTACCATATGGTTCTGCAGAAAATGTTTTGATTCAGCGCCTGTAGTAGCATATGGCATAAAAATTGCCCCTAAAGTCAAATTAAAGTGTGGGCCAGACTTGATCCCTTCAGGACTTTCCATCTACTCCCTGCCAGGCAGCCTAGCATCTGAACTGGTGTCACTGTTCCTCTCATCATGAAGAGTTTACATTTGGTCTGGGACTGTGGGGCGTGAGGTTATGAATGTAAAAGTCAAAGGAGATATGGCTTCTGTAAGGTCTGCAGAGATTTTTGTGTCAATAAGGGAAACAGCAAGTTAATAGATTTCTATCTTCATCACATGAACTTAACATAGGGCAACTGTGCCTGAATCTCTCTTTCTGTCTCTTGTCGCCCCCTCTTCCTCTCTCTCCTTCTCTCCCCCCTTTCCTCCACTCCCTGTCATCCTTCCAGCCCCAACATTTCTCTCCTCACTGCCCCACTGCCATTGCTTTTCAATGCGATGAGGGTGAACTTTTCCCCTTTTAAAAAAAGGATATTAAGATGTCATTTCTTCAGCGTGCTTTTGTGATTTAGGTAAAAGTAAATAATTTAAACTTGAATTGGATCCAGTGGTAGAGATTTCTCCTGAATGGAAGAGATTGTGTACAATTTAGAGTCCTTTTGGAGTGAGGCAGCAGCCTCGAAATAAATTAAATAAATATACACAAAATTACCTGTGCTGGGATAGGCAATGTAATTCAGTTCTTATGAATGAGGACATTATCCACTAATGCTGTCCTGTATCAATAAAGCTTAATGATAATTACAATAAGCTATATCTTATCAGATGAAAGAGAAAAATTGAGGCTTAATTTTGTTTTTGAAGAGGTAAGACAGATTCAAGTGTCTAGTTTCTAGGCAAGTTCAAGAATGAAGAATGTCGATTAATAGTAATATTTCCTGCAGTCACTTTGTAAATAGCCATTCTTCAGAGCAATAACGAGTAGCACAAATCTGCTAATGGTCTACTTTAATTAGCTTATATGATTTACATAGCATTCAGTCAGATAACCAGACAGAAGGTTCAGTGGCACCTTAAGGCCCTGTCACACTGTCCAATGGATACAAAACGGACACAACGGACGAGCAAAATGTTCCATCCGTTGTTATCCGCTCTCAAAAGGGGCAAAAATTTGCATAACCGTAGCGGATAACATGGACGGGGGGAGGACGCAGGGTGGATGGAAAGTGGATGCGGAACGGAAGCCCAGCGGATGGAAGCGGATGGGAGCGGATGGCACTTCCGCTAGGCTTCCGGGGGGCCTCAGCAAAGCGGACGCAGAACGGATGAAGTGGATGCACAGCGGATGAAGCAGATGCAGAGCGGAAGCTGAGCGGATGCACAGCGGAAGCCTAGCGGATGCCGAGCGTTAATTGCGCATGCGGGGAGGATGCATTGTGTCAGCCCCGCGGATATAACGGAAGCAGCTCGGAAGCAGGTCACCATTCAGAGGAAAGACCTGCTTCCAGATACATCGACTGCCTTGCCTGTCCTGCCTGCATGTCTGCCTGCATGTCTGCCTGCCAGCCTCCCTGCCAGCCTTGCTGCCAGCCTCCCTGCCAGCCTCCCTGCCAGCCAGCAACCCCACAACCATGCTGAAGCACAGCAAGTCTCAGTCATCTGCTGCCAGCCCTTGCAAGAGGGACAGGGCTACCATCCTGCCCCCTGGCCCTCACTCTGGTTCTGCTGGGGCTTCTGCAGCACGGGCTCGCTCTTCTGGGGCTGGGGCTTCTGCTGCTTCTGCTTCTGGAGGAGCTGATGACAAGCACTCCAGCACCAGCCACCTCCACAGCACCTGCACCCTTCACCCCTGAGACTGAGCGACCAAGAGGAGTGCCAGAGACTCATTTTTGCCTTGCTGGAGGTCCACGAGCCTGTTCTGCAAGACTGGGTAGCGGGTGCGCATGAGATTGTGTAGGATGCAGCAAGCTTCCATGATCCTCCTCATGGTCTCTGGGCGATGCTGCATGGTGGTAAGAAGTACCTGGAACCTGTTGGCCAGGATGCCAAAGGCGTTCTCCACTACCCGCCTTGCCCTGGACAGCCTGTAGTTGAAGATCCTCTCTTCACGGGTGAGGAGTCTGGAAGTGTAGGGCTTCATGAGGTAGGTTGTGAGGGAGAAGGCGTTATCCCCCACGATGAAGTAGGGCACATCTTGTGTGTCGTTGGACAGGGGTTCTGGATCTGGGAAGCCCACGATGAGGTTGCGTTCCAGCTCCTCCTTGAGGTGACTGGCGTTGTATACCTGGGCATCTGAAGATGAGCCGCTGCCTGAAGCATCGATGTACATGAACTTGTAGTCAGCATTGACCATGGCGAAGAGGATGATGCTGAAGAAGCCTTTGTAGTTGAAATAAGTGGACCCCGACTTGGCTGGCGCTTTGCAGGCCACGTGCTTGCCATCGATGGCTCCAACGGTGTGTGGGAAGTTCCACCTCTGATACCACTGCTCTGCAACTTTCTTCCATCCTTCTTCAGTGGAGGGGCACTGGAGGAGCTCCTCCTTGTATTCTTCGATGATGGCCTGCACCACTTCTCTGACCACAATGCTGATGGTGTTGTGTGGCACCCTCCAGCCGTATTGCATGCTCCTGTAGGTGGTCCCTGAGGCCAGGTGGCGCAGAGTGAGTGCCACCTTGAGCCCAGTTTCCAGGCTGGGCAGGAAGCTGGTGTTTACCTTGGTCAACCTGGGTGTCAGCCGCTGCACAACTTCGTCAAACATGGCTGGAGGCATCCTCATGAAGTTCTGGAATGCCCGAGTGTCTTTGTTCCTGAGCTCCACCATCAGCTTGTTGTACAGTCTGTCCTCTGCTCTTCTGGCGAACCATCTTCGGACCCAGACGCTTCTTGGCCGCCCCTTTTTCTTCCCGTAGTAGAGTTCACAGAGCCTGTAGATGGCTTTGCACTGTTGCAGAAGGATGGTGGCTGCCAAAAGGACTGTGTTACTATCCACGGTGGACATGACTGGATGCTGTGGAAGAGGAAGAGGCAGATGAAGGCTGCAGAGGTCCGCACCACAGGGCTGCTGGACTGAAAGTGAGATCCAGATGTGTTGCTCCCCCTTTTTATAGGCAGTATAGGTGTCCCTTTGCATCCTCTAGGCATCCTCTAGGCATCCTCTAGGCATCCTCTAGGCATCCTGTAGACATCCTTAATATCCGAGATAGGTCCCCTCTGCGAACGTTTTTTCCATTTTCAATGCTTTGTTTCCGTGCTGCATCCGTTCTGCATCCGTTCTTCATCCGTTCCATGTCCGTTCCGCTTCCTCCCTGCATCCGAGCGGATGCGAGTTGTGCGGATGCGCAGCGGATGCCTAGCGGATATAGCGGATGCGTAACGGATGCGTAATGGATGCATAGCAGATGCGTAGCGGATGCAGAATGGACAAATTGGATACATTTTCTGTGCAAAAGTTTTGGGCAGCTCAAAACTTTCTGAGCGGATGAAACGTCAATAGACGGATGCTGGACGGATAGAGAGGAAGCAAAACGGAGGCAGTGAGTACATCACGTTAACCAACGGATGGCAAGCTTTTTTGTCCGTTTTACATCCTCTTTGCATCCGTTGGTTCAGTGTGACAGGGGCTTTAAAGACAAACAGACCTATTACATCATGAGTTTTTGAGGGCTTCGATCTACATCATGAGATATATAAGAGTTTTATTATGACAAAGAAAAAAAAGACAACCTCAGTGGTGATGTTTTGTCAGAGATGAGAAAGTAATGAGATGGAAATAATAAAATACAGAAATATAGAACAGGAGGATCTGTTTATATCTTCTATAGAAGTCAGTCCTGTGAGGGAGCCTTGGTTCCCCTCCCCCCCTTTGTAAGGAATCTTTATGTGAGCAACTATTGGATGGATCAGGATAGCCCCACATATGGTGAATCACTGCTAACAGCTTATACCATGGGGGGACGCAGCCAAAATTCTTAGAACTGCCTGTGTCCCTCACATGGTGCCTGGGTTCCTTTTGCAAGGAACTTCCCAAATTGCTATTTTTCATGGGGCAGGAGTTGTGATTAATGGAGGAGCCATCATATTTAATTGCAATCAGAATCACATGTTAAGTTCCAATCAAGCTGATTTATTGCTCATGCACATATATAAGAATTGAGTCAATGTGATCTGCCCTAAATTGACTCAAGATAAGAATTAATGGAATTCAAGGGGGCTGATCTTGGATCATTTGCAGGAATGTAACAACTCCAGGATGATCCCTCTTTTGACTTGGTCCCCATTCTCTCATTCCCTTACACCTTATGTAAGAGACTACCTGAGGAATTGTCTCTTCTCAATGCGATTAGCGTGCTCCACTCATTCCAGCAGAAGAGGCATGTTATGGACCCTGTTAATCAAGAAATTCTGGCTGATAAGATCCAAGAAAAGGGTCTTTTGTTCTGTGGTTCTCACCCTCTAGAACATCATGTCCCTTGAGGTGAAATCCACCTTCTGCCAGTGGCATCTGGGTCACCGATGGAGGCATTCCATGTTGAAAGTAGTTCGTGGACTAGAAAGAAGATATCACCTCTGCCCCATAGTAATCTGTTTTTTTTAAAATTCAAATTTGGTTTATTTAATATCTAATGTTTGCACTTCTATTTTCATGATGTTTGTAAGCCACCCAGAGTAACGTATTAGTTAGGTGGCTTATAAATTAAATAAATAAATATGTACTTGATAGATAGGTCCCTACCTATTTTTATCAGCCCCTTCCAGATTTGCACATTCTTGCTTTAGAAGCTTCTCTGGAATGGGAAAAAGTTGAGAGTAAATGGATAGGATGCATATCTCGCATGCAAAATCTTATGATATCCCTGCATGGGAGCACAAGGCTGTGCCACCCACGTGGCCCGCAGGAACACAAGGCTTGCGTTGCTTGCATTGTAAACAACACAAGATAGTGAGGGGATGGAGGAAAGGACAGGGAGGGGAACTTGCCCCACATACCTCACCTGGCCACTAAGCTGTTTCTTTCTACTTCTTTCTTCTGCTTTTGGCTGAACACAAGGAAAGCAGGAAAAGTCTTTCTTTTTCTCTTCCAAACTCTGCCAGAAATGAGTCTTTGGGACCCTGCAAGGCTTCCTGCTCCAAGAGGCTGCGCCAGCGCGACAAGTCTCACAAAGACTCACTTCTGGCGGAGTTTGGGAGAGAGAAAGAAAAACTTCTGCTGCTTTCCTTGCATGAAGCCAAAAGTATCTCTCTCCCCCCCCCCCCCCCCCAAGAATGGAGCTGGAGATAGTTTCCTGCAATCCCAAATAAAGAATGATTGATCGATAGGAAAACAGGGTGGGGAATTTTCCTGCAGACTTTTTGGGAGATTTTCCCAGGGTCTCTGGTCCACGGGATTTAAAATTACGAGTTTGATGGTCACTGAGGTCCAAAAAGTTGGTGACCCCTGCCCTAAATCACCTCTTTCTTTTTAATGCATAATTTTTATGAAAACCTGTTACACAGATTTTAAAAGAAGCAATAGATTATTTTTAAAAGGGTAAAAAAAATAAAGAACAATAAAAATGCAAGAAAAAGAAAATTATCCAAAGAAGCCACTTCCAACTTTCTTTGCAGCAGTTACAACCATAGCAATTATCATCTCTATGCTCCCTCCCATATTGCATATCACAATTTCCTTCTCACAAACAAACTTTTAAAATCAAAATCATGAAATCAACAGTTCATTTTTTTTTTTTGGGGGGGCGGCAAAAAGTCTATAAGGGGATTTCAGTCTTTTAAGAAGGTCAGTGTAGTTCCCTCCTTAATCAATAAGTCAATTTGGTTTATACCTACCCATCTGTCAAGTGCAGGAAATCAGGAGCCAAGACAGTTCAAATGAGTATAGGTTTATTATATGTTAACACTTTCTATAAAAATCTAAACTAACAGTTAAAACAAATTTGCAGTAGATAAAAGTCAACTGAATTGGGCTGGATTTAGATCTCTTGTGGGCACAAAGGGACTCAAGATTAATGACATGCTTGACCTCTCCCTCAGTCTTAGCCTGGTCATCTCCTATGCTATACCATCTCTTGAATGTGTGAACTTGTATTGATTCTGTCTGGGAAAGTTTGTCTATCTCAGCTTTCCCTAATCTGGTGCCAAGGATGTAATGGACTTCAAATCCCATCGTTTTAAGTTGACATAGCCTTTGATTGGGCTTGTTGGGAATTATGGAATCCAAAGTTTTGACTCCTGATTGGAAATATATATGTCTATGTATTCTGGGACATCAGTAAATGGCACTCACACTTTTTAAAGCACACCTTTTGAACACCTTGGACTACTTGAGAGTTGATTTTATCTTCAATGAAAGAGGAATTTTGGAGATGTTGATCATTGCTTGCAGTATTCCATTTTGTGGCTTCTCTACACTGGTCAGATAGTCCTCAACTTTAATTGAGCCCAGAATTATGGCTATAAGTTGTGTGGATCATGTGACCAACCTGATTTTATGACATTACTGGCACTGGTTGTTAAGCAATCCCATTGTCCACAGTGGATGTTTTTTTTGTCACTAACTAGAAATTAATACTGGTTTCCAGCAAAAAAAAAAATCATTATAAATAATTATTATTTCTCACATGACCATGGGACACTGAAAAAGCCATAAATATGCCAAGTGCCCAAAATGTGATCTCTTAATTTGGGGGAGGGGAGAATCTATCAAAACTTTGAATCTGGGTTATAAATATCTTTTTTTTTGGGAGGTCATTTGTAACTTCAAACAGTGATTGATCATAAGTTAAGGACTACCTGTAGGCAAAGGTGTCCCAACCTTATCTAAAATCTGAGTTATTCCAAAGGTGCTATTTCAGGAGACAACTGGACTTTCTTGTTTTTTTCTTTTGAAGACGTTTCGCTTCTCATCCAAGAAGCTTCTTTAGCTCTGACAGGATAGTGAGGAATGGGATATCCTGTCAGAACTGAAGAAGCTTCTTGGATGAGAAGAGAAACATCTTCAAAGAAAAAACAAGAAAGCCTCTTGACCTTTGGGACAACCAAAGGTTGTCTTCAGTCATCCATGACTTGGATGACTGAAAATCTCTACAGATTTCTTGCTTAAGTCTATTCTTTTAATTACAATCATATAGAATAGAATAAAATTCTTTCTTGGCCAAGTGTGATTGGACATGAAACCAACATGGAAAATGCACAAAATTTTTCAGATTGACCTTATCTATTCTCTAGCTAAGTATAGCCATATATATACATGTATACGTGTATACGTGTATACGTGTATACGTGTATACATGTACACATGTATATGTATAGATGTAGATATAGATGTAGATTCTTATATTTATCCATTTTATAAACAATGTTTATACTTATACCTGTTATCTTATAATCGCTTGACAAAAATAAAATGAATAAAAATAAAAAAAAATAAAGATATATAGATAAGCATTTTCTGTCTCTCTCTTTTCTATGTCTGGTGAGCAAACATAGCAAAGCAAAACAAAGCAAGCGTTCTTATTTGGAGCTTTCAACAAAAGCAAATAATATTCATGTCAGTGGTGCCATGAAATCTTATGCTCAGTGCTGGTGGAATGCTATCTGATGTAAAACAAGACAAGAACCAGAGGCTTTAAGCTATCTAAAATAAATAAATAAAACTATTGATGTTTGTTTCTCACTGCACTCAGACACATGCAGAAACTAAGGCCTCAGGTGAGAGTTGGCAGATTTCACCAAAACATTGACACAAAGGGTGACAATTTTGATGAATGAGAAAAAAAATCTAGCTAAGAGGAAAAGGGGAAGATGGAATGGCTAGGGAAGACCAGAGTGGGGGTAGAGAATCATAGAAAGGAGAAATCAGGAAGTAATCTTTGAACGTTAAAAAAAAAAATTGTGAAAACTAATGTATGGGTTTTTAATACCAGCTTTCCCCAGAATTGCATAATTTTGTTATTTGCTCACTAGCATGCATTTAACTGGTAATTATAAATATCATATTTTAATTAGCTGTTCAGATTAAATAAACCTAGGTCTTATGGGAGATAATTTTATAGTTTGATAACTTCTAATTGTGTTAAAGGATGGTTTTAAAGGTTTTTTTTCCACTCCCAACTGTGCAGCTGAAGTGCCTTTAAAAAAATAAACATGTGCTCTTAACATCAGACCCTTTTTATGAGCCCTGTTGAAAAATCAGCTGAAGTGTTTATTACTCGACAAACTAAACTGCATAAAGCATACAATTTCACTTAGTGCAGAAATATGTTTTGGAGGTTAGCTTTGACGAGGCCCTTTTAAAGATCAAGTCAGACATTATTTAGGGTCAAAACTCAAGTATGAGCTAATATCGTCTCCGGGAGAAGAGGCAGTCATGCGTGATTCCTTGTTTAACAAACTTGAATGATGCCTTATTTATAATAAGTTTGATTTTGTAACACTGTGCATTTTTGGTATGCATATGAAATCTTGTAATTTAAGTATTAAATTTAAGTATACATAATGAACATAACCTTTTACTAACATTAAACATGCAAAGTGTATGCCGTGAGCTTCTGAATCTAGTAAGACTCTACCTCTTTGTTCATCCTTGATGTGATGCTCTCTTTCTCTGATTTTACACCTGCTTTTTCAAATCCACCAACAACCAGGCAGTTCTTTTTTCTGGAAATGTTTGAGGTTCATATGTCCTTCTTTTATATGAGCCCCTTTTATGAACTAGCAGTGAGGAACAAATGCCCAATAGCTCCTAGGAAGCTCAGATTTCCTAGTTCTTAGGAATGGCTGCTGATCAACCATGTTTATTTTATTATTTTATTTATTTATTTTATTTGTCAAAAGCTTACAATGTAACAGAAACAAGAATAAACATAAGTTTAAATACAAGAAATAGGAACTAAAATTGGGGACAATGGGACAGGGATGGTAGGCACAATTGTGCGCTTATGCACGCCCCTTACATACCTCTTAGGAATGGGGTGAGGTCAATAGAGGTTAGTTCGAGGGTAAAGGAGTGGGGATTTGAGCAGGTGACAACAGAATCAGGTAGTGAGTTCCAGACATTGACCACTTTGTTGCTGAAATCATACTTCCTGCAATTGAGTTTGGAGTTGTTTACATTTAGTATATATCTGTTGTGTGCTCTAGTGTTGTTGTTGTTAAAGCTGAAATGTTCATTAACTGGTAAAATGTTGTAACATATGATTTTATGTACTATGCTTGAGTCTAATCTTAGTCAGCGTAGTTCAAGGTTGTCTAAGCCAAGAGTCTCAAGTCTGGTGCTGTAGGGTATTCTGTTGTGAACAGAAGAATGTAGTACTCTTCTGGTAAAATACTTCTGGACTCTCTCAATTGTATTTATGTCTGATATACAGTGCAGATTCCAGGCAGCAGATCTGAATCCAAGTATTGGTCTAGCAAAGGTTTTGAATGGCCTATTTAGCAAAACAGTATTACCAGAGGAGATGCTTCGTAAAATTAAGTTTACAACTCTCGAAGCCTTTTTGGCAATACTATTGCAGTGAGCTTTGGCACTTAGATCGTTCGATATGAGAACTCCATGGTCCTTGACAAAGTGAGGGTCATTAACAAGGTCATATCCGCCTAGCTTGTATTTGGTACATAGATTTTTTTTGCCAATGTGTGGGACAGAACATTTGTTGGTAGATATTTGGAGTTCTAACATTTAATGTTTAAATGTTTAATGTTTAAATGTTCTAACGTTTACAGTTATCTGTGTTCTAAAACATTTCATATCAAGCCCTGGAATCTGCTGCCATCTCTCGTCATTGGTAAAATCCATGAAAGGGACGCTCTTGGGTCAGGCTGACTGGTAGGACTCAGTGATCAAACGTGTCACACCTGTCTTGGCCACTAGTGCAGGTGTTCTAGGTCAACTCTCGCTGTGGTTATCAATCGCTGACAGTTGACAGTTTAATTTTACACCACAAGTACCTCATTACTTGTGTAGGCACTTGAAGAACATGTGGGCACTGGATTGGATCAGTGATCAATGACAAAGGTTGCAGAGGGTGCAAGCGGTAGCTGTGAAAGTGAAGGTCTCCTTGCATGAGTTGGCAATGGTAGAGATACATGACAAGGGGACTTGAACTGACAAACAGTCTGTCAGGGCAAAAGCAATGGAGATTTGCCAGACAACTGGGCTGTACATTAGAAAATACAATGCATGTTTTCAAAGGAAGCAAAAAAAAAAACAAAAAAAAACAAACAGGAAGGTTTTGGCTTTAACAGGAGGAATGGGGGCCAAAATTTTAAGAATAATATATATATGACCTGATTATTTTTTTTAAAAAAGGACAATAAACATCAGTTTTAATAAGGAGAAGCACCAGGATGCTTAAGAAGATTTGTTGAGGGAGGCACATTTTAAAACCAAAAATAGAGAATTTGTGCTGCTTTAGACAATAAAATTAAAGTTGCAACCCATCACAGGATGTTTTCCAAAATGGCCACTCTCTATTCCTTTATTCCTAATGTACCAATTCATGAAAGCTCATCCCTACTGGATCACCAGAGAAGACATAAAGTGAAGAAACTGATCATCCCCAAAACAAGACAAAAAAAAAAAAAAAGACTCAGGTTTTCATTGATTTTTTCCCCTCCTAGTTTACCTGTATAAATGGAAAATAATAGTAGAGAATATCTGTAACTCAAGGTTGAACTATCGAGGTCTTAGTAAGTGGTGCTTTCTGGGCTTCAGAGGTGGTATTCAGCAGGTTCTGACCAGTTCTGGAGAACCAGTAGTGGAAATTTTGAGTAGTTCAGAGAACCAGCAAATACCACCTCTGACTGGAGATTTTACAGTATCCTTCCCCTGCCATGCCCACCAAGCTACGCTCACAGAACTGGTAGTAGTAAGAATTTTTGAATCCCACCACTGCTGGGCCTGACTGTTTACTTGAAGATATTTCACTACTCAACTAGATCACATCAAGAGTGCCCAGATGATGTTGCTTATGAGGCCTCCTTGGTGCGCTTTAACTTGGTTGTGTTCTTGCAGACATTTTGTTATTCAAACTAGATAACATCACCAGTACATAGTTTGGGGAGTGAAATGTCTTCAAGAAAGCAACCAAGCTCAGAGAGCACCAAGGATCCCTCATTTCAACCCTAAGCTACAAATATTATCCTTTATTGTTCTTTCTTAGTTACAGTAGATATCAAAACATTTGCAAACAAACAACCAAACTTGGAGATCACCAAGAATTCCATAGAATATAATTTAAATGTGAAGGCAATTTAAAAAAATCTTGGAAGAAGGGAGTGGGAAGCTGCCTCAATAGTTTTACAAGAAAACAACATGGACACATCCATAGCTGGCTCAGTCCAGATGGCACCTTAAATTGGACCTGGAAAGTGACTGTAACCAATGCAGTTTGCAAAGCAGTGATGTAAAGTGTTCTATCAGAAACACATAACCGCTATGCCACTGCATATTGAAGCAGCTGAAGTTTCTGGATACTCTTCAAGGGCAAGCCCATGTAGGGTACATTACAGTAGTCAACCAGAAGATGACCAAATCATGGGAAATCGTGATAATCTGTGTTTCTTGCTACCACCTTGGATGTTCTTGCTGCCATTTGGATGTTAGCAGCTTAGAACAGGTAGCCCTAAATTTACACTCATTATTTCAAAAATAAGTCCAGATATGGTCTTTATTGTTAGCACATTTCATAAAAGTGTGAGCATTTTAGGTAGATGGATAGATGAATGGATGGAGGGAGGGACGGACAGATATAAACTCAAGTCATGAGACTTAATAGATTTTGCAGAGATTTTTATAGGCATTTGGAAAAGGGAAATACTACTAAACAAGTTGTTTTGTATTTTTACTCTAAGAGTCATGTGGTCTGGGTATGCCCAGTGGGATTTAAACACACCCCAAGTAGTCAACTTTTGAAAAATATGGTTTACAACAGAAATGCTACCAAAAATGTGCTTGTATATGATGGGATGCCAGTGAAGTCCAGCAATAACACATTTTCTTATACATAAAAGCTTTTGAACTTTCAAGAGACCTGTATGAAATAGATTGAAAAGCATTGTGATACGTAGGTTTGAGAATCAAAGTTGCATGATGTCAATGGAAATTCTCCTGTTTCATGTTGAAACACCTAGTCACTTCTATTTCTTTTCTTCTAAGTGTCATCATGCTTCTTCTCTCTTTTCTTTCATATTTTATATCATGACTTTCTTTGTTCCTAAACAATTTTAGGAAATGGCAGTCTTTGCAAAAAATCACAGAGAATAGCTGGCACAATCTTGATTGAGAGTTTGGATGTTATACCACTAAAAAAAATCCATGAAATATATTAGATGTCTTTGCATGATGTGGTACCGTAGTTCAATCAACCTAATTGCAGTATGTGTTGCAACACATTATGTGTTGCATAAATCCAGCCTCGGTTCAGTGTGTTATGCAACCCTAGAAAATTGGGTTAATTGAGCAAATCATATTTAGTTAATGATAAAGAAGTGTGTCAAGCAAATCATTTGCCACAAGTATTAAATATTAAAAATGAGAAAAAGAATACACAACTACCTTTTGTAATTAAATGTAACATTGAGGCAGGTATTCAAATCAGTGTGTAAAACCAGAGCCACTAGCAGAACTATTGCAGGACCTACACATATCTTGTCTAATGTGCAAGAAACATTCTGTGCCCAAAGTGGCCTCCTCATCTTCAGATATACCACAACTAGCCTTACTATGCTTATAATAATTAAAATAGAAAAAAAAGGTGTCAAGGTTCATCCATCAACAATGATGGGCAAGAAAATGTAATATTTTGAAGGCAGGCCATTTTTCCAAGGGTTCAGTTCAATAGATTGTGTGATTGCTAGGATTTTAAATAAATTCCATATTTAAGAAGGGGCAAGGCATTTTGTTAAAGTCCCAAATGCCATGCCAGCCATAAAGTCCTTTGAACCTGACCTTTTCTTCCTCCACTCTCCAACAACACACTAGAACAGAGGTCTCCAAACTCGGCAACTTTAAGACTTGTGGACTCCCAGAATTCCTAACATGACTGGAGGAGGAATTCTGGCAGTTGAAGTCCACAGGTCTTAAAGTTGCCAAGTTTGGGGACCCCCGCACTCAGGTTTTAGGTTTTAGATAAGAAAGGTGACTTGAATGGCAAGAGAAAGCATTCCTCTGAATGTGGCAAGTACCTTTGACCCAATGTTACTCTGAGGCAGTCCATATTTGATGGTCTTAAATTTAGCATCACATACTCTGGGCTTGTCTGAAGCTCCTATGATTGAAAATTCTCAATGGGGTCTAATGGACAAGGCATGGCCTGTTTACCTTGGGCTCTTTAAGTCTCCTTCATTCCCCAGTGTCACAATACAAAGGCACTTTTGTCAAGCAAGATTGGACTTTCCTCAAAATCCAGGCACTTTCAGGAAAGACCGTGGAAGTCTGTCTTCTCAGTTTCCATACCCCTTTGCCCTCTGGTCTGCTATTTCAGTTTGATTGGTTGTAGAATTTCTTTCTTTCTTTCTTTCTTTCTTTCTTTCTTTCTTTCTTTCTTT